>VXBI01007027.1:390113-496677 GCA_013397375.1 Toxostoma redivivum | reverse complement strand
AACGTGGTACTTTACTCAAACCCTTTCGCCTTCTCTTCACGTCCTATTCGATGAGCCAAGAGGGAATCAACATGTCTGGTGAATGTTGGGGGTTTTTTCCCCCTCTATCTGCTTCTAAAAGCAGCATCTCTAAACCTTTTGTTCTACCGTGAGTGATCTTCCCTGGGCAAACCCGTGTACCAAAATGAGCCACAAGCAAAACCACAGAAACAGGAATTTCCCTACCTTGGTTTGTAGAAGCAGAACCTCTAGACGGACAGATCAAGGGAGAGAGCATGTTGGGAATGTCCAGTCTCCTCTTCTTGCTTGCATATCCACGTAAGAAGAATAAGGGTCGGGGGCAAACGTGGGGGAATGAGTTAAAAAACAATCCTATTTGGCTGTAAAAAAAATAGAGGTTTCTTTGTGGCAATCTTGCGTCTTGAAGCGGTGCAAATTCAAAAGCTGGAGAGAATCACTTCAGAGGATATTCAGCGCGAGTGGTGAGGATCGTCAAATGCAGGATCCAGAGTAAGCATTCCTTTCGCCTTTTTAATGATTATTCTTGTGATTATTCTCTCTCTTTTTTTTTTTTTTTCTTTTTCCTGGAGCCCTAGTGGAGAAGGTTGTGTTTAATGCAACTGGAGGTCGGTGCCGTTCTTCTGTGAAGCATGATTATCCTCAAAGCGTCCCCTTCCTGAAGGGAAAAATAAGCATCAATTTTGTATTAGAAGGATCTGAAGGGGATAGAAAACGCTCCCCAACAAAGACATTAATATATTGAGAAAAAAGGAAAGCAAAACGCATTTCCCAATAGTGCACACAAGCAAAATTAAAGAAAAAAAATTCAAAAAAAAAACTGCTGGCACGAGTCTANGCCCAGCCCCCGAGGGCTGGCGAGGGCCGTGCCCACCCCTCTGCAGTGCTGCCGGCTCCGCTGCCCGCCGCGCTCGGCTCCACGGGCAGCGCGGGGCGCACGCACACGCACCGCCACGGGGGCGGGGGGCACGGGGGCTGCTCCACCTGCCACGGGCCCCCGCCTCCTTCGCCCCCGGCAACACAACCCTCGGCTCTCCGGTTTTTGCTGGGGCGCTTTTTCTTTTCTTTTTTTTTTTTCTTGGGGTGGGTGGATGGCTGGGAGTGTCCCCACCACCATCTCCTCCAGCACAGCCGGACAGGGCTTGCAGCTATGCAGGCATTTATTTAATGAAGCCGTAGATATTTATTTCTTTTTCCCCTCTTTTCTCGCTCGGTAAAAGATTCACACTTAGAGCTGTCATAAAATCCAGACCCACATACATACCAGCAAATCCTGCTTCAAGCAGTCGGGCTGCTCTGAGTAGCTACTGCCCCCCTCTCTGCCTGCAAGGCTGATCCGCCTCAGACATGCTCAACTTCTTAATTCTCTTCTCTGGTACTGCCCGGGTGGGAGATGCGGGGCGGGAAGGGGGAAGTGCTCAGAGCATCACCCTAAAAATACATTAAGAAAATAAAATTCTGTGCAATATAAAAGCTCCGAGAATGCTTCCCGGAGGTGGGGGAGCATGGGAAGGTGAATTAATAAAGCAGCTTAATAATTAATAATAATTAAATATACCCGCGGAAAATGGTGGGGAGGGGGAAATATCGAGGGGCGGGGAAGCTGTGCGAGGGAGCAGTGGAGGAAACGGGGGGAAGAAGGCGAGGAGAAAGGGCAGTACGGGCAACGGGAGACCAAGCCCTGCCCGCCGCCGGAGGAAGCAGGTCTCGGCCTCCGGCGGGGGCGAAGGGGGAGCCCCGTGGGCGGGCGGCACCTGTGCCTCCGGCCGAGCCGGGGCCGGTACCGGGGCCGGGCCGGGCCGAGCCGAGCCGAGCCGAGCCGCAGCCCCGCGGGGACCGCCCGGGGCTCCCTGCGGCCGGCGCCCTCTCCGACCGCGACCCGCATGGCTGGAAGGAGCCGAGAGGAGGAATGCTTTAAAAAAATATAATAACAATAACCATAAAATAGTAATAATGAGAAGAAAGGAACAGGCACCCAGCCAGCAGGCAGGCAGCAGAATTGGATCCGAAGGAAAAGAAAGCAGTGAGAGCAGAGATAACGCTAATATCCAAATTGGATACTCCACAATTAAGCCCGGTGCTTTAATTGCTATTCTCAGAGGCCCTTGGAAGCTAAGAAACGTGAAATCAGCCTGAACAGAAAGGAACACGTGTCGTCATCCTCATCCTGCCCTGCCCATGAATGCCTGCACCCTTGCCGCCCGTGGTGCTCTCAGCCTCGCTGCAGCAGGGCAATCCACTCTGTTGTCACAGATCCCTTCCTGTCCCCTCCTGTGCCATGGGTGGCCTGAGCAGAGTGTGCCCACCTACCCTCCTCGGCACCGGTGAATGGCCCTAGGGCACGTCTTGCCCCCGACCAGGAAAAGCCAGAGTGGGTAGCAAAACAGACCCCTTCCAGGTGGAAGTGTAGTCACTCTAGGGTTGCAAGCGCCCATCCTGCCAATGTCTGAGTCTTGGCAAGAGATTTGGAAGAGCTCAGATGGTCCCTGGTGACCCTCTAGAAACAAAAGCACTGAGGAAAGCCCTCCCCATGCTGCCCTGCCAGCTACACTTACCCTGCAGGAAATCAGACCCCAGGCGGAACATCACATGCTCTGCTTCAGTGCTGATGCAGACTGCATTGTCCAGCCTTTGCATCCCTCTCACTGAAAGGCCCTTCCAAGGAATACACAGTTGCTTGGACCTACCTAATATGCTCTATGTCCAGGAGCAGTGAGGATCATGCTGCTCAAAAGACAGGTAAGGAGGGCTGTATCCCACATGCCAAAGAATTGTATTCCAGCGAGCAGACAAGCACTCAATGCTGGACTTTTGCTGCAGGTATGTATTTGCAGGGCAAAACATGCACATGGCCAAGGTTTCTGAGGGAGAAAGCCTCCTAAAAGAACCACAGCAGCTGTGGACTCTCTTAAGCCCCAGGTCCTGTCTCAGTTTGTACCTCAGAATCAATCCACATTGTCCAAATAGAGTTTGCTGGTCTGTAGGGAAGGTTATGGACAGAAATGTGGTTGTAGCACTGTGTGCATATATATCAATATGCCATCTGGAGCTTGAATGAATTTCTGTTTCCATGTGTAGCATGTGTACAGTGATATTTTTCATGTGGCTGCAGTGACCACAAGCAATACCAATCTGTGCTTGAGCTCTTAGACAAAAGTAGATACCAATATTTTCATTTTGACAGCCTGGATCTTCCTGAGGGTGCTGGTAAGGGCTGTTCTCCTGTTAGAAAGATTCTCCTAACATTTTTAGGCACACTTTTAAAAAGTGACTGATATTTTGCATTCTAATTTCAGTAAAAATGGAAGACATATTAGCCAAAGCCCAAAGTAATCTGAAATTATCTCAGAACAGTTGGAGGAAAGAACTGTAGAGTGATACTTACATACAGAAGCTGCTAATAGCTGAAGAGGTTAGTCATTTGACTTTGCCATTCATTTCACTGATAATAGTGATACAGGAATAGCAGATATGATTTGGCCAAGGGATGTTTTTTCCTTTCTGTATGGCCAGAAGGGATAAACTATGACTCTGCAAGTCCTCCTGCATTCTTCTGGATGAAACAAGTGGACAAGGAGCTTGACAAAAAGAGAGGGAGTGGTTTTCATCCAGCATACTTTACTTAGAAACACAAAATGGAGGGTTAAGAAGTATCTCTAGGAACAATTTCTGACAAGGGCCTGCAATCATTTTAAGCCACTCAGCAATATTTAAGGTTATAATTCTCTGTGATCTTAAGATGAAGGAATTCATCAACTATTTTTCTTTATAAAACTACACAATTCCACATTTACATGGTACATGAAAGCCTTGTTTACTTTTAAGGATGAGACTAGTTGCCTTTCTACTTGATAGATGTCTATGTACATCTTACATAAACATAATACATATATATATTTATAATTCTTTCTTAAATAAATCATAAGGGCTAAGTTCCCTATAGTGATTAGGGGCCTGAGCATCCAATTTAACACTTTTTTTCAGACCAAATGCGTGTGTTCCCCTTGACCAAAGAAATCAAGCTCAATTACAAGTTTGAAATCAGGCACATAAAAATGCCAATTGCTTCAGAATTATCTTCTCAAGATTTTGCACAGCATCTAACCCCCAAATTATTTTTATATTAAGATGTAATAGTTATTGTAAATAATGTGTGTGGAGATTGGCTCCAAATAAAAAATGTTGCAAAATCTGCAGCAGCACAGTACTGTGGCAGGATTTACTCTCACTATCTGGGGTAGGCTTTTATTTTTTCTCCAATCAACTACAATGAATGAACTGCATAAAATGAAACAAATAGCATCTCTGATAAGAAACGGTTTTTCAAACATCAATTCAATTCAAAAACACTTATATGTTATTTGTAAGACAAATTGAGGGATTTATTTTAAACGGGTCATGTTTACTATAAATTAAGGGTATATTATTTTTTCCTGCCTAAGAATGTGAATGAAAGTTCTGATATCAAAAGCAACCAGGGCTGGATGTGGCAGTTAGGATGTTGGGGAGGATGCAATCCAGCAGAGCCATTCTGTCACAACAGAACAGCCTCTGCCAGCAGTAACAGGGACCAAAGGCCCTACAGCAGCTTTGACCCTTAGTAAATGCCCCGCTGACTTCATAAAATCAGAGCCTGTTTCCAGGGCTCTAGGTAGATGGGGTGTGCAGCCAAAGGAAAAGACTGCCTCACTTCTTAGGTCCTCTGTTCAAACAGAGACACACCTCCATTAGTAGAAGAAAAGCCATGTCTATGGAATACAATTTCTTATAATCAATGAAATGGATCAATTGTTCTGGATAACTTACACCATAAAAAGGTTTTTCATAGTAGCGTTCCTTTGGATGTTTGCACATGGGCTGCAGAGCATGGTAACCAAGACTCCAGCTGCTTTTATACGGTGCTCTGTGCCCTGCTCTACTCAGCCAGTCTGGTTACAAAGTGGCTGAAATACATCTATGCCCATGTTCTGGTGTTCAGACACCAGGCTTATGTCAGTTTTGGAAGATCACCGTAACATTACTAACACAGGTCCACAAACAATGATGCCATGTCATGATGCATAAAGAACATCATGGAAGAAAATTTATCAGCTAATTAAAGGGAAAGCAAATGGAGAAACAAGCATAAAAACCTGACAGTGGCACAACCATCTGGCTGAAGGATTCAGCTAAATTTTGGCATGAAACCTGTTTTCCTTTATTTTGCACATGGTTCAGGACAAAGAGATGCTAGAGCAAGATTGAGCCAGAAGCCCCTGGGTGGGGAGATCTCATCAGTCTTTTGCAAGAACACCTGGGCACAAGGAGACTGATCACTTGGTTTGCTACTCAGAGGACACTCATCCTGCCAGCAGCCCAATAGAAGGGAACTGTGAACACTGTTGAAGTTGCTTTGAAGTGTTACACATGTTGTCTCAGCTGTCATACCAGGACACTTAGCTGTGCTCTCATCATTTTACATTGCAATAATTGCAGCATCCCCTACTGTCTCTGCCATGGTCAGTCTGCCCCCAGAAATCCTAACAACTAGCAGACTGGTTTTTTTTGTCATGCAGAATCAAAAACAATGTGAAGTAGATTAAAGGAGAAATAGCTTTCTCTCTGTCTTTATAGAGTTGTTTTATTCTTTTGAGTATAGAATGTCAGGCTCACCAAAATTGGTTTTCCTGGATGGTCATTTATGTATGAAATACAGGCACATTAAACTAAGAAACTGTGGAGTTTCTTCTTTCAAATGGAAACGTGTTATTTTTGAATTGCAGAAGTACAGACAGGATTTCAAACTGACACTGTCACTTTTCTAAGATGATACATGGCTCTTCTACCTGTAGCACACTCAGACTGAAGAACCTATCTGTCAAAAGGCACCACATCTATCTAATAATAAATAGTAATTATAATCAAATGCTGTACTGTATTTCATCAAAGCATGGCACAAACATTAGCCATAGATGGCATCCCTTTTACCCTGCCATTCAGAAGCAGAAAAAAAGGGCTGAAGCACTCACTGCCTTGCATCACTCTGAGGAAGATGTCTTTCTTCTCCACTTACGGGGTGCAAAGATCATTCTAGTGGCTGGAGAATTGTCCCATCTCACTGGTCTTAACAAGATACAGTTTCCTGACACCCTTGAATGAATGGCAAACCACAACCCTCCTGGCAGTCATCTCCATCCTGTTCCAACCCTAACAAGACAAACAGATTATCTGGGCTTTTTTTCTAAAATCAACTTTCTGGTTGATGAAAATCTTATTGGTTCTCTCCAGATTCAAGTGATGACTCTCTTGACTGGAAGAGCTGCAAAATGGATTAGGCGGATTGCCTTCATGGTTTAAAGGAAACTGAAAAACTGCTTTCAGTAAAAGATAAAGTGTGGCTTTTGCCAGCTTATCATGATGAAAAGCTAAAGAAGAGTTTCTTCAGGAAAGTACCTGCATTCACCTATCCTCCTTTCAGGGCATACAGCAGCCAGAAAAATCACCCTTATGTCTGAAAGCTGTCTTTAATGTTCTAGCAGACAATCCATCAGAGCATTCAAAACTAAATTAAAATCCCAAGAAGGAATAGGGGATTTAATTCTAGGATTAAGCTTTGAAGTTGCTCCCAGGAAATAAATTATTATTGGATGAGAACCAACACACCAATTATCTAGTTTACTGCTCATGCTACTGAGAGCTGCTGCAAACACCCTCAGGGATCCGCTTTACCTAGATGGTCTCATATTTAACACAATATCCATATAAAGGCAAAAGCTCTACTAGTTAAATGCCAAAAAACTTCCCAGCCCCCAGTATTAAAAGGGAAACTGCCCACTACAAATATACGGGGCAATAAGTTTCAGCTGCTTAAGTTTCCTGGCTTTTACCTTTTAACTTGCTTTGTTGTAGATAATAGAATTGTTAATAACATGCCACTTATTTGCTCAGTGTGTTACAGTTGGGTCAAAGTTCTACAGTATTGGTGCTATCATAAGTAAGCACATTTATTTTTCTTACACAGAAGGCCTAGATGCTAGTGAAGTGGCTGGTAAGCCCTACTCCATTTCAATGGCTTCTAGACAAAACAGTGGGACATTTCCAGCTTTTTACTTGCTATTCCACAGATTTCTTAACAGTACCTCAACTTCACTTATGCAGCTTCAAATCCTTAATGCTTGTTCAATGGGACATTGCTAAAACATGAACCACCTCCTATGAAAAGAATAAGTAAAGTTAAATAGCTCCAAGACTGATAAAAGTGTCTGGAGCAAAAAAGATTACAGAGAGACATCAGAGCTGATAATTTACTCAAACCAAATGCTACCAGTTAATCAGTGCTATTATAAACTCACTTGGAACATTAATTTACTGTCAGTAAAAAAATAAATCCTTCACTCTTAAAAATGCACGTGTCACCACTGAGGCCAAATCTAACAGCAGCAGTGTACACAAACATTTGGTTTTCTCCTAAAGAATGTATTTTTTGTTTAAACACCTTACAACATAAAAATATTGTCACCAAAGCATCACTACTATTTTCCTCCCAAACACGTGGCTCCTATCTTTTCTTCATGGATTCTTTCCAGTCCTTAACACAGGGGAACAATGTATGCAAAGCAAAGACAAAGTCCCACCTATCTCCTATGCCCTCCTTCACCTGCAAGCTCTGTCAGAACTTTTGATACTATTTATTACACACAAGCACATATGGAGAGGGTATATCCAGCAAAGGGATTCACTTTAATGTCAATGTGGCAAAGAGGAAGCACTGGTTAGTGTCACCAGCTGGGCTCCCTGTTGGCACAGTTCTGAAAATCCCTTAGTTCACAACATCCTAACAGCCTCTGCTTCTGTTCAGAAAAGTTCAGGGTTGATAACAGCACCGAGTCTCTCTCTGTTCATCTCATTTCTCCTTCAGGTGAAGCAGATGGTATTACAAATAACTCACCAAGAGGGTGCAGAGGAAGAAATGGTAGAGAAGGAAAATATTATTCGTACTGACAAGGATTCTGAAAAAGGAGCAGCACGACGTTAGAAAAGCAGATCACTTTTCTAACAAGAAATATGGGCCTGAAAGCCTTCCTTGAAACAGAAATATGAATGATTTCACCAGCAAGCCAAGAGCCTGTGAGCTGGAAATGTTCTCACTGGGTTTGAGTTAGGTGCTCGCTACAGCATTTATTGTACATTTGCATTGACCTTCTAATTTAAGACAAATGTTTTCTTTAGACACATTTTATAGTGAAAAATTAGCTCTGGTAGCATGCAGCTGTGGTCCCCCAAGACAGCTCTTTGCAAACAGGAGAGAGATGTTAGCAAGCTTAAAAGTAGCTCTGAAAATTGCTGTCCATGGTCAGTTGAGAGCTGGCAGCATCAGGGTCACCTGCTCCTCTGCCCATTTATTTAGTAGTCTCATTAATGCAAAAGATGGAAAAGCATGTGCTAAGCCTGAATATTCACAGTCCTGGAGAGAATATCCACCTACAGCAACTGAGGTTATCCTGCTGCTCCATCACCACCACATCTTCCTGAAAAAAAGAGACCTATCCTTGGCAAATTACTTTATGCAAATGGAGATAGATTTCTTTTGCTTGAGCTGTTTCCAAGTGAGCCAGCTGACTCAATAATTCAGCCCTCTGGCTGGAAGAAACATTAAGATTTCTGTCAGATTACTCTATATTCTAAAGAAAACTGCCACCTTCTTTTCTCCTTTACTTAGACATCTAGAAAGAGGCAATAAGCAAAACACCTCTAGTACACTTCAGCTGCATCTTTTAATCTACCATCAAATTGAAATGAAGGCATTTGTCTCAACAGTTTTGAAGCCCAGCAGCTCATTTTTGCTCTGATTTTAGGTCTGACCCAAACTCAAACCTCAGCATTTTAATGGCATGTACTACCCACAAAATGTCTCATGCTCTGGCATTTTTGGTTTGTTTGTTTTCCATATATTAGCTGTACACCTGACCCCAAGACCAAGCCTTACTCAAATGAAAGTTCTCTTTCACCTTCACTGTGATTATGAACTCAGAGCCAGGGCTATCTTCAGCTGACCAGCCTCCATCCTCCAGCAAGTCTGTAAGTATGTTCTCTACCTGCCGTGTTACTTCCAGGATTCAAATGTTGATTGTGTTTCTATGGCCTGGCTGTGGGAAAACGTAAAATATTAACCCTTTCTGTGCATGGGACAGGCCTTTTTCTCACTCTTTATTAAGCACTGAATTCAGAAAAGCACACGATGTTCTGTCCCTCTTCCCTCATCATCATGAGAAAATGTCCACCTAGAGCTTTGGCCACACTCTGGCAACTTTCCCAGTCCAAGGACGGAGGCTGGGCATTATAGCAGGGCAATATTTATTGGAAGGACAGCTTAAAGCAGCTCACAGTGAAAATCTTGGCTTCCTCTGGCCCCTGTAGATAGGTTTGCCTGAGTAGAGGGAAATCTGTGACTGTATTCTGTGGGTTTACAGCAAGGCCATTTGTCATTTGTTGTGCCCTTTAAGTGCAAGTACATAAAACTCCTGTGGAGTTATGACTTATTCCCCTGGCAAAAGAGCAGCTGGACATCTCTGCTCCAGCCCCTATGTCAGTCAGGAGTCAGAACCCTGAGCTTAATGTGCTACCAGGCCTTCTTAGGCTAACAACAAGGGAACCTGCCCTTGTGCCCTTGTGGTCATGTTTTTATCCTAGGCCAAGGACAGCCACGTGTTTTCATGCTACCTGAAGGAACTGTATATTTTTTGTCATAAACTGACTCGTGTCTCTTGCATGACTCAACTTTCTTGGGCCTCCATCTTTAGCCTAACAGCTTTTTTTTTTGTAGCACAGCCTCTGCAGAGAACAGTGTCTCAGTGGCACAGACAACAAAGGGACAGTCCACAACCTAATGAAGTAAAAGCACAGGGAAGAGGGGTATCACTAATGCCACTTTTCCTAGGTATTTTTGTCTTCAAAAACATTAGAGAGGGTCTGTGTCTCAGTTATATCGTGCCTCGTGGCAGCCCAGGGGATGCAGAGAGAAGAGAGATAATGAGAGAGAGTAATGAAGAGATCAGTATTTGGCAAAACTATGACTTTATATCAGGGGTTATTTAGGTGTCATATTAGGAAAAGGTTTTTCACCCAGAGGGTGTTTGGACACTGGAACAGGGTCCCCAGAGGCAGTGGTCACAGCACCACACCTGACAGAGTTCAAGAAGCATTTGGACAATGCTCTCAGGCACATGGTGTGACTCTTGGGGTGACCTGTGCAGGACCAGCAGTTGGACTTGATGGTCCCTGGGGTCCCTCCCAACTCAGCTTATTTTGTGATTCTATAACTGGTCAATTATAAGTGTGAATTACACTCACTTCCTTTCTGCCATGGACATTTATATTACCAAAAGAGACCTTTACCTACCAAGAGTCACCCAATACTGGTGATGTGGTTGGGCTGAGCAAAGGTAGGTTTGACTTCAGCCAATCCAGTGTTGATGAAATGGCTCCTTATTGGGCTCACTATCTTGTGGTGTCCAGAACAGGCTACAGAAATGTCAGCAAACCCTGGGATGCTGTTACAGGGGACTGACTGCACATGCACATTATGACAAGTCAACAGGACCTGAAGGCCTAGTGCAATGTACATGACGGCCAAAAATAACCAGAAAGAGATGCAAAAATTAGGATAGGCTGCATCATTTGGAATGCAGACTGGTGGCTATGTGCTAGAAAAGTTATTGTCCACAGGCAGAAAAAAGCCTGACCCTGGCTATGACAACAGAGAGGATTTCTGACTATATAGGCATCCAACACACACCCAACATTGCCTGCATTAATGTCCATAGAGAAGGTCAAACATCCTATTCAACCATCCATTAGTCCCTATATAGGACTCCTTTTTCTTCATTTGGTGAGCTGTCACCTCAGGCTGACAATTTGTAGAGCCATGAGCCCAGCAACTGGAGAATTCATATAACTAAAACTGTTAGTACTCTCTTTGGGACACTACAAGGTGTGCAGTGACATGGGGCATATCAAGACAGGATAAAAAGTGTGCACCATGAGAGTGCCTACACCTCCTATGACAGCCTCAGGGATGAACTGAGGCTGCTACCCATCAACAGAAGCTGATAGCTGTCCCTCTGCACCCTTGGCCTTAAAGGCTGCATACTGACTCTTGGATGTGTGCAAATTCACAGCACAGCAACTCAGACAATATTCACATGTATACAAGCACCTGTACCTGCTGCTGCTGGCCTTACCAGATGCAGAGAACATCATGAACCTGTGGAGTGTTGGTCCATGTCTCCCAGAACTGATGGTCTACAGCACAGAGGCAGGAATTGGGGTCAGTCACTTGCAGCTGGGGAAAAAAAAAGTTTAAACGGTGACTAAAAAAAAAACAAGGGGGTCAGAATTGCTTTTCCTCTCTGCCCAGATATACTGGGTCCCAGATTTGAGAATGGACAGGATTCTGGAAAAGGCCCTGGTCTCAGACCAGGTCCCCACCAGAAGAAAAGCCAGCAGCCCACATCATAGGATCCCTGACAAAAAAACATGCAATATGATAAGATGATTTGAGCTGGGTGCAAGCATCCAGGTAACAAAAAGTTAACAGTTGAGTTCAACCTATTCTCTGTTCCTCAGGTGATTCCCACTGTCTTTTTCAACCTCTATCCCCCAAAAATGCAAACCGAGAATTTTTCCTTTCTGAGCATATACTAAAAAAAAAGACTAGGGGACCATAACAGCAAAAATGCAAACTGAGATTTTTTCCTTTCTGAGCATACTAAAAAAAAACACTAGAGGACCATAACAGCTGCAGAGATGTCTGACTTCAACTGTCATTATTCCAAACATGCAAATCTTCAAGGAAGAAGCAAGGAGGACTGTGTAAGGGGCTGCAGGAATCCCCATCTGCAATGGCCATACTTGGTAGAGGGCACTAGACACAAGTGGACGATTCTGGTCACCCGATGCTGGAGGCAGGCTAGTATTGAGTAGATCTCCACTACACAGGATACCACTGTTTCAAAACCCAGTGATCTGAAAGAACAGCTTACCTGAGAGGCACTGGTGCACTTGAACACGGAGCAGAGTTAGGTATCTCCTGATGGGCAAGGCAATGAGCAGAGAAACAGGTTATGATCATCTGCTTCTACAGTAATCCAGGAAATAAGTCCCTAGGCACACTAGCTGCAAATAAACAAGCTCACAAAAAAAAAATAAACCAAGTTGCATGGTTTCTTTGCTTAATTGAAACAGCATGATGAGATCACTGATACTGGCTAACTTCCTGGGACACAGAAGAACAATACTAGGCTGATGATAGCCCCATCTTCCCAAACTGTCACCAGGATCTGCATTATTCTTCTCTGCAGTAGCTCTACCACATAGAACTGAAATAACTAATCACACAATCTCAGTTTGTAATGATAGGCCCCAAGCTGTATGATAGCAAGAATCTTGCATATGTACAGGTGATAAATGCCCCCTGGAGTTACTGCTCAAAAGAGTTTTCATCAGAAAGGACTGTCTCCTTAAAAATCTGCTCTTTCTTCTGATGTCTGACAGAGTTCTGCTTGGTGCCTCTGTGTGCTGCAATGAAAGTACAGTCTCATTTGAGGGGGTGAATAGGAACAACTGGTTTTGGTATTAACTAGATATCTGACTATCATTGCACCTGAGACATTTTTGTTTGCAAGTTTCCCTTGATAGCTGAAAAGGTTGGGAACTGCAGAGGCGCTATACTGGCCTGAAGTCTATGGGCATCTTACAGCACAAAGTAACAGCAGCCCCTCCTCACCATGGGGCTGTCATAGGATCACAGGATAATCCAGGCTGGGAGAGGCCTCAGGAGACTCTAGTCCAATCTCCTGCTCAAAACAGGGTCAGTTGTGAGACCAGAAAAGGTTGCTTAGGTCTTTAACCATATGAGTCTTGAAAATACCCAGGGATGAAGACTGCCACAGCCTCTCTGGGCAATCTGTCCCACTGCCTTCTTGTCCTCAGTCAATTCCTGCAGAAGCATGGAGGTATGCTCCACAGAGTCTTTGAGCCCAAAATTCTGTGAAAGACCATGTTGGCTGGACAGACAGCCCCCTTGCTTACCAGCATGCCTTCACAAAGGCAGGAGGAGGCCTGCTCCAGAATCCCCACACAATCATGTTCCATGTATCTCTTCAAAACTCTGGTTGGTACCAAGACAGGGTGCCCATCCTCCTCGTCACCTGCTCTGTCCACATCCCTGTACAGCATCAAGATGCTCACCAGCTCCCTATCTCCACCATGGTTATTGTACCCCAGATCCCCCTTCTCCTCCCAGTCAGCATTCTCCAGTGTCCCCTCCTCAGATATTGCATCTGAATGCTAACAACAGGGTTGCCAAGCAACATGAATCCTCCAAGCAACCAACCATGGCAGATTACAGCAACCCGTTGCAAACCCACTCCAAAGCTTATGGGCCTGACACCATTTTGTCTCTTAGCATCTCTTCCATCCAGCCATAGCTCAGTTCCGCTCAGATCCATCTTCTTCTCTTCCCTCATCAACCAAGAGCACCATCCGAGGCACTCCAGCCATTTCCAACCTAAATTATAATTCTGTGCAACATCCTAAAGGTCAGCTCCCTCTCATCATACCAAGGCAAATGATTCAAGTGCCTACCACCTGCCTTAAGTCCTCCTTCCACTTCACAGGATTGTTTCAACACACAGAGTATTTCCTCCAGCCTCACCCCAATCTTTCAAATGAAGCAAAATATTTTTATCTGCCTTTGGAAACACACCTTGTCCTTGCAAACCTTCAGCAGAAGCAATGACATGATCATCCTCGGGAGGATGGTAGTTCAACCAGCCACCAGAGCCACAGGGCAGGCAGACCCCAATTGGCCATTTTCAGAACAAACTCCTCAGGGGCTGTAAACCACAATGGCAGGAGACAAACACACAGCAGCAAGATCCACAAGTGACTATTTGCTGCTCTTTATTCTGTCTCTTCTGCTTTTCTTCAGGTGCCAGTCACAGCACCTTCTGGGACCAGCACTAGTGGCTCCCAAACACCAAATCCCTTGTCTCACAATCACATAACTTCCTGTACAAGGGAGATGGAGGCAGAAGGTCGTTTCTGTGCTTCACTCTCCTAGAGTTTTTCAGCAGATACTGTGAACAAAAAAGAGGCTGGAAGGTACTCATGGCACTCAGGAGAAATTGAAGGCTTGGCCTTGCTGCCTGCAATCAGCTGCATTTAGAGGAGGTGGAGATTTCAGCATGAGCCAACTGCTGTCTTCACTCACTACAGTTGAGAAAGAGCCTCCCCAGGCTGCCTTGGGCAATCTCAGAAGTCACCCCAGGAGAAGGTTGAGCTCAGGGGCTCATGTGCTGGCACCACTCAGCCTGGGATGTGTGGCTGTACAAGGGCAGCCTCCATAGCTAAAGGGCACACTGCTTTTACCAGGTGTACCACCATTAGGGGCTGGGATCACATCCATGTTTGCTCCAAGTTGACCATCTAGGGACAGAAGACTTAATGGCCACTTCCTTCCAATGCATGTTGCCTTTTGTCCTGAGAGACTTGGAGAAGGATGTTGGTTTCCAAATTGATTGTTAGGTTTGACAGAGCATGTCTACACTCATGCTCCATGGTACAGTAAACTGACATTAGAAAATCCTAATTGTGGCATATAATGATGCCATTAATCAGCCTATGTGCACTAGTTTGCTGATAGGAATTCTGGATTTGGTCTATCCAAACCTAGGTTACATATATCCACCTCCATCTCCATTGGCTGTACAGCCATGCCCTTGTAAAGATGTATTTTAACCAAAGCTAACTGAAAGGGTTCAGATTAAGTAAATCAATCCTCCCACATGAAGAGGCTACATAGACTTAATTAAATTGATAACTGGGCCAACCTGAACTAAACTAGTGCAAATTTGGGTATAGACAAGGCTTTATTTTTCTTACTAAAATCATTAACTAATCCAAGCTTTGATTGGCATTAACTGCATGGTAACAAATGTGAATACTCAGTCCAGTGTCTGTTCTAGTGTCTGTCTCCATCTGGGCCCAAGTATAGAACTTGCAAGAGCTGGACACACTCTTGAACATGCCCTCAGAATCAGTATTTATTGTGTTCTTACCTAAAGCCCAAAGGACTCAGTAAAATCACTGTTTTTTCCATAAAAATAACTTTATGGAAGCATCTATACAACCATTCCTCACAGAAGAATTTGAGCAAGTCTCACTCTTACAGAGAAGCTATAATTTCTGAAGAAGCAGCAAACCAAATAATTCTGTTTCAGCATCTCATCTATGGACCCTGTATAGGGATGATGGTATTATCCTATTTTTCTTTCTCAGCTAGTTAATAGGAAATCCCCTTTCAAAGGCAATTTCCATTTTAAATCACCCACATTAAGAGAGACATGTTTAATACCAATAAATCCGCTTTCTTAAAAGAGACATAGAAGCCAGGCTCATCGGCTGACTAAATCCTCTCCCCCCACCCCCATTCTTGCCTTGCAATCTGTAGATCTTGCAGAAGGGTGATCTAAGACAGCTGTAGTTAGCTAGCTACACTTCTGAGCACTAAGCTGCTCCTCGCTTTGTATTCACTCTGTGCCAAACCAAGGTCACAGGGACACGAGGAGCTAAAAGACTCTTCTTGCTGTGGGAGTTGCAGCCAAATATGCTTAGAGGCTGGGTTTCCACACACCTCCCATGGGAACCTCTCCATGCATCAGTCTCCCACTACAAGTCAGTGTGGGGTGAGTGCTATCTAAAGCCTCTGCAGATGAAATTATCTTTTCTTCTCAAAGCTTTTTGTAGCACACCGAGGAGAACCAGCCACCAATTCCCAGAGGGATCACGATGCTCAAAACACATGCCCTAAGGGTCCCTCCTCATCTATGGGGATCCTACTCTATCTTCACCAGTGTTTCTCCTGTCCAGAGGGATTTCTAGCCTAATTGCTCTTGCAGACAGTTGTACCACACCTTTGGCAGAGAGGTACCCTTTGGTGGTAGCCTTTCCTGGTCTCTTGAGCACCTAAAGCCGCAGCCAGCAGTGTGGGCAATGCTAAGGCAATACTCCATCAGAAGCCAGAGAATGGTGACTTCAGAGGACCCCCACAAGGTCAGGCCTGCAGTGGCATAGGTATCTCACTTGTCTGACAGAAGAGACACAGCTGAATGAAGTCCCTGTTGCTTCCCCCTGCTGTGACAAGTATAAGGAGCAAAAATTACAAAGTAAGATAAGGCTTAGAAGGGAAAAAAGCAAAACCAAGGCACAGCAGAAAACCTCGGTCTGGCTGCTCTTAGTGCTGCCAAGTACTACCCCAAAGCAACCCATGTGATTTTCCCCTGCCTCATCATGCAGCTCCCACAGCCAGACCTTCTGCTGGCAGGTATATAATGCTGTGTCTGCAATGGCCTCTCATGGGAGACAACAGCCATCTCCTTTCACTGAGATGAGATCGTGACAGTAGTAGGAGTCCCAAAAATTACTTTGAAATCTTCTATCTGAAGCACATATAATTCATCATGCGTTTTTCCAGTTGGAAGTCCATACTATTTATTTGGCAAAACAATCCTTGTTTTTTCGATAGCAAAGGGATCCATTTGCTCTGGACACATCCCTGTTCCCCCACCAAATATGCAGGCACCAGCTCTGCAAGCACCCCTATAGGTGGTGTAGTCATGCACAGACATGCCAAAAACAGCATCACCATCAGCAAGTACCTGCCTTGCCGTTTGCCTGTGTGAAGTAGGGCCCCTCAGAGTGGAGGGACTGAGCCCAGTGACTGAGGAGGGCCCTTCAGCAATGCCCCAGCCCTGCAGCAGGACTCTTACAATTAAATCCTTCCCTTCCAGGATCACCTCTCCAACAAAGCCTAGATAGAGAAACATTTCAAAAATAAGTTTATTTCTTTAAGGAGCATAAAGGTAAGAACAGAACACTCTTGTTTCATGCTTTATTGTTTAAAGAACCTTGCCCTCATTTTGCTCCATGAGTCTGTGGCTGAATGGGCACTGCTAAGCAGCAAGTAGAGTTCTTCCACTGTGGGAAACTGCCCTGACTTTACTGGAGCAGGAAGCCATCCTCCTCATCCTCCTCCTCCACCTCCTCTTCCACCTCCTCCTCCTCCCTCGCAGCACTCTTTCCAGTCTGGATAGCATGGATAATTATATCTGTTTCTGTGCTCTGCTTAACCAAAATGGTATTTCTTAAACAATTCCATAAACACAGACAAGAGCATTTTGCTTTCTATCTTGGACTTATTTTCCACCTGATAATAAGATCCATTTCTTGACCTGAGAGTGCATAAGCATTAAAAAAATACTTAATCCTGCAGTCAATGGAGGGAAAGGGCAAAAACACGAGTTGGGGGATCTTCATGGCTTTCTGCTCTGCAACTTGCCATAATAGGTCATAGCAGTTAGGCTACATTACAACATAAGACCAATAAATGATATGTAGATCAGAGTAAAGCATACAAAGATAAATACAAATTTTATGCAACAACTTGCTTAAATAATGCTTCTAGGGAAAAATAAGTTAAGGAAACAGTGGGAGGGAGAGCACACAATCCTTGTTTTCTCTCATTCCAAGACAACTTTAACCTGTTCAGTGGACAAAACATCTTGCTTGACCAAAATATTTTTGCTTTACAAAGATGAGTTAGTACCATAAGTAACTTCTACCATGCCCTAGGGTGGAGTTAGGTGCATGCTAGAATGTTCCTATCTGTCTGTATCTGCACTGAACTGTTAAGCAGATGCTCACTGAGGAGAAAATAGACTGCAATAAACTGGCACTGACACAGATCTGAATCGCTAGGACTGCTATAGAGATAAAATTCATTTAAGAAATGTGGTTTCCATTTCTATTTTCCTTTAATAAAAAGCTATTAAAACATTAAAAATATCTACTATTTCAAGCAGAATACTATACACATAAGTAAGAGAATAAACAGACTTCATTTTATTATGCAAAATGTAATATATCCCAATACTGCACCTCATGGTAGAGCCAAACTAAAGTCCTTTTTCAGAGCAAGGAACAAACCCTGTTCTCATTTACAGAGCTGACCAACAATTAAGGTCTGGTCCATTTTCAAAGCCATAGTCAATGTATGAGGATGTACCACAGATCCCAATAGGAGAACTGCACAAGGGAAAGAAGAGAGCATACAGTGCAACACACCCAAGTGGAGATCTCTAGCTATGCTGACAGTGGACTGCCCTTCCTCCCTTGATCCATCTCCTCTTTGGTCTTACTCTCAGTGCTCTATCATAGTCACTATGCAGTGTGAGCCAATACATTCTCATCACTTTAGCACTGCTCTTCCCAGAACGGGGCAAAACCCTAAAACAGGCGATTCTTTGATCTTCATGCAAATTTCCCAAATGAATTCCCAAGTTCTGCCCAGGCTGTTTCAACAGCTCCTATCCTGTGCAATGAGTAGTCATGACAAAACCCCAAAATTACACAGATAAATCATTGTCTCCTCTCATGATACTGAGAACAGTAATTATTCTGCCAAATTAATCTGCCTCCAAATCAAGCCTTTAGTCCTGCACTCTAGGAAGATTTAAGAGTATGAATTTGAAGTACCCTTAGTACTCAGATGAGATCAGAAGCAGGAGTGGAAAGCTATAATGGAGAGCTATATGCCCCTCCCCTGCCCCTGTGTAAGCCAGGCTTACAGCTCCAGAGCTTGTGGTTGTCACACCAGCCTTCTAGAGATCTGTGAAACCTGAACAGATACAACACCCTAAATGCTTGTCATTATGTACCAAAAAGAAACATTGCCGTGCTAAGCTAATAGATCATCAGGTCTTTAACAATGTGACCAAAGATTATCATGCACACTATAAATTGCTGCATAATTTCAACTCTGAAGAAAAATAAGAATAGTTTAGATATAATTTTTACTGGCTATGCCCTCCCCCCCCCCACTCCACCTTGTATATTTTTCCTAGGAAACATTAGCATCACAGTGTCCAAGTCCCATCTCTTTCTGTATTCACTGTGTTCACTTGTCCCTTATATTCACTGCATTCACTTGTGCCTTGTATTCACTGCCTTGCACCACCCTCTTGTAGGAGAAACATGGTCCGAGGTGAAACATCATCCTTGTTGCTGTAGAAGGTTTCCAGGTCACTAGCAGAAAATGGCAACCCAGAATTAGCAAGAACATCAAGATTGCCAGAAAATTAGCAGGAGGCTCATAGCTATACTGAGTTTTTGGTCTCCAGGAAGAAGCTAACCAGCCATTTCATTATAGCCACACTTTGACTGCTCTTGCAGTGGCGTAAGGAAAGCCAAAAGAGTACCAGTGCTCTTTTCAGTAATGCCTTGAAAAGTATTTGTGATGAAGAAGAGGAAAGTGATGCATTTGGGGGTGGTTCCTCATACGAGACCCTTTAGGTTCTCAGGGAGCAGAAAGGGCAGATTGCTCCACAAGGAAAAGCTGGACACTGTAGGACCACACCGTCACCATCACCAACACAGGCACAGCACCTGAGCAAAGTCAGTACAGCAGTCACCTTACAACCACAAATCAAGTCCAAGGTCAGTCAGGAAACACAACAAGATTCATCAAAGCTGTCCTGCTCACTGCACAGCTCGGGCTCAGAGCAAGGCTGAGGCATCCCCAGGCCAAGGAGCAGCAAGGGTGAATGGGTGGGGGTTCCAGGTGAGGTGCTCAGGGCAATTGCAGCCCACCAGAGCAGTGGAGCTCAGCAGCATCTCGCAATACTCAGTTTCCCATGTCAGGCCCATGAGTCAGCTTCCATGGCTGCTGCTCCAAGTTTTTCACCTAGCAACAAGACAGACGGATGGATAGGGGGGTGTTAGGAGAGATGTTGAAGCAAAATGAGATGAGAAAGACAGAAACTAAATTGTCAGGGAGATTAGGAGAAAGATGTGGTGCCTGAAGCTACTTGAGCTTCTAAAGGACAAAGTTCATGAGTAGCAGAGCCCCTTCTGCACTTCAGCCTTCCTGGGAAAGCATGAACACCTCTCATGGGGTGAGGGACACATCCAGCTCCCTCCTGAGCCACACTGCAGGTCTGGGGGCTCCTGTGCTTTGATCTGCATGTCAAAAGCTCTGCACCAGCTCATGTATGACCAAAGCCTTTGTCATTTGCAATGCATGAGCTTACCCTGATTCTGCTTCTCATCAGACAGCACAAAGTGCTCTGTCAAGGGGTAGCCACGAGGCAGTTCTCCCATGCCCACTGAGGAATGACAGGTGAGTGCTACCATAGCTGATTTTCAGCTGGTTGAACTGAAGCCACTGGGAGGTTTGGAAGGCATGACACCAAGAGCTACCATGGGGATGGACCCGTCCAGGGCCAGAGCCCTGTACCCTCCCCCAGGACACACCATGCTGCAGCCTTTCCTGCTGGTGGCAGGCTTAGGATCAGGGAGAATAGCCAGCCTGCTTCACCACCTCTTCCCAGAGGAGAGGGTGCTCTCAGAGACTTGAGGGTCAGCTCTAGGGAAAGCTGTGCCTCCTCAAGCTCTAAAAAAAGGACTTTGTTCCCGCTCAGCAATTTTTTCCCATCTGGGCTAAATCCACTCTTAGAAAGAGATAGCTCTATCTCCAGGGAAACAGGCTCTCTGCGCTCACAGGGACTCAGCCAGCTCCCCCTCTCCTTTTGCTATGGGGTCACTCGGCAGCAAGGCTGAGGCACCCAGGAACCATGGGGCATTGGGCTCATAAGGCCACCCCAGGTCTGGAGCTCTGTGAGCACAGGATGCTCCAATGCAACGTGTGCTGGTCTCTGTGCTGTAGCCACACAGCACCTTTGTGAGCTTGCCCAGCTCTGGAGAGCTCACACAGAAGTGATTACAGAGATTGACCGCGCTCAGAAGTCTCTCATTACTGAGGGTGACTCGTGCAGTCTGCTTTGAATCTTCTTATTTGCCCAAAATAGCTTCGTGTTCTCAGCACCAGTTTTCTTTGCAAAATCATTCACTGCCCTCCTTCCCACCACAAAGAGCCAGACATGTCCTGCTCACCAAGAAGTCCTCCCCAGCTGCATGACACCATCCCTGTCCCCCTTCACAATCACCCTCCATCCTCTCCCCTTCTGGGTACTGCAAGTCCATGGGATGCTTTGGGCAAGCTGGGGAGCCAAAACAGCTCAGAGGGAGTCAGGGTGGCATGACAAGAGCCGAGCTCATTGCAGAGCCCCACAGGCCCCTTTTCCAGTTAGCTCAGCCCAGTTTTTACCTCCTCCCCATGCCTACCCAATCTCTGGGCAGACACTTCATGTCATGGTGGAGGAAGGTTTCACCTAGCAGTTTTTCATTTTCCTCTCTCTAGGATCAACCCTCAAATCTGAGACTCAAGGAAATTACCCCAGCAGCTACATTTTGGGGATCTGAGAGAACTGCTCTGCACTAGCATCTGAGCTAAAAAGGAAACAAGTCCACAAGGGTCTTCTGAGCTCTACTCCCCCCACCCATGCATGGCCATGATACCTCTCCTATGGGTACTGTCCCAGGTAACTTACCCTTCCCTTCTCTGGGGACCAATTTCCAAATCTATGACCAGTGCTTCTATGCACAGAAGGAGATACAGCCAATGCACCCCACATTGTGTTGCAGGAGAGATACCCAGGTTTCCACACAGCCAGGTCTGCCCAGCTGGGAGCCCAGTCAAAGAGGAGCACACATGGGCAGCGGACACATTGCCTTCCTACCTCCCAACCTTGGGGCAGAGCACAGTGCAGGAGCCCAGCTCTGACACCCCCTGAGTTCGTTGCAGGATCTGTGCCTTATCTCGCCTCAGCATCTGAAAGCAGACTTTGGCTAAGTCCTACATGCTGCTATTTAAAGTAAGTCAATTTGTATTCATTCTGCTTGCTACATTCACCAGTTGTTCTGAATTGTGTTTGAAGCTGAAGGGAAGAGGAAATGTACAACAAGAAAAAATTATACACTGGTAAATTTTGTGCTAATCCTTTCTCCTCCCATTATCGCTTCCCCTTTTTTGGGGGTTTCTTTTTGTTTTCTGTGGTTTATGTATTATTAGCTTTAGCATAATTTTGACTGAGAAAATACATAGCTGATAGGATGGACTAATTACACTACCTAGAAGAATTAATTACACCATCTGTGACTGACAGTGGAGCCTGACTTGTTGCTTCCTGGTAGATGGAGCTACACCACCAGCTGCCCCGAATATTTCCCTGTAGAAGGCAAAAGAGAAATTACTGTCGGAAGCATCGTTTAAAAGCCATTACTTCTCCTTTTTAGCAATTTAACGTCATTGGGTGACCTAGCCTGGCTGGCCGAGTCAGGGATGAGGCTCATTTGCCTTCCCTTGTGATCTTTCTACCAATATTTCTACACATATCCCTGGCCCTCTGGCACTAGCAATTAGGGGGCTCAGTCAATCGTAAGAGCTAAAATGGGCCAGGGCCCATTTTCAAGGCAAGTGGCATAGTGTGGTTCATGTCCTTAGAGCTACCCTCCTCTTCTACCTCTTCACATCTCCTGGAATCACCTCTCTAGACAAAGCCATCCATGAGCTGGAGCCAGGCTTTTTCTGCAAGTTGGCACAGCCTTTATATGTTTTGGGGGTTGCACTAACAGTGTGATGGTCAGGATCATCACAGGACATCCACTGCCCTGACTCTGCCCGGTGTTCTCACAGGGACTCCCAAGATCAGCATTTGCTGCTATTCACCAGCTATGGGTGGGATGGGAGGGCAGGCAGGCCATTCCCTCAGCATTCACTGTGCATGGAAAAGAAGCCATCACACCTCAGGGGAAGCAGGGACCTGGAGGCAGTGAGATTTTGTCTTCCTGGAAAGACTGCATCTCTTACATGTTCACCCACAGAGTCCTATCTACCTGCTGCTGCCCTGCTGTGCACAATGGACTCTGGCAGCCATGAAAGGACCATGGCAACTTTGGTGTCTGCAGCCAGCTGAGGACCTGTCCTAGTTTGTATTCTGGTTGACAATGGGCTTGCTGAGGATTGTCATGGCTGAACGTGGGTGATGGAAGATCTGTGCAGATGCAGAGCCTTGAATGTGTGTTTTCAGCTAATGGAGAGGAGTCATGCCCACATGGGTCAGGAAATTTTAAGCAGTCATGCTTTAAGGTAGCTGTTCCTGCCCTTTTTGCCTCCAGCTCTGCTGCAGTTCTTTTCCTCCCACTCGTCTTTTAAGCCCACTCAATTTACACAGGGTAAGCTGCAGTTATATTAGAGCAAACCTCTTGCTTGCATAAACACATTCCTAAGCAAAATTCAGCATACAACTGTATGTACACCCCTACTGTTTGCTACTGTTTGGCTGGCACACATGGACAAAAAGCCTCACTCTCCAGTGTTGATCCTTACTTTTAACTACGGTTCTGGTTTCTCTCAGTGCTGAACAACTTAGTGCAGTGATACGTAGCCTGAGAAACCTGAATTCTTCTCTAGATAATCAAGGAAGAGCTTGAGAGATCCACTGAGACCTTATGTTTGCCTGACTCAGTTTCTGCCCTGGGTCTTGAACAGCATCCAAACTATATATGGGTTAAGCCTCTAGGAAACACACACTAGCAGGACACAGATCCCGAGGAATTCCCAGGTGCTCACAGGGGAAGTGAGCTTTATTTTGGAACTGATATTGGGAAAGGTTTGTGATGGCAACAAAGGACTGTCAGTGCACCAAGATGCTCCAGTCTTAACCTGTAGGCAGGCTGTTGAGAACAGCCCACAACTCTCTAAAGGGCTTTTTTAACATCATGAAATTCCTTGTGGGTGCTGAAATACCAAGGTACTAGTCCTGCACTGCCAGAGCAGGGACTCATGTCTGGCTTATAACAAATATTTGAGTAGATGCATTTAACATGGGACAAACTTCCTGAAATCCTTCTCTTCTGTAAAGGAGAGGATCTAAAAAATTTGGTAGTTTTTCTTTCTTCCTCCCCAGGTAATCCTTGTACTCATTCTCATTGAATTAAATTCTCCACCTCCAACTTGAGAATGCTTTTCTTTGCAGCCTATGGCTGCTCCCAGCTCCAAGGTCATGCCACCAGCTTCTCTTGGAAGGACTATTTTCTGCATTTTGCCATATGTGGGTGAAGGGTGGAAGAAGAGCAGGCTGGAGTAGAGCTGGAGAGCAGAAAGGAGGTGTGGTAGCTAAGAAAGAGGAACAATAAGCCAGAGAGGGTCTAAGGGAAGGGTGTCTATATGAAGTAAAAGGATAACTGATGAAGGGGTACAGTCACTGGGGAACAACAGGAAAAATCTGGTGAACAACAACAGCAATGCAATGAGTGAGCAAAATGAGAGAGGAAAAGAGGAGCAGATGCGTGGAGAAATGACAGGGAGATGCCAGTCTGCTGTTTGTAGTTCTGAAAATAATGATGGGGTGAAGGATTTGGACCTGCTACAGGATATTCAGACACATGTTTTTCAAGAAGCTGTTCCTGCATTTTCAGCTGGGTATTTCTGTGACCTTGAAATGTCACTTTATTTCTTTATACCTTCACTTACTTACCTGTCATTTAGAAGTAGTGATAATATTTCAGTCACAAGAGCACAGGTATACTTAAGCAAAATGCTTCAAGATCATGGGTGAAACTGGGAAGTATTGTAATACTTAGTCAGATTTCACACATGTACAGGCATGCTCAAATGACCGCCTATATTGATAACAGTATGTATGTAGATTCAAATATATCACAAAGATATGCATGCCTTATTTATTTAGGCCAAGCTGACATTTCATGGTTGCCTAGTTACCAGAGAACAATAATGAGAATCTGCTTAGTATATACTGCATGATGAAGGGAAGGGAGAGGGCAGACGGGTATCCTGTCAGACACAACCACTTGTCAGGTAGGTCAGCCCTTTTGGTGGGAAACATAGAGGAAGGCAAAAGAGATCAGAGCTGAAAGGAATTCAGGGAAGCAATAAGCTGGGGCACGAGGTATGTGTGGTTCTCAGAATTCCCATGGCACATCTGTGAGCATGAATCAAAGCTCAGGTCACTGGAAGCTGTGAAATGTTCATTACTTTCATGACACATTCCAGGCCTCAAGTTAAACAGACATTGGGAACATCATAAGTGGCTACAAAATCTGCCTTTACTTACACCAGACCTCTACCTTCATTCATACCAGTACTGGTACCCTTTCTTCAAAACAAATGCCTTTGCTCACGGTAAGGAAGAAGGAGGTTTTGCTGAATAAAAAAGCACCAAAAAAGTCAATTTTTTCCATCCAACAGCATTAATTTTCTCCAAGATTTGCTTCCACCGCAGCTCCCAACCGTTTCAAAATTTGCTTGGCCTGATTTTGTAAACTCATGGAGGAGCCTTAAAGCTCAGAAAAGCGTCTGACTGTTTCATTTCATGCTAACGGTACTCTGTGTAAATTTTTTGATGGAAAAAAATCTTTCTCAGATTGACATCTTGTGTTGCCAGATCTCATACAAGCCCAGAAAGCTTAATGAGGGAGCTTGAATTCATCCCAGGACACCCTGAGAGCAGTTTATGGTTCAACATTCCCTTCAGAATAGAGATTCTGGAGTTCAACCTTCCCTGAAGGCACTTCTAATAGACGACAAAGAGGTTAAGACAAAATTTAAGATAAAGTGTATTTGCTACTACCCATATATTAAAAATAGAATTGCTAAGCTTAGAGACAAAAAAAACAGGCTTTTGCTATAGTTAAGCTGCCAGAAGTTCACTCTCTGCATCATCCAGATTAAAAGATGCTAGAACATAGTCCTTGTACTAAGGATCCAAATCTCAGGCAAGACCCTTGTCCTGGGTATTTCTCAGACACATACTAGATATGTTATTTACCTTAAATACATAATTCCTTTGCAAAGTTCCACTGAGAGTTAAGGCTTCTTTCCATACTCCTCAATCTCCAAGAACTCCCTATGACTCATAACATTAATATTTAATCAAGCTATGTTAACATTTCTTCCAAATGATTATTGACTGTCCTAACTTTAGAAAGGCTGTTGTTGTCCCTTGATCATATCTAGGAACAACTCCTGACAAGATAGTTAAAAAACCTCTTTGCTGGTGAAGTTAAATACCAATGTTTAACTTGGCTCCAAACAAGCCATTTTAATGGTCTTAAAGAAATATTGCTAAGACTGTCAAAGCATATGTCTGGTACTGGACCCAAAGGACCACCATCCCAGTACTCTGAATACAGAAAGAACCAGCAAAGGCTTAGGAGAAGACAGAGCAAATATACAGTGATCCTTCTCCCACTGTATTCTTCCAGCAGCCAGATATCCGTGGCTGAGAGTTTCCTGAGCCAAAGATCACATCTGCGTCAATGAGTTTAGTAGATCTTAATGGCCTTCTTTTTTTTTTTTTCATAAATGTGTCAAGATGCTTTTAGAACTATTTATAATTTTGTCCTTCACACCACCCGATGAATTCCACAATTTATGCATGCACCACATGAAAAAAAAGTGCCTCTTTTTTATTTTGACTGATAAATTTACTGGGGATTCCTCCTCTTCATATTAAGAGAAAACAGTAATTTCCTACCCATCTCTGTGATCCTCCTAGACCCCTGTCATGCCCTACTCAGACATCTCTTTTCCAGGCTGAAAGTCCTAACACCCTAACACCAAAAAACAGGGAGGGTTCAGGTCTTGCTGCCTTATGAACTGAGATAGGAAAAGCATGCAGAGGTGGAGAAAATTATATATAAATATATAGTATGAAGTAGATATACATTATGCAAACATATTAATGAAATTAGTACATACAGTTCATTGCAGGTTCTTGATGAAGATGGGACAGAATGGCAAACAATCAACCTTGGAGAGAATAGTGCTTGGGATAAATCATGCTTGCCCACTATGGAAGGATGTCGCTACATTAGAGCAGTAAAAGAAAACATTTCTTCATCATTTAAACCAGTTTCAGCTCAGGCAAAGCTGATCCCAGAATCAGCTCTGCTGCCACAGACATCAGATATCTGCGCTATTTCTATCCAGCCAATTACAAAGCCTGTTACACATAAGGCTTGGACTCAGCAAAAGTGGCTCTGGTTGCCTAAAATCTGACCTAAATTACAGGTCCAGCAAATTTCAGATCAAACTTAACTGAGAAAGTTTTTTAACTATCTTGAATTTTGGAGGCATATTCTCCAGATCTGGAGTTTGGGGTTTTTTCTGTACTCATATGCCCAGATAGGTACAAAATATTGCTTTTTAATCCCCTCTGCAGGACAAAAGTTACCTCACCAACCAACCTTCTGGGCTGTGCCATAAATCATGCTGAGAGTCAAGTGCACAATATACAGGAACTAAAGAAACTACAGAAAAAAGGCAAAGATCTGAAAACATCCACTGGCAAACTACAACTGAACTTTACTTCCTACCCTATACCCTTAAAGGCTGTGGCAACTAAAGCTTGTGAGATATTGAACTGACCCTTGACTATTATTGTCTATCTACTTAGCAAGGCTTATTTACTTCATGTTCATCATGCAATCTGAAATCATCCAATAATAACTATTCTAAATAAGTCGACCACGTTTTCATATTTAATGTACATACTGTAGCTAAATAAAACCACTTTTGAGGGGTAAATAATTGCAGAGGAAGAGAAAAATTCAAGAGCATAGGCTATGAAGATGCACTTTCAGCTGAATTTTTTTAACAAGCAATTAGTTGAGGCAGAAAAGCAGGAAAACTGTTCTTATATGGCTAAATCAACACTAGAGGAGGTTTCACACTATCTGTGGTAGATAAGTAGAAGAATTAAGGTGGTACATGAGGGGAGGGGTCAGGAGGGGGTTATGGTCTAAAAGATATCAGACAAGAGCAAGAAACCTGAACCATAAAGTTGCCTCAGGCTGAGTCTAGGGGCAAGTCCTTTAAATTCCTATGTTGAACAGCTTTTGCATTTGTAGTGGGAGGGTAGAACTTAAAAATGAAGTATTTTAAGGATTAAGAGAGTGAGGATGTTTAGGAATGGAAGTGCAGTACATCCAGCCTCAAAGAGTGAAGAAACCCAGGAGCTGGACTCCAGAAAAGTCACTACAAGGTCTTCATATTTTTCCCTCTGGAGAAGCTGCTGTTTTTGAACAGTCTTTGGAGCACTCAATTCCCAGCTCCTCAGAATGTAACATTCACAGAGCCACCAGCATTCCCAAAAGCAGATGATGACTTTGGATCACCTCTGGAGTGACTCTAGCCACTTAGAGATGCAGAAAATCCAGCTTCTCCCCACGAGTGTCAGTAATTCCCCCTGCTCCACACACCTCCTCGTCTGCAAGACCAGCAGTGAATTATTAACTTCACAGCCCCACCTCTCCTGATGTTGTCCCAGCTCACAGGAGTTACTTTATACTTCTCCCCCTTATTCCTTGGCCGACCTCTGCTGAGATTCCTCTTTGCTCTAGAAACCCTACTACAGCCTCCCACATAGGCTGCAGTGAATCAAGGTGGAATAGGATGGGGTGAATCTACACAACCTCAGCAGCATTCAAGACTTCCTGATTCTTTCTTGCCTAGGGGAGAGAAGGGTTCAGAATTTCACTTCTTCCCTTTGCCCCACCTACAATGCTAAAAGTGAGCAGAGTAAAATGAAGCCAACACATTTTACCCAAAGGTGACAAGGGAGGACCACTGCCCAGAATATCTGCTCCCTCTACCATCTGCCCACAGGAGGTCCACTGTCCTTCCTCCCAGATTAAAAACAGTTTTCAAGTCTTTTTCAGAAGCCACCAAAAAACAGTAGCCACCTCCTCAACGAAACTAGGGTCATGGTTGAGAGCTATGAACTGTCCTCTGGCATTTACAGTGTAAGGTGATAAGGGGACCTTTTTCAACCAGCTAGGTGGGCAGGCTAGGCAGGGCCAAAAAAGAGTGTGAAATAATTAAACAATACAAAAATCACCTCCTGAATCACACAGGAATTGCTCCATTGGAGAGAAAAGCAAACGTGGAGAAAAATGTTGCAATGGACAAAGAGAATCTGAATTGAAAAAGTAAGGGGTTTTCTGGAAGTACAATTGAGACAATTGGTATGTGCAGATCACACACGTTATCCTACATGTAGTGACACCACCTTGGAGTTTATCCCCACAGAAATAGCCCTGCTGGGATTTGGCCAGCAGTGGATGAGCAGCATGAGGAAACAAAGCAGGAACTGTTTCGGGGCTCTGCCACCAGAGACAACTCTGAATGAGCACGTCCTGTAAGACTGTATCTGAGGATGCTGTCTGCCAGATGGCCCCAAATTCTTCCCAAGGCTCTGGAGTTTGTCATGATTTCATCCTTTTTTAGGACTATGAAGCCCTGCCTCATGCAAAATGAGGTTTAGCCTGCTTTAAGCAGTGGTGAGGCAGTGTCTCTGAGAGCTTGGGAGACTGATGTTTCTATCCAGTATTTGCAGGTAACTCTGCTCATACCAAGAGCAGCTACCACAAACACTTATTTCAAGTGGGGATGAAGCATGTCTCCCCAGGCAGTAAGAAATATGCCCTGTTGAGGGGCAGGCTGGGTCAGGAAAATGGTCAGTTCAGGAAAAGACTAGGAAGCAGTGGTTCATAAAGCCAGAGTGGTCTATGACCACATCTGATCTCAGGGGAGGAGAAAAAAAGCAATATGATGTGCAAGGGACCAGAAGTGATAAAAAGGATGAAGAAAGATGAGAAGATCAAGTGGAAATAGAAGGATGTTGAGAGGCAGAAAAAAACATTAGATGAGATGGAAAATACAAGCTGGATAAACACTGTTCTATCCCCCCTCCTTACTGAGTAAAAGCACTTTGAAAATAAGTCATTATTATTATTATTATGAACATAAAGAAATAATCCCACTTTTGCTCTATCATCCATCCGTTTGGTTGAGAAATGTCAGATGCTCAGGGAGGGGAGGAGGAAAGGTTGACATCAGACAACATCCATTTGTAAAATTGTATCTGCCAGTTTCCCAGCAGCTGCGATCTCCAGTTAATATCAGGAGTGAATGTGAAAGGTTAGACAGAGGGGAGCTGGGGGTGGAGGAATGATGATTTTCAGTTCTCCCCAGCAATTCTTGGCACAAAAGCCAGCACTTGATAACGAATTGACTCAGTCACTAACTCACATAGGCTCCCTCTCTAGTAATGGACTCCAGTCTCATTAGCAAATACAATTGACAGTAAAAATAAACACACTTGCACCCTCCCCCTCGTGTGCTGCTGACACAGCCTTGATTGACAGATCTCACAAGTACATCAATGAAAGGAGAGGACAGTTGCTGTTATCAGTCAGCCTGAACACAGAATGGAGCTAATAATAATATCTTACTTTTACACAGTTTCTTGCTGTCACGATCCAAAGCACCACAGAAAACAGAGCAGTCTAGCAAGCTCTGAATGGTTTGCAGTAAGTAATTTTGAGAAGGAACTTCTCTGTTCAGTTGCTCAAAGGAGCCATATTTTAAATTTATTAATTTTCTGCTAGCACTGACAGTGAACAATACCCAGAGTTAACAGCCTAGAAAAGAGAACAACAAAAAGCAGCCAGGCTTTGTTTTGTTTGCAAAATAAACAAATCTCAAACAGTTCCTTTGGTTCTGAAGCACGACTGCACATACCTGGGCCTCATCCTAGTGATAAAGTATTCTGGAAAGCCTCAGGAAAAATTTTCAAAGATGTTATGCCTGAGTTGTCTGAGAATGAAAGCTGGAGAGATGGAAGAAAGTATATTTACAGCCTTTAAACAAATAATTAATCAGCTCTTTTTGCACTACTGAAGTGCAAGTAGAGATCACACGTCTGTGAGGAACTGTCATTACACCAGATCATAATGAAGAAATAGATATTCATCATTTCAGAAGTGTGTCTAGGCATTAGCAATGTACACATGCAGTAACACCACAACATTATGCACAGAACATGCCTAGCAGTCTGCAATGGCAGATGCAGTTTTATACAGAAGCAACCACTTCCCATCAAAGATTATACATTGCAAAAATCCCAGCAAAGAGCCATTATGCACATACTCCACAGGCTATGTCTGAAGGCAGTATTTAGAACAAGAGCCATATGCAAGTCTCCCAGCGCACAGTGTTCAGTGTGCATTATCCCACTTCACGCTACTCATGGCACAGATCCTCCTGCCTGAACTGTCAGCTGCAATCTCACCAAAAAGGGCAAGAGAGTTGAACCCGTTCCCCTCATGCTTAATATCATGGAGTCTGGAGTGTGGTTTCACTCCTTGGTGAGACGGTTTCTGACAAGGCCTCACATCTTCCACAGCGGCAGAATTTTCTATGGAATACATTTCATTTCCTCTTAAACTGCAGGACTGCATTCTTCAGGTAATGACATTCTACTGTAAGGTTGTAAAGAAATCTTAAAATACCAAACAGAAGTAATCTGATGCCATGCTGCCCTCCTGAATCCACAATCAGCATGGATGCACCTTTTTCTATTCTTCTCCAGGGAGGTCTTATGCCTGAGCTAGCTCTGTGGATCTTCAGACATGAAAGACAGGCATAAAATCTTCCCTTTTCCTTACTGGCATCTAATGCTAATTAAAACAAAATTATTAGAACTATTATGTTCCCTTTATTAGAGAAAAGAGATGAACAAACCAGGGGTCCCTAGACCAGTACAGACAGTGGCTGATTTTCCAAACTACCATTGATACTCTCATTGCTTTCCCCAGCAGCTAGTTCAGCATTGAACAGCAACCAGTACAAAAACTAATTTCACATTGAAAAGAGAGATGCTGTGCAAAACATTATAATTTTATATGTAAATACTTCTACTTTTTTTAAGAATTTTTCTACAGATTGTACATGCCATGCAAAGTAAGGAGTTTTCCAGCAGCATTAAGACCCAGTCACTGGGTTTTGAGGTTTGTTTCTAGCAGCTGAATGGCAAGGCCATCTCAGACTTGGTTCCTCCAAATAATTCAGCCTGGCTGGTTCCTGCCCAGTCACTTCTTATCTCTTCTGCTTACCCAGCACACTCCATCTACTGCCATATGTTTCCCAGCAATGCTTCTATACAGTAATCAGCTTGTGGACTTGAAAGAAAGGGCATCAAACTCAGCTCAGCTAAACTGGCAGTAATGAGTAGTATTAGGGACTGGAGGTTGCCAAAATCTCAGTCCCCTAGAGGCTGAAGATAGGATTTTCTGCATAGATGAAGGTCCTGAGGAAGTAGAGAAAAAGTGAAAGGGTTTCTTTGGGAAGGAGGAAGAAGAGGAAGGAGAAATGAGCCAATCTCCACCTATAAGTCAAACCATCAAGAACACACCTATTCTTCCTGAATGCTTTGATGTAGGGATGGAAAGCCATCATTTTTCGTTCCCAGGCTAACCATGACACCATGTTTTGCACAAAAACCCATCTGTTGTTGATGTTCAGTGTGCTTCAGTTCTCTATTCCCCTCCACCACAAGCTGTTGTTGTGGGGTTCAGTTCTTCTCCCAAATCTCATTTGCTTTCTGCAGCCAACAAGCTGCAGCTCTGAATGACTCCTAAAGAGAACAGAAGACATGCAGTTCCCAATCTTGCTGATGGAAGAATTTGCTTTGTAACCTCTACCATTTTTTTAGCATACAGGAATTCCTCTGTGTACAAACACCCCTTTACTTTTGTGCCAAATTGCCCCAAATTCTTGCTCTTCCTACTTCCTGTGTAGTATTCAGCATATCCTGCCTCCTGGGCCAGACCCTTCTGATAACATCATGTGAATAGAATAGGAGAAGTTCTATAATAGAAAATTTTGTTTGTTTTAAAACTATATTTATCATAGTTGCCAGTGTGCAATAGAGAAGATTTAATTAGCCAGTGAAGCTCGCCTTTGGTATGTTTTCATGAATACAGTTAAGAGTTTTGATGCATGACTTCAGGCTACTACAACAAAGAAAGAAAACACACCATGAAATTAAGAAACATAATAATATACAAGAGAAGACACTTGGCTGCTGTTACACATTTCACTGAGAAATAGGCCACCACCAAACCTGGATCAAGCTGCCTAAATCTGGGGATATATTTTAATTCAGATCAAATTTTTGCACTGCAGTCTCAGTTAAATGCTGGGAAGCAGTTAATTGCATGTGAGCTGCTGCACAGGACCCTGGGCAAAAATGAAGAGAGAAGAAAGCATGGGCAACTAAATAAATGACACTGATGTGACACATTAACAAAACCCCAAGGTTGTTTTGCATTATTCTGACATCAAGAACTGCAGAAAGAATGTTGTGCCAACCAGGACAACACCAGAACACAGCATGACCCTGCCCATATTTCTGCCATACTCCCTCTATGGGTCTGCACAAATCTGAAGCGGACTCATCCAGTAGCACAAGTGCTCACACAGCTCTTTAGAGCCCAGGTAAGTCCTGCTGGTGTCACTGATGTGGTACAGACGAGTAATACTAAGAGTCAGCATCAAAAGTCAAAGCTGACCTCTTTTAAGCCACTGCAGAATGGCATCCTTGGGATATCCAAGCCACTTCTCAGTGAAAAGGAGGTGTTCAGGTCTTCCCAGGTGTACCTTTGACCCAGTTCTAACTCCATCACACATGAGTTGCCTGGCCTTCTCTTATGAGCAGAAGTTAAATAATATATTTGACTTTGCAGGTATGTCATAAAGATTCATTATTTAACATTTACACTTCCCTGTATGTACTGCTGTGTGATGATACCATTTATTATCTTTCAGTCCTCCATGTTCAGAGGAGAAATCAAATACAAACCCCCTATTTCAGACTACCCAGAGGAAAAATATCCAGCCCAAATTTCTAGAAACTGCTTTCAATTTTATCTGCCTTGATTTCTAAATAACAGACTTTTTCTCCAAATTTCAGAAATGCTGGAAACATGCAACATGAAGGAGCAGCAGTACATCAGCAAGCTTCATTGAGCATGGTTCTGCTGGCAAACTCCTTACAGCTTTACTGTGCTTGCAGCACCCATTAATGCATGACTGTCTTTCCCATTACCACTTCCACATAGCACAGAGTGAGAAAGAAAATAGCACCTGCCAGCAGACACTTGGGGTTTGCATCCAGGTGTGAGCAGCTGGGGCTCTTTCACATGACTTGGGTTATGAGGAAGCGATGTTTGGAGCATACGGATGAGGAGCAGTGTGGGAAGGTCTTACCAAAACTGGCTCTGTCACTTCAGGGCTGAAGAAAAGATTTCATTCTGCAAGAGCTGCCAATCTAGTACTTTTCTGCTAGTGATAATATTTCCTAAGTTTATTTTTAAACTTAGTGAAGTATGTGCTACCTAACAATGTATGTCTCTTCAGTCTTAGGGAAAAAAAAAAAAAAAAGAAAAAAAAAACTACTGAATATCCAGCACTCCAAAGCCAAATCAGGTGTAGCCAAATTATAGCTTAATATGTTTCAGGTATTCCATTTAGAGCTTCTGATCTTTCACAGAAATAGGTTTTCCCCACTGAGAAATGTATATGCAGTGAAATTAAAGCAACTTTAGCCCCATGTGAACCAAAAGTAGGTTGGGCATCTATTTTAAATAATCACCCAAATGTTAATTTTTCATGATGGAAGGAAGACCTGGGAAGAAAGGAATATTGTCTTCTTCTAACTCATATGTTCATCTCAAAACAACCGTCTTTGCTACTCAAGCCTGGGGTGTAATACAGCACATGGTTATATGCATAAAACCCAACTGCTGCTATTTGCCATCTTTAGAGACAGGGCAGGGCACAAGTGGCCTGGAGAGTCCTCTTTAAATATTTGTGGCACCAACCAAGTGCTATCTAGCACAAGAGGAAAGCAAGATGCCAGGGTGAGGGGGGAAAACCCAGAGTATGTACAAGCCTTGAAGCGCAGGCTCTTCTTCCATCTGAAGTCAATCCTCCCTCTCCTCACTTGGGAGGCAGATCCTGAGGGAACACTGGCATCCCAGGTGGCCACAGGAACAGGGAGCCATGTCTCAGATGCTGTGGGACTTCTCCTGCCACCCCACACTGGCACTCCATGAACAAGAGGGAAAAATAAATCCACAGGCAAAGAAGGAAGGCAAGTGCTGCTAAATGGCTCATTGGTTTCTATGGCAACTGGCTCCGCTCTACTCCAGCTGCTTACCCCACAGTCCCTCTGTCACCCTATTTTTAGCTGAGAAATCAAAGAAAAAAGAAAACTGGTGGAGGTTTGGAGAGGAGAGAGTTGGGAGACCTTCTTGGGTATTGCAGAGAGAAGGTTAATATGGATGCAGCCTTGTCTTGCTTTTAATCACAAGTTAAATCCTCTGTGTGGAGGCTTCCTATGGGATTCCTCAGATTTGCTGCACAGTCAGATCCCACATTTGCCACCTCCATGAAGCAGCACACAAGAAAGGCATCCCCTTCTAAGCATGAGAAACAGCTAGGCCGTGAATTTGACCTAGGCATTGACACCAAAAAGCTCAAGTAGAATCTTCTACTAGGGAAAAAACTCCCCTCCCACAGTCCAACACAATGAAGTGATGGAAGTAAGGACACCAGTATTTTAATAGCTCTTTGGTCTGAAAAGTTATTTCCTTTTTTTTTTAATGTCGAATCTGTCCACGATTCCTCTGTCCTGCAAGGTGCAAGAAAATCTTCACAATTAATGTAACAAGTTTTGCTCAAATATCTCATTAAGGGAAGAGCCAGAATCCCATTTACCTGGGCCTTACCAAGACTAAGCTTTAGTTCATTAACTTTGGTGTTGGAGACTTTGGTTGTTGAGCTTCAACATATCTGCTGGTAGATCTAGAAGATATTGTAGCCTGCAGTTTCAGTAAGCATAGGAGGGTGTGTTAACTAAAGCATGGATCCCTTGACCTCTTCTGACTGACTACAGAATCACCAAATCAAAGAATAAGCTGAGTTGGAAGAAACCCACAAGGATCTTTGAGTCCAGCTCCTGGCCTGCAGAGCACCATCCCCAAGAGTCACACCCTGTGCCTGAGAGCATTGTCCAGGCATTCCCTGAGCTCTGTCAGCCTTGGTGCTGTGACCACTGCCCTGAATAGCCTGTGCCAGAGCCCAGACACCCTCTGGGTGAAGAACCTTTTTCTAATACCCAACCTAAACCTCCCCTGACACTTCAGATCACTCCCTCGGGTCCTGCCACTGGTCACAGCCTGCCTTTCTGAAATGAATATGCACAAACACTGTGAGATACAGATATTTTGACAGATATTTCTAGCTTCACTCCCCTCCTTCTCCCTAGAAATTCCAGAAGTTTTATAACAAACTGTTGAAACCATCCTCCAAATAATCATCTATATTCAGTTTTTCCATTTCAACTGCCATGACTTTTGAGGCTTACATCCAAGCTGTTCCTGCTAACAGGACTGTGGAAGTCTGCCTTTGCACGACACATTTTCACTTGCTGCCACAAGAAGGGATATTGATCTGTGTATCTCTGCTCACACAGCAAGGCTTTCCATTTTGGAGCTGTTATATTGTCGTACTAAGAGGACAAGGAAAAGATCAATGATTTCTAACAATGATCACTTCTAAGAGGAAGAGCATTGGTAAAATGACTTACTAGTCCAAGTATCGCATTTTCAGTTTCTGCAATAAGTTCTATATCCTGGCAGGCATTAACTCTCTTGCTTTTGATAAAAGCAGCATACAGGGAGAGAATCACCCACTTTAGAAATGTTACTGACTATGGCATGTGATGGTATATACTTTATATAGAGTAGGTTGCAGCCTTACAAAACTGTGTAAGAACTTCCAGGGACCTAGGAAGGCTGAGGGCTCCACAGGGACATCCCTACAGCTCAGATGAGAAGCAGAGCATCTGGGAGGCACCAGGGCCAGCCCCATCCCATGGCATCAGGTACCCCTCTGGAGCAGCGGGGCCATGGCCCAGCAGGGCAGAGCTGTGGGGAGCTAGAGCGCATCCCTGCTGCAGTGGGACAGAAGCTGGTGGCTCTGGGGGTCTGATGGCCTGGGACCTGGGCAGGGTGGAAGAAGCCCCAAGAAATGCTGGGCAAGGACAATCAGGGTTGTTGGTGTCCCCAAAGCCCTTGAGAAGTTGTACAAGGCAGCTTAAGAAACATTTCAATTCCTAGGAATCTGGAGTCTGGCTTACTCCATAAAGCTACTGGGATTTTTACTTCCATTTGTGGCCTCCAGAATATAAAGTGGCAACACACCTCATGGTTTAATCATCATTGTGTGAAGTAGCCAGGTACTGCATTAGCCAATTTTTCTCCAAATGGCCCTTTGTTAGTTTCTGGAAAGACATGAAGAAAAGATGTTCCCAACAAGACCTCTTCTGACACATGCTACTTCAAATATTTTGATCAAGTCCCTTCTGAATGAATTTCATTTCTTGAAGCCACTACCAAGCTCATCCTCCCAGGGAACCTTGTAAAATGCATTATCAAAATCTTCTCTGGCACAAAACAACACATTCACCCTATAACCCTCCTGAACCTCTGCACAGTCTGTGGGACTGTCAGAATGAAAACATACACAAGAAAGCACAGAGACTCAGGACTACAAATCTTTGTCTGACAGCCTTGGAAAATGAGAGGCCCCTGAGAACAAGATAAGGACAGAAGGTACAAAGTACTCTAGCACACAATCAGGACTCTTCTGCCAGGACATTTGCTGAAGGCAGCCTCTGGCCAGTCCAAAAGAGATGCATGGGAGAAGAGATCCTTTGCAGTGAGGGGCATTGAAGGCAAAAGCAGAGGTGACCTGAAGGAAAGCAGCAAGGCATGCTTACAAGGCCTTCAGTTCCTCCTTGGAAGAGAGACAGAGAGAAAATGTAAGCCAGTAAACACACACATGCACTCACAGCATGGACAGCAGCCTCTGCTGGGTGATGATGGACAATTTCACGTCCTAAGCAATAAATGAAAGGGTGAGTGACTTCTTTTAAAAGGGATAGTCAAGGACAGAAGTGAAAATAATCAAATGTGAATATGTACTTGCCTCTGCAGGTTCAGTAAAGAGGTGGAGGTTCTTTGACTGCCAGACAAGTGGCTTTACTGAGGAACTGTGTCCCATTTGCAAAATTGTAGGCTATGATCCTGACCTTCCTTGTAGAGCATTTTCGTAACTACAGATGGAAATAATCAGCCCTAGGTGGTGATTCTGATCATCATTTATTCTGCTTTCTGACAAGAGGCGTGTACAAACACTTTGAGATGAAATGTGTCTGCACATTTAATATTAATTTATGGAAAATACTCATGTGCAGTCTTGACATTTGTTTTTCCACATATACTAGCAACAGGAAATTCAAGCCTTTGAATGTTTATAAGAAATGAGCACACATGCAAACAATGCTGACAGAAGATGATTTTCTTTAAAACCTGACTATTTTCACTTCTTTTGCATTTCTCATATTCCCTTATTCAGCACATTTTAACCTGCAAATGTTATCCTGAAAGGTCATAGGAAACTCAGATTGTCAAATAAAGCTGAGGCACTGCAAAGACGGTACTTGGTAACACATACAGACAAACTGATAGAGATATATGTAGAGAAATCTTACAGAGGTCTGATCATAGTGTAAAGTCTGCCAAAAGAATCCTCCACTTATCAATCGGGACCCTCAGCCCTACCCACCATAAACTAGAAGACCCAAGTTAAAAAGGAAAAGCCATGTTAATTATCAAACATAAATTGGCTCCATGGAACAGTCTCTCATATCTGCACCTCCAGATAGTCCACGGGCAGCAGGATTACACAAAAAACTCTTCAGTCTGGCTGACACAGCCTAAAACTCAGTACTGACTCCTTCACTGAACTGCCAGGACTGTCAACAAACACATGCAGAGCAGCTACAAGTCTTACTTGCTCTGCAGAGCCCTTGGATAAATCCCTCCTTAGAGTGGTCCTCAGGATAACTGAGCTGCAAAGCTGGTGGGGGTGCCAGTGACCACTCCACCACCTGCTGTCTCACTAATGATCTCAAATCCCTCATTCTCACAAGGAAGCAAGATACATCAAAAATACAGAGATAGGAGACTCTCTCCTGGAGAGGGAAATAAGCTTTTTGGAGTGTCCCATCCAGCAGATCAGGAGAGTGCTAAAGAGAAGAAAGGTAAAAATCAGACAAAGAGCTTTTATTCCTTTTTTGTAAGAACTGCTAAGCTGTTTTGCATTAAAGAGATGTTCCTTTGTTAAGGGTAACTCCATGGCTATCAGATCTCTTTTAGCAATGTCATACGTGAATGTTTATCATGTGCTATGTTAGACTTTGTCTGAGCTCAGTCTCCTTCATATCAAGCAAGAGTGACTTGTAGGCCCTAGTCCAGGTGTTGTGCCATTTGTGTGCTTTGCGTTCTGGGCACAGAAACAGAGGAACTGAATCTTGAGCCTCTTTGTTTTCTCATCAATTGTTTTAATGAAGCAGAATAATTCCATTACTCTATACAGAGGGAACAGGCAGCCTATCTTGTCCTTCTGAGGTTTGTTTGCTGGATCATAATTTGCAGTGGTGATCTTGAAAAAGCTGGCATAGTTTAAACTCTTCAGAAAGGAGATATATCACTGAGAATTACTTGCTTATCAGTCACTCTCCCCATCATCCAGTGCAAAAGGCCTGTAAGGTAATTTTCATTCCACCTGGTGTCCTAAATCCATGTCACTCTGATGCTTGCAGTAAAGGAGTTCATTCACTTTATTTGCATCCTTAGAACTCCAGCCACACCTTGGTACCCAGTGACGCTAGTTGCCTTGGTTGCAAAGAGATGGCAGGGGCATTTCAGGATCTTGTGCCAGCAAGAGAAGCAGCAATAGAATGAGAAAGGGAGGAGGATGCTGTGCTACACAAGACATCCAGGAAAGACATTATGCAGGTTACAAGAAACATCCTGCAAGAGAAGCAGACTTCTAGGTATTTTTTCAGAGACTGGCAGTGTCTGAACATCACAGGATGATGATGTTGTGATTACTTCAGTACTTCAGCATCTCCACCAGGAAACAGCTCACAAGGTGCTTACACTGAAAAGCAATAAACAGCTGGCTGGAAGTTAGAATTGCACAGCAGCAATGGTCCACAGGAGAGATCCAAATTCCAAGCACAAGCATGCACTGGAAGCGTTCAAAAAACACATGAGCAGCTGTGGCTCACCCCTTAATATAGGCTTTCAACTGGATCAGTGAAGACTCAGTTCAGAGAAGTGATGGGGTAACACACATCCTGACAAGTTTGGCATACACTAGAATTCTTTAAGGATATTTATGTGCCCTGATCTGTCTCTCCTGCCCCATGCTGCACAGGCACATCCTTTGCTCCTTATGGTCTGTGTTGATGGATTCTCAAAGATTTTTCTCACAGGTGTACCACTTTGAGACACCTTTGCAGCAAATTACATGGCATAATTCAGAAAGAGACAAAGGTCACACATCCAGCTGTGAAGTGGCTAGTAACATCATGCTGCATGATTTCTAAAACCGACTGTAATAATGGGGATAATGTAAGGGACTGACATAACAGCAATCTGACCATTTAGTGTTGCTATGCAACTTGAGTTGGGAACAGACTTTTGCAGTTGCTTCTTACTTGTCCATTGAATGTTCAGTGACAGTGTCTGGCAACCTTCCCCACTCATCACTTTACCTAAAGCAGCAAGAATTCATGTGCAGGTTTTGTGCCAAGGTGCCCTCTTCAAGCCAGTAGTGTAAGCAAACTGAGATGCAGACACTTACAATGCTTTTCCCAACCTGAATGATATTCCTGTTGTGCTGCACATGCACATAAACAGCTACATACCTTCACACACATTTCTCTTTCCTCTGATTCATTGCAGATCTTCCCCTTCTTCCTCTTTTCTCACCTTAAGGTCATCATGAAGATGACCTTATTGTCAAAGAAGAGCACTGTATTTGGAAGCTTTTTCCCTGGCCATGTCACAGCTATTAGCACACCAGTTCACACTGCTTTCTGACTTTGTACATGTGATTCCTTCAGACCTTTCCATCTTTCTCTCAACTGTTTTCTCAGACTCATACAAATTGGGAATAGATACAGTACTTGCTCCATCTTGTTTTATTCATCTGTCCTGAAAGTGCCTTGACCTGTCTTGAAACTGACCAATTTTAAAAACCCTAAGCAATGATGCCTTCAGCCCTTTCCTTGGGACTCTGAAAGACTGACAAAACTCAATGGTTAAGGAAGCTGACCTGCTCATTGCCCTGGCTGAAACCTGACTGCTCCTAGTGACATGTCTTTGTGCCACCCTCAAAAACTTGCCCTTGCATCCTGGTATCACCTGAACATCGAGGCGATGACTATTCTGCATCATGAGTAATTCATTCCCTATGATCCTTTGTTATCACTTCCCAGATCTCACTTAATTTGTTGCTTTTCTTTGAATTCCTGTGCTTTCCACAATCTGTTTTGTGGTGTTGCTTGTGTGATGTTCAATAGCCGCAGCTCAGAGTTGGCTGCATTTCAGTGGTAGGAGGGGGAACACAGGGAACTGTGAACTGAAACTCCGTATAATGTTGCTAGAGAAGAGAACAAGTAAGGGAGTGTTTGCTAGGCATGCTATCTCCAGAAAAACATCTTTGCAAATGTGTATCTGTGCAGGCACTGTGGAGATAGGGATTACGTTATGCAGAGGGGAAGAGCAGCTGACTGACAGTAGAGATTTGCAGTCCATATTGATGTTTCACAATCGTGCATCTGTCTGCAGAACAGCCATGAAGCCCTCGAAGTCATTGCACTAAAAAAAAAAAAGGAAAGATTAATCAATAACTTCCCTCACCCTTTTACCACAGCTCAGAGGGTGGAGGAGGAGTGTGTCATAACAGCTCACACTGGTGAGAAAATTTTAATTGAAACAGGCTTCAACCAGAAAATACCACTTTGATAAAATAAACATTTTTCCAAAAATTCTAAGTACAAATTAAAAATCTCTATGTAAAAGGAGGCTGAAACAAAAATTTCAATATTGAAAAGTTTGCCTTAAAGAAAAAAAATTGCAGTTTTTCTTTCAAATTAAAATACTATTTTTGAAAGTAATCTTTTATTTTCTTAACATATTTTTCTGCTTGTATTGTTTTTACGTTCTTCAGTTAATAATGAGAGACACTGATGTGCTCAATATCCTGCCATTAGCCTGGAATCGGGTTTCCAGGATGTTAAAAACAATTGGTCCCTAACTAGTTCCCAGAACATTTCTATTTCAGAGTGCAAAAATTTAAATTGTTTCATTCAGCACAGACTAATAAAGCTGCTGTTGCTTTTGATAGAAAACTCATTACTTCATAGAAAAATAACTTGTTTTGAATATAAAATATCACCTGTACTAAATTATATAACAATATTTAATTATTATATTCATAGTATGTTATGTTTCTGGTAGATTGCATAACGTGGTCTCATATGAGACTTGATTTGGCATAACCTAACTCTGCATTTCAACTGATATGTGAAATGATACCAAAACTTTACTAATTTTCAAAAAAAACCCAGTTATTTTTCTGTAAGTATCTAATTGAAATGTTCATAATTTTTCGTTTCCAGGAACACACTGAAAACAGTATTTTTATCACTAAAGGTAAGAAGACACCTTGAAATCATAAACTTTGACATTTCTCTCAAATGAACATTTCAAGTTTCATCTGGATCTCAACCTGTGATTCATTCTTTGCATTAACTCTAAATCTCCCTGTTTGGAATAGTTTTCAGATTGGAGGCCTTGTCGAAAGCAATCATCATTTATTCAGCATGCACTTTATTGTAGCTGGTTCTACCAGCATTTGTTGCAAGATAAAGCAGCTAATTGGTACGCACTTTCATCCCAATATTAATTCTTTTCTATGCACACTCAGGTATCTCAAAATTATCCTCATCAGAATATATAAATGAGGATAAAATAAATCAGGATAAATTAAATCAATCTTGCCACCCAACCACACCCAAGAACACAGATTTCAAGGCTCCCACCACAGCCCTGCTCACAAGATCCTGCTGCAGGGAAGACCCGGGATGGGACTGACACTTCTCCTCCATTCCTCTGATCACCCCATGGCGCATTAGAAGAGCTTGGACTTCCCTGTCTAACATGTGAAGGCAAGAAAAAAAGAAAAAGCTCTTCTTTCTGGAAGCACAAGTCCTCTTCTTCCTGCCGTCAGCGGCTGCAGTGGAACTGCAACCCAAGGCTTCCACCTAGTGTCTGCCGGCCAGCTCGGCACAACACCCGCTGCAACACTGGGGCACCAGGGGCACCTGGAGCCCACATCAAGAGCAAAGCCTTGGCTTACTTTTGAGATGGGAATATTCTCCTTACAATACAAAACTAAGCCTCGGCTCATTATGAACCACCCAAGCTGTCACCTAGAACTAACCAGCTTCTCGTTTACATGTAGAAAATAAGATTTTTATTATTTATTTATTTACTTCCCCATCATATAGACAAAATCCAAGACTTTAGGTGGATGCAACAGAAAAGAGGAGGAGAAGCATGTTGAATTAGGCAGGACCACTTTCACATGCCCAAGGATATTTTCTTAACCTTTCTCTGGTGCTGACTTGCCTTCATAGTAAGCCCACAAGAAAACTGAGTGACTTTCTAACACTTCAATTCTACTAATTAAGAGATACTTAGAAATTAGGCATAGCCTTTAGAATGGTACGTGATGGACAGGCACTTTCCTTCCACTTGTGTTTGACTCCTTCCTACACCTTCATTTCACATCAAGGTGATGGCTATTCTGCATCATGAGTAACTCATTCCCTGTGATCCTTTTTTTTTTCACTTCCCAGACAGCCTTTGCAGACTTGGTGGGACTTTAATCTAAACAAAGAATGAAGGACCTTATCAATGATTGTTTCTGCCTATCCCTTTCTCCATCCTATGAAAAGACAGTGTGTTTGCTGTTGGATTTTTATTTCCATAAGGGCATCTAAAGCAGTACAATCTTGGTAGCTGTCAAAGCAGCACCCTTTGTTTGCTGTCACCCTTGTACACTCATACAGTGACCTAATACAAAAGTATCTTCTGCCTTCCTTGGTGAGTCCAGCTCTTAAAAATCTCTAGTGCAGGTGTTTCCAAGACCTTTCACAAAAGGCAGTTCATCAGTTTTAAAATGCTTCTCTTGATCTCTCTGCTTCAGCTTCCTTGGAGCAAGGCTCCTTGTGCTTTGGTTTATGGAAGCTAGAGGCTGTGTTCTCCCTCCAACACCTGCTATTAGTCATTTGGGCAAGTGGGTGTGTATATGTAGATCCATACATACACCCATTCACAAGAAAACTCTGTTAAGAGGAGCTCAGAGGTTTTAGAATATGTAGTCACACTTTGAAACTGGAGTCACTGAAAGCCATAAAAACTCACCAAGCCATGAAGCCTGATCCAGATGCCTCAGCATTCCAGTATCCTACTGCTCTCACCTATAAAAGTCCATCCATATTCCTTCAGCTTCCCAGCTGACCACTCTTTTTATGATGTGCATGAAATTTGGTATATGTTCTATGGGGTTCAAAGACCATTGTAGTTGAATCAGTCTGTGTGCAATGTAAAGGTAAAAGGAAAGGAGAAGCCACTAACAGAAGAAATGGTTGGATCTGATGCACACACATTACCCCTTGGGGATGATGAAGGATTGTGCAATACTGACACAGGATCCTGCCAGACCAAGACCACCAGACTCCTGTGAGGGAGCTCCATCACAGTACTGGTAGGAGCTATAGGGTAAATACAGAGAGTATATTTCATTGACGTCACTAGCCAGCATTACTTAGAACAGGGCTAAGCACAATTACAAAAAGAACTGCCTCCAAGCTGTTCTATTTATATCCTTACCAGAGCTACCATTGGTACAGTCATCCTGCTGCTGAAATCCTGACACTGTCGTTACTAGTGTAGCCACAGACCAGAGGAGATCATTTTGGATCTTTTCAGAATTTGGCATGTCTTAATACCAGGAAAAGCAGCACTGGCAGGGGGTGGAGTGTGCTATTTGCACAGGACCTGCGTCAGGATTGGCATTCAGTGAATAGCAAGACATATGAAGGCATTTTATCCCAATATAGAGAAAAACGCATCTTCCTCTGCGTTGCTGGTGGTAACTTTGGCAGTCCAAGGAACAATGGTAATTGCTTGTTACTGTGGAAACAAGACCTCCAGAAATAACACTAATGAGCCAGCAGGGTCGTGGGAGAAACAAAAGCATACTGTCTCCTGAAAACATACATGATTTGGCTGCACAGAGGAGATGGGACTCTGGGGAAAGGAGCAATTTATTTGAATGCAACAGGCACCCAGCACAACCTCCATTCATCCCCCATGCCAGTCTGAGCCAGCAAACAATTTAAGTTACTTGAAAAAAATGTTCAGGTAATTTTGGAAATCATTGTTTTACACATTCCTCCCTGCCCTAAATTTTGGGGAAGTTGACTAGGAGATCCTCCCTCCTTTGGAGGGAGCCATTTTGTGCAATACACACTGATAGGGAGATGTCTCCAAAAGTCTCTTGATGAAAAACACGTTCTTACAAATTTCCCTACCCAATTCTGCAGACACAAGGGATGTCAGTAATCTGGCAGATGGGTCTATAAGCATCTGAATGGCTAGGTCCTTCTCCTAATAACAGTCTGTTAGTGATCCACCACTCCAACCTAAACAAGATGAAAGGAGGAGTGTGTACAGCAGAAGAGGGGAAAGAAAAGTAGGGGACACCAAGAGCTTACTGCACTCTCAGCATGTGCCTTTTTCCCCTTTCATGCTGTGCTGCTCTCGATAGAGAGAGGAGAAGACAGTGTAAAGGAAGGGAGATGGTTGATGGTAACCTGTGAACACAGCTATTTTTTCTGCTCCATATTCTTTTGCCTTGTAAAATCCCCAAAATTATGCTTTCTGCCCCCAGTTCCTACTGGGACAGCGGTGTGGTGGGTGGGTGCATATTTATAGTCAGCTCAGCCTCATGTGTTAGATGCCAGGAAGTGGATGTAGTGCTCAAACTGCCCTGAAGATTCCTCCTTCTGCCTGCCAATGGCTACAAGGCTGTTAAAATTGATCTTCCTACTTAAAGGTGATGTACTTCAGATTAGCAGGTGGACTCAAAGGAGCAAAGACAGGCACAGAAGCCAGAGCTAGCCTGGGCCAGACAACACTTGCAAACACATCCTGCCTTAACATGAAGGAATGTTTTTGATTGCTTCACCCTACAGGGTAAAGATAAGAACATGTAAACAGCAGTCACAGGGAGAAGAAAGCCGTGAGTGTACTCAGATGACAGGGCCTTTTTTATGGTGGCACCTGTGGCAGGACAGGAGCTTCTCAAAAAGCAAATAAACAGGTAGGGTCACCACTTTGCTTGTGATTGCACTCCCTTGAATAATTTTTATTCACTGTTTGTTTATTAGCTATACCAAGAAGCCTCAGATAAAATCAAGGCACTATGGCACAGATTAGGAACATCCCTGACACCAGCTCTTGCCACACTGTATGCCCACACAACAAGCAAAAGCAGAAGAAGAAAGAGGATGTTGCTTATAGATAGGGACCTAACGCAGAAAGACATGGAATGACTCAACCATGGTTATGTCAAGAGTTAGTGGCAGTCAGTAGTTCACTAATAGCAACTTCAGTCTGCACAACCTTTGTCCAGAGCTTTAATCATAAACTCCTCCACTTTCCTACAACCCAAAAATGGAACGTGGGCAAGTAGTGTGAAGAAGTTTGACATACAAATGGGAAATAAAAATCAGAAGTTAAATTATCAAGATGTTGGCATGGCCTTCAAATATTATTGCATTGACACAATATTGTGGACAAGGATTCTTCAAAGCTTTAATAATTTTAATTTCAGGAATCTTAATCACATTTGTGTGAGGGGGTTATGACTCTTCAGAATAAATAAACAAACAAAAAAAAATTACGACCTGAAGTTGCTCTGATATGTATGTCAAACAAAACAAAATAGTGCTGTGTGTATATTGAAGCCAGTAAATTAACAGTATGCTCCCCACTGCTGAGCTGCTGGGGCTCTCCTTCAGGATTTCTGCTTTTCCCCAGCAACAGTGGGTGATACTGCAGATATTGGAGCAGAGCATGGTCCAGCAACTCCTGGAGAGCCAAACTGGTTTGGAGCTGCAGCCAGAGAATGATGGAGCCAGTTGAATAAGGGAGGAAATTGCCCCAAACACTGCTCCTTTCAAAAAAAGAAAAGAGTTTAAATCCATACAGCCTCTCTCTGATGTGGTTACGTAAGCAGTGGCCAGTGCATAAGAACCTCACAGATGTTAAAGAGGAGAGATGAAACTCAGTTTGGGTAACAATTTCTGAGGTTGTAGCCACATATTTGCCTAGAGCATCCCACCCCTCCAAACTCAGAAGGTTACCATGGTGACAAATTTCAGCTGTAGGTAAGGCAATGTTTCTGTATGAGAGCCATTTTGTAGAAATAGAAAACCTAAAGATTAAGCCCCATTGCACCATTTGTAATCTTCGTTGCCACATATTCACAACTAGATGAGCTTTCTTATCTCAAGAATAGTTAACCAAAATACAAATAAAGCTGCTTTGTTTTAATTCATGTGTTCTGCTAATGGAGCTCATCTCCATACAGTAAAATAACACTCTCAAATTCAGCAAAAAATGTAGGTATTCATTTGCTTCCAAATTGTGTCTATGGGAGTTATTAATACTTTTGATTCTCAGAAGACAGATCTATTCCATTGCTTGACTGTGAATTACAAGAAAATTGCTTTAAATCATGCTTGGATCCAATTCATAGCACCTTAAGCACAGCAAGTCCCCAGTGCAGCCCACATCACACAAGCACAGCAGGGAGCCAAGCACAGCTCATATTGTAGATTTCCTCTTAGTAACTCAGGAGATTACAGCCTAATGATCACATGTTCAACCAGGCCTAAATCATCGATCAGCTTATGAAAGCCATTACAGTAAACTCCCTCTCCTCCCATCCTGGGATCCAAAGTAGCTGGCATGTACTGAGGTGCCATTTCCTCAGCTGTCCCAGCCTGAGCAGTTCTGCTGCTTTAATTTCTCTGAGGCTTAGCACAGACACACAGAGTCAAACAGCCTTGGACCACCATCACCTGTGAACCAGGGGCAGAGTGCCAGCTGCTAGAAGCTTCTGTAAGATTACTGACCTTAACACTGCTAAAGCTTTGTGGCATTCAACGATGCCTTTCTCTGCAAACTCTTCCTTGCCTCTTGTGTCTCACACAGACACCAACATGCCTGGAGCTGTAAAACCATCCCTCATAGTCAGAGCACAGCTGAGTGACACTCTGGCTTTAGTAGGGTCAAATGAGCAGCAAGACAATCATGGAATAAACCCCTGCCTTAAGCAAAGTATCCTTTTATGAAAATTGACCAAAAAAAAAAAAAGGCTGGAGCACTACTGAGCATGGGTCCATGACATGTCTGGCAATGCACTTCCACCTCCTTTGTCTCCAATGCAGGAATGAAGGCTCAATCCTTTCTTCTCCCCATGAGCCCATGCAGCATGTACTGCTTGACCATCCTATTAGCACACACAGCCACATCACAAGCATTGCAGAGAATTGCAGGTATTCTCCTTTTGCCTCAAATCCTTTCAAAATACCTACTCTCTGAAATTTCAACATCATGCTTTATTTAGCCTTCAAATTGCCTTTCAGATGTCACCGAAATGTACTGATTGCAATTCATTCACTGTGTAAGGATTTACAGTAAACTATGTCTCAGTGAATAGTGTCAGGTTAATTGTGCACTGAGCTCAAATACACAACCAAAGTTCAGCCCTTGCCCAGCTAAGGAGTGGGCTCTCTTGGTAATTTATGATATCCTCTAGCCGTGGGAGCAGAAGAGGGAGCAATCACTAACCAGTAAAGCCAGCAGCAGCTCTGAGTTTTTATCACACAGCAGCAAATGGGCCTTTGTGGTTTGTGATAGGGTGAATATCCTTGCTGCTCACCCTTCTTCCATAGATTATCATGGGACTGTTTGTACTGGAGAGTCCAAGTTAAAAAAAAGTTGGTCTGGTCAGAGTTCACATGGGCACAGGACTGTGTAACCAGTCATTTCATCCACTTCAGTAGGACCAGCATTTAAACCTGTCTATTGGTTTTGCATAACCTAGTTTTGGTAGCAGGGGGCTACAGGGTGGCTTCTGTGAGAAGCTCCGTCTGTGTCTAGCAGAGCAAATCCCTGATGGCTCTAAAGATGGACATGCCAGTCATGGCTGGGCAAATTATCGCAATAACACCTCTGTGATAACACATTTAAGAACAAAGACGAACAAAAAGTGGTTGCACAATTTTAACTGGAGTGAGAACATCTGAGAAGAACAACTCTGCAGACACCAAAGCCAGCAAAGGAGGGAGAGAGGTGCTTCAGGCACTGGGATTCCTCTGCAGGCCATGGTGAAGACATGGTGAAGCCACTGTCCCACTGAAGCTCACGGAGATCTATGGGAATGCAGAGATCCATCTGCGGCCCGTGGAGAAGCCCTACGCTAGAGCAGGTGGATGAGTGAGGGGCGGCTGTGAGCCCGTGGGACACTCGTGGAGAGAGGGGCCCTCCTCTCAGGCTGGAGCAGTGTTTCTGTGAAGGACTACCCACACCACAGTGGTTTGAGGAGGACTGTTGCTTTTGGGATGGACTCGTGTTGCAGCACTTTGCAGGGAGCTGTTGATCATGAGATGGACTCATATCAGAGAAGTTCATGGAGAACTGTCTTCCATGGGAGGGCATGGTTGGTTTAGCACTGGCTAAATTGCCAGTGCACCCACTAGAATTATCTACTCATTTCTTGCTGTGAGATAGGATTAGGAGAAAGGCAAAATAGGTTCAAACTTTGAAGGGTGTAAAGAAGAACTTTATTAACAGAAACTAAAAGAAAAAACAGTAAGAATCAGAATAAAACTTTCAGAAGACTTCTCCTCCTCCCAAACCTCTTTTCTTTCACACTGACAATGTATAGAAATAAATCAGTCAGTTTACCATCTCTAAAATAATCTTTCTCTAATTCACTTAGGGAGAGGAGTCTCACTCAGTCTATGGAGACTTCACAAGAAAACAGTTCTCTCGTGGCTTCAATGTCACAGTGAATCAGCCAGCTGGGATAATGGAAATCCGATCACTGTGTAAAAATCCCTCCCATTTTAGCCTGTCCACAGTTGAATTTATGGGCCATGTCAACTTATGGGGCACTCTTTAAGGATGAGCAGTTCAGAGCAAAGTTTTCTTCATGTAACTCTGGGAACAGAGACCATCTCTTCATCCCTGGAGGCAGAGGGCATCAAACTCTTCTCTCTTTTCTCTCTCTGTTCAAACTTTTTATGGGCTCACAAGCTATTTCAGCATCTGCTTACTTCAGCACAAATGCCTTTGCTCTTAGTTCAATATGAACACTCCAGCACCCCATAAGCATTTCACAATTTACAGGGAAACAACATGTGCTGGTTTGAAAGTAAAACCAATGAGAGACTCCAAGTTAGAAATACAATTTAATAGGAAAAAAGAGAAAAAACAAAATACATGCAATAGTACAGAAGAACACCACTGACAGAGTAAGAATACAACCTGACACTCCTAGTTAGGGTGGTGGTAGCAGTCCAGATGAAGTGGTCTTGTTGAAGTAGTGATCTTGTAGAAAGGTCTGGTAGCTCTTGTCCTCTGGAAAACAGTGGGTAAGGGCTGTTTTGGTGTTCCAAATCTCAGTTTTTACTTAGGAAATGTTTGGCTCCTCTTCCTGGGTGGAGCATTTCATGATGGGATGATGTAATTTTATCAGTCATGCAGTGGCACTCAATGGCCCATTAACAGATGATATCTTCCTGGAGGAAGGATGGGTCATGGAAAAGATAAAGATGACTGCCCCACCTGGTTTTTACCAGATGGCCCATTAGCAGAGAACATCTCCCACAGAGATAAGGATCACTGCCCCAGCTGGTTTCAACAGATTGTGATAGAATACATACTTATGAGCACATCTTTACATTGTAACCTAGGATACAAGAGAGTCTGATTTATGCATCATGTCTTCTCCATAACTTACAAAAGAATTTCAGTCCAAGAAGACATCTCCTCATCCCCTCTCAACTGGGACCTGACTCTTCCTTCAGGTCTGAGCTTGATATCTCTATGTTATTTTCTGTGCATGTCTTCATCTCTGTCCTGTTCTTTCACTCAGGAGAGAGGATGGAAGGTCTGAAAGTCTCATCAAGGCAATGAAGGAGTTAGTATCTTGCCCTGCAGATGGTCATGGGATCCGGGTGGTGGCCCGGAGCTATTTATGATAGAGAGTCTTTCAGGCTGCATTCCATGCCGGGGGGCCCAGCTCAGCCCCCGCTGGGCCACAGGGGCTGCAGCAGGACGGGCCTGGCCCAGAGCTGCTCTTAGGGCCTGGTGGCCTGGCGCTCGGCCTGGGCCGGCGGCAGGGTAGGGATTAATTTCAGCTAGATGTTAACAACATCAGCATTTCAGCCAAGCTGCCGTCTGGCCATGCTGGGACAGGGGGGAAGCAGGCAGAATCTCAGTGGCAGAAGGGCCTCCCCTCCCCCTCCCTAGCAGTCGCTGGGGCCCAGCCCTGCCGGGACAGGGCCCCCCTTCCCAGGCCACGCGGCCCTGCGCAGCGTCCCATCCACATACCTGCATTCAGGCAGGAGAAAGAAAAAGACACGTCCCAGGCTTGTTCGTTTTAAAACGCGTATTCACAGAGGCGTGTTCAACTTTCTCAGTGGTTTGATTGTCAGTTCTCAAAACCGGACACTGATTGGTTTTTGTCAGACATAGAGGAAGCTCTCAGAAAAAAAAATCTTTTCCGTGAGTACCTTTTTCCCTCCTCACTAAATATCGTATGTGCAAAACCAGCACAGAGAGACCCCACAATGCAGCAGGGGAAGGACTCCTCTCCCTGAGCAACGGGAGAAGCCACAGGTGATGAACTGACCATAACCCCCATTCCCTGTCTCCTTGCGCTGCTGGAGTAGGAGGTAGAGCTGGGAAGGAGGAAGGGGTGGGGGAAAGGTGTTTTTAACGGCTTATTTTACTTCTCACATTCGTGCTCTTATATTGTTAGTAATAAATTCACTTCATATCTCTAAGTTGAGCCTGTTTTTCCTGTGATGGTACTTGATAAGCAATCTCTCCCGCTCCTTATCTCAACCTTTATTTGAAGATATGAACCCTACGTTATATTTCCTCTCATCTGTCTAGCTGCAGAAGGAAGGGAGTGAGTGGCTTTCGTGGGTGCCTGGCATCTGGACATCATCAACCCATGACAACCTGCCACCTGAGACAGAGCTAGCACCGGCCATGCTCAGCTCAGCTCAGCCACCACCTATCTCACTGTCCTTCCAGGCCCAAGCCCTGAAGTCTCTCTCCTTCACAAATGTTTGCCCCAACTCCGGAACTGGTGAGTATTATCCTGGCAGTCCAAGACACAAATTCTCCATGGAAAAATCACCTGGGAGAAGGAGGGACAATCTCTTGGGAATTCAATTTTTTTCTGGAGCTGGCAGTTGTCTTCTTTCCAGATGAAGTAGAAAGTCAAGGTTCTTCCTGCTAATAGTCATTAAATAACTTTTCTCTTTTTCTCCTAATACCATTTCAGTATTTTGATCGAGTTCCAGCTTGGTTTAATTACATACTTCCTATCTGAATTCCTGCCCAAGCTTCATTTAGAGAAATTATTAATTTCCTATCTTCAACATCATTATTATTATTAATATTATTATTATTGTGCTTATTTGCACAATGTGCTTTGCATTCATTGTACACATCTTCAGTGCTCTGATGGGCACATCACAGTGGTGCCGGTGGGAAGGAAAGAAGAACACTTCTCATCCGCCACCCTGAAAAATCAGCCTTCCTTCCCATCACATACAGGCAATTTTGCATTACTGCACATTAGGGAATGCTCACAGTCACATCTGAGGTATGACAAAAATATAACTAGTTCCTCCTGAGAACATGCCTGAATGCTGAACAGTAACATTATTTAGAAACAAAATCCTTATCTAACTGCAAATAACAGGTCAAAGGGGAAAATGTTCATTTCAGACTATTAATTTTTCTAGGACACACATTCCCAACAGTGAAGACAAGGAAAAGTTGGGTAAGGATGTCAAAAACACATACCCTAGGAACATTTTTTCCGCTTTCCTTGCAAGGATTAAAGATTTGAACAATCTTCATCCCGTATGACAAACTTATGTAAACCTCACAGAGCACATGATTTTCTGTCCCATATTAATGGATGTGAATAGAGAACTTTGGTTTCTTTGTCATGCTGAAAGCAATGTTTTTCTTGCCATGGTGATTTATTTTCTACCCAACTGTTTTTGACAGCTTTTAGACTTCACTCCTCCATATCCCTCCAGCAGCTACCCAAGTTTTACCACACAAGGTAAAAGAAAAGCAATTCTTCCTTCTTTCCATCTCAGCCAAGGGACCTAGTTTGAGAACTCCTGGAGACTGGCAGAGAGACCAACACAAAAGCCATTTTGCTCGTTCACTGACAGAAGGGCAGGAACAGGACAGACAGAATGGAGAAGTATATAACTCCACACATGCTCAGGAGCAGTTGTGATCATTCCCCATACATGAGGTCAGGCAAGTATTTAGTTGAAATTATAATGAATATAAAATGGGTGGGCCTTTGATTTGCACTATATATTTTTGTTGGGCAATAATATCCCCAGGACAAGAGCAAGCCTTGCATAAATGCCAGAAATGGAGCAAACACCCCGTCAGCCTACCTTAATAAATCAACTGCACTGCAGCTCCTGGCATTTGCTTTCTGATGTGGATTAGGATCTGATTCTAAACACAGGGCATCAAAATCAAAGCAATAGCAGCAGTTGGACAGGATGAGACAGCTCCATGTGGATTTAATAATGGATAGATGCAGAGTAGTAATGGAGCAGAAGATGACATATCACTATCCAGTTGACACAGCACTTCCTAATGCTGAAATAAAACCCCAAACAGTTTCAGTAGCTCAGCCTCAGTCTAGAAGGCAAACAAACACGGGATCTTCTGTTTGTCACACACATTCCTTCCGGAACTACACATTACCACAATCTCTTTTGAGAAAGCAGAAAGCCCCAAAGAGGCAGGAAGTTTCATTGTCTGTAATATTAAGCCACGTTACCAGCACCACTCCAACCTTGCCTTGGGTTAGACACATGTTTATTCTACAGAAAACTGGAAGTGATTTAAGACATTAGCATTCCTCAGATGCATGTCACCCCCAATCTCCTCACTCCTATCAGTAGGATCTCACTCCCACTGCCAGGAGGACAAAAGGTGCAAGCATTCCTCACCTACTGTTCTTCAAAGCCCATTATCTGAGCTTAAGGGGCTGGGGATAATCTGACAATGCACTGTAGTATCCTTCCAAATGCACTAGCTCAGCTGGGGAGACTGAAATCTCTAGCATTGATGGAAACGGAGCAGTTGGGGATAAGAACTTCTCAAACTACCTAACCTAGACACAAAATAGCCTGTCCGTGTCCTCAGACATCTTGCACATTCTCTAAACCCACTTCTACTCAATATGTAACATGTACATGTTTCACCCTGGCATTCAAATTCAGGTTCCTCACAGCACACAGGTGTGAATCTCCCCAGTTACACCATCTGGAGTAGTCACACTCAGCACAACTCTTGTGGTATTCAATGAGTATCAGCAAGTATTGCCAAGGCTATAATCAACTAACTACCCTAGAGTCTGAGATTTAATACAGCTTTGCATACTTGTAAGCAGACAACGAATATTCCAACACTGAACAGCAAATAAAAAGAATTGAAAATTTATTGCTTTCAGTTGTTATTAGTAGTGGATTAATCCTGTAATTTTAAAGGCAATCACATTTTGGATGGGAGGCTTGGCATACAATTTCTGTATGTTTAGGTTGACAGCACTGTCTCCAATAAGCAAACATTCTGCCATAATAAATACATACATGTTCAGGGACCAACTTATTACAGGTATGATTATGCAACATATTTCTGGTATCACAAGCTCATACTGGCCCATAATACACCATGTAGACACACACTATGATTTCCTGAGGAAAGAGGTCTTTGCTTTACTTGCTTTGTTTGCTACTGCAGGGCCTAGCCCAGCTTCCAGCATGGGCTGAAAACTAACTTGTCTATAGCTTGTTCTGAACACCTTTGGTATTAAAGGGTCAATCTTCCCTCAAGCCATTTGCTACTAGGGCCATCTCCTTCCTTTCTGTGATGCAATATTACTTAATGCTTGGAACAAAAAGTTCTTTCCTTTATCAAGCAACATCTATTGTAGAAGTTATCTTGATGACATCAGTTACTTTTACAAAAGGTGAGAAAATTCAGCCCGGGGACAGATAATTCAGCTTGAAGGCATCACAACCATAACCTCAGAAAGAGAAAAACCCCTATTTTATGGGAATCTGAAGCTCAGCTTCTGGAGGGTTCCAAAAGTGATGGAAGAATTTATTCAGATTTCCAGGGTGAGGGCCCATGTGATGGTTAACAGCTGGCCTGGAGGCCTCACAGTTATAGATAACCCTAATCATATTTATATCACTAAAATATAACTAATTCTATAACCATCTTAATTATATAACTCAACTGATTTGGGCCGTTGGGGAGCTGATCTAGGCCATTGGGGATGCGGACAGCTAGGCCAGTTAGCCAGGTGGCAACTAATTCAGCCAACCAGGACTAACTGCACAGATTTTCAAAACTATATAAGGGGAACAGCACTCAATAAAAATTGCTATTGCTGCATGAACTTCGTCTGTTGTGTCATCGTGTCCATCTCTACTGCGACAAGTGGTGATACCCAAAGTGATAGGCAATAGCCAGGCCAGAGGGATAGCGGCAGAGACAGAGCCCAGTGGAGGGGCAGCCGGGAGAGCTGCAAAAGTCCAGACCATGTAAGTAAAGGAAGCCACTGGGGACATGGGGACGCCAGTTTCCATGGAAAAAAAAGTTGTGACTCAGGTATGGACCGTCTTATTATATAAGCGGGGGATAAAATACAAGGAACAGGCTCTACAAGCCTTGCTGTCATGGTGTAAGAGCAATGGACTGGACACTACCGCGGAAGCTGCCTTTAATGTACAGGCATGGGAGTGGGCCAGCAAATTGATATTTGACTTAGCCTCACGAGGCGATGAAACTGCCAAAGATATTTTAACAACTTGTTGGCTGGTCCTGGACGCTTTAAAACAAGTAAGAGCTGAGTGGAGCACCAAAGCCGCAGCTGGATCATCCCATAAGGACGGAGGGCTGGAGAAAGCCAGGGCAGGAGTGAATGCCACCCTGGGTGCGTGGGCAGAGAGGACAGGCAAGAAACCAGCAGGGGAGAGGCCATTACCAGAGTCGCCTGTCCCTGCAGCACCATCCCACCTTGCTGCCAGACCTCCTCCGCCGCTGGCAGCGGACACATGTGTGCAGAGCCTGAGCCTGCTCACACTGCGGCCACCAGTGCCATCTTTGTGCTCTGTGCTCCGTGTCGCCATTGGCGCACTCAGCATGCTGCTGCCCACGACTGAGTGGGCAGCCCAGCCACCACTTGTCTTGGCCAGCAACAGCTACGGCGTGCAAGCAGAACTCAGAAATCAAGTAGCAGTCAGCGCTGGAAATGCTGACGCGGAGCCACAAGCACCTGAACCCAGAAGTGTTGGCAGGAGGTTGCAGGCATTCGGCACAGCGGGACACTACACTGTGCCACGTTTACAGCTAGGGCTCCAGAAGCCCAACAAGGAACATTTTCCATTAGTAGATTCACAGTATCCCAAAGAGGGGGAATTGAGTTACCACACCCTTGCTGACCCACGAGAAGACCAAACTGTCAGTATCAGTTAACATCTCTACATATGATCCCATCAGCTTTTGGAAGCAGATAGAATTAACAGCCATTGCAGAAGGGGGGGATCTTAATAGTGCTGAAAGGATTTATGTGCCCATGCCTGCATTGTCATCAGGTAGCCAGGAGCCTGCAAGTAGGACAGTTAAAGCATTCCCAGTACTGAGGGGCGACAGGACCACACCCAACACATATGCTTCCTTTCAGTGGCAGGCCCTCTCTGAACTGCATCAGCTAGCCACCAAACATGGACTGGGATCTCTGGCAGTAGCAAGCATGTTACGATTTTTAACTGCTAATTACACCCTTTGACATCACCCATTACACCCACTCAAAGGGAGACTACACCCTTTGACATCAAGCAGATAGTGAAGCTGCTTTGTACTCCAGTCCAGTATATGATGTTTGTGTCCACCTGGTGAAGATATGCAGAGGACCAGGGGTTGCGGAATCTAGAGGTCCCACAGCAAGATCCACGTTTTAGGGGGGAGCTTCTCAGCTTATGGGACTGCCCCCTGTTGATAATCCACAATTACTGGCACACCTACATCCTTTAATATTGGCACAAGCAAAAGACTTGGGGATACAAGCCCTGCTTTAGGTTGCAGACATGGCAACACCAACCCAGATGTACTCCATAATCCAACAGGGCTATAGGGAACCATACACACAATTCATGGAGAGGTTAAGAGATACCGTGGATAAGCAAATAACAAATAATGATGCAATAAGCCAATTAATATTACAGCTGGCATGGGATAATGTAAATGAGGACTGCAAAAGAGCTATCAATTTGTTACCAAAAGAAAATCCATCCTCAAACAGGTTAATTGATGTGTGTGCTAAAGTTGGGACTGATTAATATAATATGGCTTTGTTAGCTGATTCATTTGCAGCTGCTGTGGGGTTGTCACATCAATGTTATGGATGTGGACAACAAGGCCACCAAAGAGCAGATTGTCCTCACAAGACCAACTCAATGGGGACACATGAAAACATAGAACAGTGACTACTATGAGAAACTGTAACCGATGTGGGAAGCCTGGTCATGTGGCCAAGCTGTGCAGGTCCAAGTTTCACTTTAACGGACAGCCTCTCAGTGAGTAGGGAACTGGGAACAGGCGCACAGTGGGGAAGCATGCTCAGACACAAGCATCTTCCCGTCCCTCAGAGAAAGCCTACGTGGCCAGCTCACTGGAAGAACAAGAGAGTCAGTATGTATGGATGTTTCCACCACCATCACAGTAATTATAAGCTCTTTCCAGGTACATAAAGTTCCTCTTGAGACCCAGGGACCTATAGGGAGAGGGTTAAGTGCTCTGTTGCTAGGGAGATCAAGTGCAACATTACAATGCATTTTGTCCATCTGGGTGTCACACATGCTGATTACAGAGGACAGATATGTGCTATGGTGTCGATGCCTTCTCCTCCTGTGACTATCCCAGCAAAAACTTGTATTGTCCAGTTTATACCTTTCAAGTCTTGTGTTCCCAAAACAGACCCGGGGACACAAAGAGACCGAGGCTTCAGATCAACTGGAGAACCTCAGGTGTACTGGACTCAGGTAGTCTCTGATCAGAGACCAAATATGATTTGTACACTTACAATGCCTCAGGCAAGGCCATCTCACATAAAGGTCATTGGTATGGTTGATACTGGAGCAGACATAACCATCATTTCTGCAGATACATGGCCTCAAGTTTGGCCTACCATGGCTGTAGGATCTGTTGTTGCTGCCCTTGGAGGTATCACATAGAGTCATCTAAGCAGCAAACTCGTGTTGGTTAAAAGTTCTGAAGTTCAAATAGCCACTATATGTCCCTATGTTACTGCTGCCCCACTTAACTTATGGGGAAGGGATGCCTTACCAGCATGGGGAGTCAGGATGGGAATGGATTTTTAGCTGGGGCTGCTGTATTAAAGGGTGCAAAATAGCCTACCTTAGCCTTGAAATGGCTTACTGGACAACCTATGTGGGTTCAACAGTGAAATTTTTCCTTGAAAAGGAAAAATCAAGCACCCTTAAATCCCTAGTCCAGGAAAATTGGCTCAAGGATACATCGAGCCATCAACAAGCCCATGGAACACACCTTTGTAATCAAAAAGAAATCAGGAAAATGGAGGTCACTCCATGATTTGAGAAAGATTCATGCTGTTATGGAAGGTATGGGTTCTTTACAATCTGGAATGCCATCACCAACTATGATACCTGCCAATTGGGACTTATTAGTTGTTAATTTAAACGACCGGTTTTTCACTATTCCCTTATACCCAGATGATACCCCAAAGTTTGCTTTTACAGTGCCTTACATCAATCATACAGCACCAGTTCAACGATACCAATGGAAAGTGCTGCCACAGGGAATGAAAAATAGCCCCATAATTTGCCAGTGGTATGTTGCACAGGCACTCTCAATAGTTGAGAGAACAGTTTCAGGGGCATATTGCTATTGTAGTATCCTTTTAGAGAACTGCCTGGAAAATTATTCCAGGCCCGAGCCTTTCAGCTCTGTTCTCTGAACCATTTCAGGGTGACAAGCTGTTTTTCAGCTGAAGGCCAAGAAGCCTTTCCCAGGAAAGATAAATTGGTCAAAACACAGAGGAATTAATAATAAAGACACCTGTTTGCTGTTAACAGACCCTGGGAATGGGGTGTCTTCTCTCTGGACCAATCATCTTTATTCTGTTCTCATTGTTGCGAGTCGTGCTACTTAAGCAGTGAGTTTTCTGAATAAACGTTGTCTTCTCGCCTTCTCTTTCATCTCGAGAATGACCGTGTGACTGTGTCTCTTTACTCCGCCGCAACTAAAGGGTTAACACCCTAACACCGCAGTCACATGCTATCACTAGATAGATGACATCTTAATAGCAACACCAACCAAAGAAGGCCTTTTACAAATTCAGCCAGAATTGATGCGAGCACTGCAAGAATTTGGCTTACAAATTGCACCAGAAGGCTTATCAATTGCACCAAAAAAAGTACAGGAACAAGCACCATGGAAATACCTGGGAGTTAAAATATTAGATCAGATCGTACAACCACCAACAATTCAATTCTCAACCAGAACTCTGACTTTAAATGATGCACAAAAGCTTTTGGGTATCATTAATTGGGTAAGACCTTATTTGAGATTAACCACCCCACAAGTGGCACCTTCATTTAAGCTCCTTAAAGGTGATGCTGAGTTAACCTCATTAAGGAAATTAACACCAGAGGCAAAAACCACTTGAATTAGTAGAGCAGGCCGTAATAAACAGACAAGTGTATCAGATATGTCCAAAGGTTTGTATTACAGTATTGTGCTGGTTTTGCACATATACATTTGGTGAGGAAGGAAGGAGACATTCACGGAAATTATTTTTTCTGAGAGCTTCCTCTATGTCTGACAAAAATCAATCAGTGACCTATTTTGAGAATTGACAACTTATTAAACCACTGAGAAGGCTAAACACGCCTCTGTGAATACACATTTTAAAACAAAGCCCGGGAACCGCTCTTCTTTCTTCCACTTGAATAGAGGTAAAAGGCTCAGTGGGGTGGAAAGCTGTCGCAGGGCCAGGCCCACGCAGCCCCAAGGCCCACAGGCCTGTGGGAATGCCAGGGTTTTTTTCCCCACCAGCGCAGCTAGGCAGGCCCAAGGCTGAAGTGCAGCTACTGAAAGACTCTATCATAAATAGCGCAGGGCTGCCACCCAGCAGGGATCATGTGACCATCTGCAGGCCCAGCAAGCTATTAACTCCTTCATTGCCCAGATGAGACTTGCAGACACTTTGTTCTCTCTCCTGAGTGAAGGAACAGGACAGAGATGAAGACGCACAGAAAACAGCATAGAGACATCAAAGTCAGACAAGAAGGAGGAGTCAGGTCCCAGATGAGGGGATGAGGAGAGTCGTGGACTGAAATTTTCTCTTGTAAGCTATGGAGAAGATAAATCAGATACTCTTGTTGCCTGTAACTCATAGAAATGCATTTTGGGATGGATGAAGCATTCACATTGTAGACATGAGCAAAGGTATTAGTGCTGAAGTAAGCAGATGTTGAAGTAGCTGTGATCCCAAGAGAAGCTTGAGCAGAGAGAGAGTGAAGAGTGATGAGAACCCCCTTTGCCTCAGGGAAGAAGACCTCTGTTTTCAGAGATGAAGACAGTGTTTGCCTGAACTGCTATAATCCTTAAAGTGTGCCCCATAAATTGACATGGCCCATAAATTCAGCTGTGGGAAGGCTGAAAAATGGGAGGGATTTCACAATTGCAGATTTCCCAGACAGCTGCTATAGGTGGAATCTGTAGCCACAAGAGAACTGTTTCTTGTGGAGAAGTCTCCACAGACTGAAGAGAGATACTCCTCTCCCTAAGAAAATTGAAGAAAGACTATTTTAGAGATGGTAAACTGACTGATTTGTTTCTGTATGTTGTCAGTGTGAAAGAAAAAAGGGGGGGAAGGAGAAGTGTTCTGAAAGTTTGATTCTGATTGTTATTATTTTTCCTTTTAGTTTGTGTTGATAAAGTTTTCTTTATACCTTTCGAAGTGTGAGCCTATTTTGTCTTTCTCCTAATCCTATCTCATAGCAAGAAATAAGTAAATAATTCTAGTGGGTGCACTGGTGATTTAGCCAGCACTAAACCCACAACATAATCAGTGTGTTGGCCAGAAAATCTCAAATTGGTGATTCAAACCACTACACTAAATTAGTGTTTCTGCCCAGTGTGAACCAAAACTGCAACAGTTGTTATTGCTGATTTACATCCCACAGGTATCATTGGTCAATGGGACACTCAGTAGTCCGATCCACTACTCACTCTGAAATTGGGTTTTTTACCTCAACCTAGAAAGACAGCACCTTCCATATCTGAACTGATTGCACAATTAATTATCAAATGTCACCAAAGATGCTTACAATTAAATGCCAAAGACCCTGCAAAAATCATTGTACCTGTTCCACGGGAATATTTTGAATGCTTTGCAAATAGTACAGCACTACAAAGTGCTTTACAAAATTATACAGGACAAATCACCTACCACTTACCTAGCCATAAACTGCTGCAATTAAGTGGGACTACTGCATCACTGCTGCATTGTCACTGAGACCACTGAACCACTGCACCCTCAGGTCTCACTGTCTTTACTGACAGATCTGGGAAAATGGGGAAAACCATTGTGACCTAGAAGGATGACAATGGGTGCAAACACTTGAAGGTCACAATAATGGATCACCTCAATTACTGGAGTTACATGCTGCAACTAGGGCTTTCCAACGATTTCCTCACACTCCCTTAAATATTATGACTGATTCTGCCTATGTTGCAGATATTACAAAAAGGTTGGACCAAGCATTACTGAAAGAAATTGACAAGATTTCATGAAACCCCAGAGCCTTGACTCTACTTGCAGTATCTCACATGCACACAAGCCCCCTTTTTATTCTCTTTGCTCCCTTTCAAACAAACCAGTCAAAGAAAAAGTGTTTAATTTCTGAAGAGCCCTCAATCAATGCCACCACTACCCTGTTCCCAGAGCATGGTGATGTAGAGACACATGGCCACTGGGACTTGCTGAGTAAGGAGCTCTACCACACACAACAGGGGTAGTAGCATAGAGTCAGGCATCTCTTTAGGATCACAGAAAGACACAGGATGCTCCTCTGTTGTCCTTGTCAGGACAGCAGCACGCTCAGGGCTACAGCGTGTGCATTCATAGAATCAGGGGAGACATGGAAGGTCACTACCTCAGCCTGCACAAATGGAAATGTTAGCCATGGCCTCAGCAGTATTACCCTAACACACATCCCAGTCTTTGAAAACTCCACCTCTTCTCCAAACAGAAGCGGCCCACTTCTCATCTCCCCAGCAAGCTTCATGTTCCAAAAAGCTTTGTTTTTCAGGTGGCTTTATAAACACACACCATTCCTGCTTCACTGCTGCTTCTCCCAATCCAAAAATAATATGAGTAGCAGCAGGGTTTCATTTGGGGAAGAACAGAAAAGCAATTTCAAATTAAATGTGTCTTTGAAATACTTTTTAGATCTGACTGTCAAGCCTCTGGCAACTAGGACAGTTGTCTAGAGCTTGTTATTAGGCCATAAATTACCTAGCCAAGAGCACCACAACCAGAAGGAGTCAAAGAAAAATACTAATAAAAAAACCAATGTGAAAATAAACCAACCCAGTTGTCTTCCCCCACCACTAAAATGTCCGAGTAGCAAAGTTACAGAATAACATTACAGTGAGGTTTTCTAAGAGACTTGATAGGAAATTGTATTACAAATCTAAGTATTTCTGAACTATCAGTTCTCTTCCAGTTCAGACCAGTATTCTAAAACACATAACTTCTCAGCAGTACTGCAAATCTCAGACCACTTCTCAAAAAAACCCCAAAGTGTTCTCATTGGAAATGTACCACCCTATATTGTAAAAATTAGAGGAAAACCAGAAAATATACAAATTAAAACTTGTATTTGCTGACCACTAATTTTGATATTTTAAAAGGATTTAAACAAGCATTTGTGGAAACAGCTACACAGGCATAATTACCTTTACCTATCAAATGCATTTGCCAAGACAGGGACTATAATCATACAAGCTGTCCAGGATGGAATATATTTAGAAACAAGTTCATTTTCATCTGGCAGCAGAGCTTGGATCTGTTGAGAAATGTTATCTTCCATTCAAATTAATATCTAACCAAATTAATTTTTATGACAGATCAAAAAATAACTAATCTATTTTTAAACCCAGAAATCATTTCAGAAGGTTTCTACAGAATTATTCTATCCCAATAATTTCAAAATTATAGCTTCAGATTTCAGTGGGTTTACATATATACTGCCTTAAAGACAACTCTCATTTTAACCTAAAATCTTAAACTTGCATGTTTTAAAACACTGATAAACTGGAGAGAGGAAAAAAAAAAAAAACCAACACCAAAACCAGACTGACCCTTTTATTAAGCTGTGGAAAATACAAGACTATTGCAATCCACACTTTCCCATTAATTTATTCAGGTATGTAAACGGGTATCTTTCTGGATAAAGAAAATTAAATAAAAATAAATCCATTAAAATATCCACACAGAATTATCATCTGGAATCAACCTTTTGGATGACCCACTGGAAACCAAGTTAAGACCGTATTTCATAAAAACATCAAAGGAGCCATTGCCTAGTAAAAAAAAGTGGGATTTCAACTTGAGTGAGCAGAGAAAAAGATTTTGTACTCTGTACTTCCAATCTACTCCCATCATGGCTTCCACTAATAAAAGAAACCTCTTAGAAGTTCAGGAAGCATACAGTACTACTGGATAAATCTGTTATCTTGATTCTTCTGTAAATTTTGATTTCTCTGTTTCTCCGTGTTCATTTAATTTGAATGACAGCAACTCAAAACAACCTCAAAATTAGTGGAACCCAGTCAATTAAATTTTTAAAATATAAAAGACTGGAAGCAGCCTCGTTTCAGGTAAATGAAGCTATGTGTTTAAGGAGTTGATTTTTATAGAAATTGAGAGGTTTTAGGGGAAAAAATTATGTTGGTGTCATGTTAACTCTAGGGTTTGGAGGGAGGGGTCTTGGGTTTGCCTTTAAGGATCTGACCGTTGCTCCCACGAATTTTTAGGGTTGGCAATACCAAAGAGGGCCAAGAGATGGCAGCATTGGTAAAGCATCTCACGGCTCAGCCTCTCCCTTCTTGGTGCTGAGCCAGACCCTTCAATTCATTGTTTCATTGCTGCTAAAACCCCAACCTCAAAAATGTTCTGATTAAGCATTCCCTGAATTGTCGATTCGCAGATCTTGTTTATGTGTGCTACAAATGTAGACTGGTAAAAAAAAAGAAGTACTGGAAAAGAGAGAGTTACTACTCTTCTTACCAGAACACAGGCCATCTTTCAGAGCCTAGAACTGCCAGTCACACTCCTCTTACATCGTGTACAATAAAGACAATAATTCCTCATGGTAGGCCCCCAATATTCCAATCAGAACTCTATCGAATTGTAGACTTGCTGCAAAAGCATAAATTAAAAGGCAACCCTTGTGAAATAAATTTACAGTGTAGAGTAGGACACACAAAATGAAAACTCACTAAATCACTGAAAATGAGAGCAGAAGGATTGCAAAGATAATATAGAAAAATTATTCTATATAGAATAGTCCGCCCTCATAAAAAAAAAAATTGCAAAATAACCTGCACTTAACAAATTGCAGTGTTTGGAATTATAAACAAACTGGGAGGAATTTTTTTAAATATCACATGCAGTTATCTCTGACAAAGAGATTGCTGGGTTCCTGCATTGTTTCTTGAAAATCTGAAATCCTAACTGCTCCTCATGTGTGACTGTATTTCTCCATGTAAGACACAAACACTCTTAATTACAAAGCAGCCAGTGTTGGGTTCATTTCCAACTGCTATGACATCATTCTAATTCTAAGGCACTCCACACATTTCATAATGGTATTCTCAACACCTGAGAGTACTTCTAGCTGTAATTATAAAGAAATATCCCAATAATGCATACTATACAGACCTGATCAAAGGCATTAAAGCTGTTTTAACACAAAAACTTGATAACCCATAGCCCACACCACATTGTATTAACTGCAAAACAACAAAGGGGTCACTGATTGCTCTTCTTCCATATTTATGCTCTCATGGAAGCACACCAAAAATCTTTTAAATGGTGAAAAGACTTCTGGAGTGACCACACTGCCAAAATACCAAAGGGTGTTTTCCTTTAGAGAGACTGTCCTAATTGCCTGAACTATTTTGTAGAAAAGCCCAAATGTTTGTGAACATGGGTCAAATGATTTTTTTTTAAGTGACAACAGGTTTCTTTCCTGGTTTTTTGAGTAAACAGTTTCAATAGCCATAATTTGCTCTAAAGCTATCTGGATTTATCCACATAGAAATAAAAAAGCAACAATTTTTACAAAAATATTTTCTTGCACAGAAAACTGGGGAGGTGTACTTTACCATAATGCTGGTGAAAACACAGATTTGCTTATTCTAAACATAAAAGTACATTTTGTATACAGCACAACTGCAGAATAAAAAGGATTTTAAAATATTATCCACTTTACAAAGGTTCTTCATTGGTTTTATAAGACTGGTGTTTCCCAAACAGGAACAAAAGAAAGCTAATATGGCACATAAAACTAAGCAGTCTCTCAAAAACTTACAACTTATAATACAATCTTAATTAAAAATAATTTTTAAAAAGTCTTTTATGTTTTCCTGGAAATAATTCCCCTTAGAGTTAGTGTCCTACTGATGCTTTAATAACACTTTAAAACAATGAGGTATACCTACATCAATGCCTTCACTATTTCACTTTTAAACATTAGAAAATGCCAGACCTTTTTGATCATATGTACATGAAACCTGTTCTTTAAAGTGACATTATTATTGTTATTCGAACTTTAAATATTTCTCAGTTACATACTCATTAAAATATAATATGCTGTTTATGGTATTTTTTTAAAAAAAACCACTACATACTAGCGACCATGTAATTTCTTCAAATTAAATTACCCTGTAATTTTTTCTTAATTCACTCTATTTTTTACTTAGATCATTTCTTGCTTGAAAAAGAAAACATTTTGCAGCTCTGCAAGGTAAGAATCTGTTTCACCGTAACTGAGATGTGTTTATGTGGTGAGATTTTTTTTCTTCGGGAAGTGTCCTTTGGTCTCACAGAAAAGCAGTTACAGATATGCTGAAAGCTAAGAGTTGAGAATAGCTTAAATTAACATGAACAGTGCAAAATAGAATCTAACAGATAAATTATTCATAGAAACAATGTTTCTAGAGACACTCACTGAAATCTGTAATTCAAGGATGAATATTACTTTGAAATTTTATGGGGAAATTATTGAGCTTGATTTTAAAAAGTATGGAGGGCAGTTCTACAGTCTGCTGAAACAGGAGGTCAGACACATGTTCCTTTCATATCTATCCTTAAAATGTATTATGATAAGCATAATTCTCAAGAGGACATAGTTTCCTAGTCATTTCACCAGCACTTAAGTGAGGAGTTGCATATCATTCCTTTCATTGTTGTTCCACAGCTGTCTTGTAAGCAGAGAAATTCACAACACCATTAAGCAATCTCATCCAAAAGCTTATGCCTGCCTCAGAACATCCTAGTTCCATTTGAAAAGACACAAGAAAACATACCCCAGGTTATCCAAATCTTGCATAGTATGTCTTCATTTGTAACACAGGAAAAGGAAGACATTGTGAAGTTAATATAAATGCAGATGTAGAGGGTCAAAGTTCCCAGGAGCACACGGGCCTTCACCTTTTCACACAGGTTAACAAGGTTTCAGTCTCCCAAATCTCTGGCAATTATTCAAATAAGCAATGTTTAAATTCAAGTATTTCCAAAAGGGCAGAATTCATCTCAGGGGACCTGGGCCAACCAAAACTGCATTAGCAGGAGAAGATAGAGCCTGAAAAGCACACCTGTTGTTCGAAAAAGATGCTTCCAAAAAAGATGGTGAAGACACAGGCAACACTTGAAGTCTCAGCAATTTGTGTTATAAATAACAGCAAGCTATCCCACAAGCAAATTTACTTCCTTTGACTTGTTACATTTGTTAGATACTACAGGTGCTATGAGAGAACTCCGTATTGTTAAATAAAGCTTTATTAAACATAATGTCCAGTCCAGTCGGTTGTTTTGCTACATCTTGCTGGGGTTTTTCCCTATCCCACCCTTCTACTGCCTCTTAGTTATCACTGCAAGCATTAGTTGTTAATCCAGTCCTGGTCACTGGTCTCTCATGAAGAACTCACTACTTTTTCCATCTCAGTATTTTCACTTCCATAATGTTAAAACCAGGATACAAAATTCTTGTGTCACATCATTCCCCACAAGAACAGCAGTGCTGTCTTTAAAACCATAGAATATTTTCAAACTCCCATCCTTTTTAGTATAGTCTTTTTTTTTGTTTTAGCTTTAGGGAAGGGAATGGACCCTCATACCAAACCTTAAATCACGCACAAAAATATTTGCTTCCTACTGGCTGTTCTAGCTAGAACCATGATGGTTCTGCTGTACTGAGAACTAAGGAGTTGGTTTTTTTTCAACTCTCACTTACTTCTCTTTTCCATCTTGCCATCCTCCTGTTTTATTCCACTTTCTCTTTAACTTACAGCTGAACCCAGGAGCTGTGAAGCATTCCCAGGTTCCCACAGTCAGGAAAAGCTAAAAAGATATTGTGAGGGCAAGGAGCTATTCCAACTATCTCACAGTAATCTCTAACCTCAACTTTTGCTCTCCTTTTTCTGAATCAGGATCACAAGAATAAAACTAATGAAGAACATAAAAGTGAATAAAAGCACTGTCATAGAGGGCAGCCTAACAAACAGCCCAGAGTGTGTGCGTCTCCCACTCATCTTCACAGAAGACAGCATAAGGCATCCCTGCACAAAGAACAATCTTCTGCTTACAGAGAAGAAAAGCAGTTACCTGAGTTCAAGCAGACAAATTGTAAAAATTATTATGTGATTCATTCAATAAAATCACAGAGAATCACCACACAGTCAGTGTGTCACCTTCATTGGTCACAAGTAACAAAGAAAATTATCAACATTTCCTGTTTTGCTAGTTGAGGTCCAACACAGGCAAGAGGAAGACCAAAACCACATAGTAGATGATGCCTGCTTCCCACATTGAGCAATATAAATCAGTCTGGTAGGAAAATTATTTACAACCTTGCACATAAGAACATCAATAAAGTGCCCTTAAGGTGCTCCCTTGACTCTCAGACTGAAGATGTACACAACTTGATGTTGCAAGCCTGGGTGCAGACTCTGTTGTAGGTCTTCCCACCTCTCCGTGCCCTTGCTGTGCTCACCAAGATGCTTGGAAAGAGACAGGGAGCACAGTCTGTCTTCTTGTGGTTACCAGAGAAGTAAATCAGGGGAGGCTCAGTAAAACAGACAGAAGTTGAGACAGACACTCCATTGTCTAACAGACAAGCCTTACTGGATACACAAGATACAACTATACAAAACAAAGCAATATCCATTACTCTCCATTATCCATTGTTAACAAGACCTCACTAATCCTAGCTATCAGATATCCCAGCAGTCTTGAGCAGCCAGAGGTGGTAGAATGCAGAGATCCATGCAAATGCAGCTCCTTTATATTTGGTATTTCTTCTTGTCATTCTTATGTTTTTCCTTAGTTCTTTCCCCTACTTCAGCACTTGTTTTTCCCGCTTCTTTTTTAAATTCTTACAAAAGTACTCTCCTCAGCCTCTTCATCTCCTTCCATTCTGTTTACAGGCTTTGAAATCACACAAGAGCAGCTTTTCTCTCTGGTTCACTTTGCTGGGCCAGTTCTGGGTTACTCCAGCCAAGGTCACCCATGCCAACTACAGGCTGCACTGGCTATGTCTGGACTGCATGCGTAATGATTCTCTTGATTAATCTAGTGGTAGACTTTGGGATACTACAGTCTCCATAGCTGTCATTCTAGAATGTCAATCTCATCTCTGTAACCATGTCTGAAATTAACATGAAAGAAATGTCATGGAGCATGAAAAGTCAACACATAGAAGGTATTTGTCTGACTAAAGCAAATACCATAAGCTAACTGTGTGAAAATCAAATTAAACATAAACTCTGATTTGAACAACTCAGGATAAACAACTCAAGCTCACAGGAGTTTAACTGTGAATGTATAAGAACATGCAAGCAAAAAGGTTATTTTATTTTCATCAAGCTCAAGAAAATGGAGTGATATGCAATATGTCAATTTTAGGACAGAAAGTACAATCACTTTCCAAGAACTCATTTTGGTTTTAATAAAAAATTCCCATTCTCTCCAGATTTAGAAATTGTTCTCTTCTTCCAAAAGTCACGCTACACTCTAAGAAAGTATAGGACAAACACTACTACTCCTATGTAAGCAGCTGTACGGGAGCATGCCAGGACACTTTCTTGTACTGCCAGCAACCAGCAAGTGTATTTAGCTCTCAGCAAGCATCCGTTGCCAGAGATCTGCAGGCTTCATCACTTGCCAAGAGAAAATTTCAAACTCGATTTTTCCAATTTCTTACCTCCTGTTCATTCACCTTCTCATCTCTCCTGCATCCCAACTTCCATTCCCTTTCAACTCTCAGCTCTCTTGCAGATTGTTTTGCACCATCTGATCAATCAATTCTGCTTCCAAGCTTCCTGAATACAACTGAACACTTCCCCAGGAAAGCTTATTAGAAAAAAACTCAGTAAATTAGACCTTCTCTTTTTCCAATACTCACTCCTACATTTTAATCCACATTTTGTGACAAAGTTAGATCCCTGAATAAAATTGTATGTTTCTTTCACTTGAAATATAGTGCTGAAAAAATGGTTTAGCAGCACTACATCTGCTTCTGTGTATCTTTTTCAGCCAACATTTCACTGACCATTTTGAGGATTTTAAAGTATTTCAGGACATTTCATAATGACACTAATCTAAAAAGAGATGATGCAGAAAGACCCCAAGACAAATCCTTGCTATCCTCTAAACCTAGGTTTCCAGGAGTATTATCAGATTTTCATAAAGGGATTCAAACACCTGTTCTACTTTAAATCCTGTGCTAATTTCCGTAATCATGGCAGATGCTATGGAATTATCAAACCAAGGTGAAATAAAGCATAGGGATAAAGAACAAAGGCAAATTCACACATCAATATGAAACAAAATTTTTACATACATTTACACATGTAAATTTTGAACTTGCAGTCTTTCTTTTTTGAGTACTGATTTCAAGTTCTTATTTTTAATATACTAGTACATTTCATAGTTTCTTACTAATTTAACTATACTTTTGTTATGGACATATTAACTAAAACTTTGGCCAATACACAGAACCAATATGGCAGAGGTGCACTTGGCAGCAAGAATCTCCTGCAGCTTCGTATGAGACCACTCCGACCTAAAGCTGTCGCAAACTCTCTCAGTCGCCTGCCAAAACTTAAGGTACTATAAATCTCTAGAACAGTCCAAGATATTTTTGAAGCCTTCAAGCATAGCCTACTTGGATCTCCATTAGATCCTGTCCTGGTTTCAGCCAGGGCAGGGTTATTTTTTTACAATAACCAGGAGGAGGCATGGCTAGGACATGGAGGTTATTCTATATCATCTCATGTCAGTGCCAGGGGTGAGGGAAGGGACTGTCTTACAGGGAGAAGGAGTTCCTTCCAGTCGAGAAAATGTGGTGGGGGTAGCCATCCAATGTTCTCTATTATTAGGGGGTTTCTCTGTGAATCTTTTCTTTTCTTGTACCCTCTGTCATTAGTATTGGTGCTGTTATTGTTAGTTTTCTTATCTTATTGCTGTTTCCAATAAATTGTTTTTATTTCAACCCATGATCTTTGCTTTTGTGCCGCCAATTCTCCTCTCCATTGCGCCACAGGAGTGAGGGGGTGGGGAAAAGTGGGGGAGCGAGAGAGTGGTGTATGGTTTGGAAAGTCTTGGTGGGGGCACTGAATTGGGGTTTTCATTCCAAAACCACAACAGATCCTTAGGGGCTTGCCAGGATTATATACCCAACACTTGTACAAATTTATTTATTTATCCAAACTGAAATTGTGTGGTTCTTGGGCAATTTGTCTTTTACTGAAAAGCAAATGGTGTGTGAGTGCAGAAACCAGATTAATTAATTCAACTGAAAATCAGTTTTCAATCAAGTTATCAATACTTGGTAAAATTAGCAAATAATGACTTTTCCCATTCCTATTGAGCTTAAATTGACCATTAAACAAACATCAAAGAATAATCCTGTTCACCTCTCCCCCTGTCTCTAGACACTATTTCCTGCTGCTACCCCTGGGCTGGCGTTACTGTTTGCACTCCTCACAGTCAGGAAAACAAGGCTAGCAAAAGAAAAATGAGCTTTCAACTGGAGTGACACCCTCAAGCAAGACATCACATAGCCACAGGCATATGAGTGGCACATGGGAAGTGGTGGGAAGAAGTGGCAGAAGACAGCAGGAGAAGGAAAGCCAGCCTGCTCTTTTAAACAGTACTTCTGCTAGATTAAAATAGCAGTGCAGTGACAGTCTAAACCATTTTGAACAAAGGAGGGAGGCTTCTTTCAGTAACATTTCTTTCCTTTAAAATTTCCATAGTAGAACGTTTGTTTGCTAAAGGGAAAGTATTCAGTTATGACAAAGTATGGAAAAAACAACAGGTTTAAAAATCCCATTGTTATGTGAGGATGGGAGATCTGAGTGAGCTTAATGGGCAGAGAATTTTGAAGAATTATGATACAACAATCCAGGACAATTAAAAAACTATTTGACATACAGCTTTCCAGAAGGATTGTTTCTGATTTGCAAGTAAATTGTATTTTCTGAGAATATATATTCTCCACTCAGAAAAAACATGGACATACTCTTCATAAAAAAATACAGTTGCTGAATGCTTGCTTTGCTTTTTAAGCGTAATTGTTGAGACAGATTTGTTTGAGTTTTTTATTACATTTCTCCTTCACTCTATATTCTATGAAGGGACTTGACACTTATCTTTTACATTGACTCAATTTTCCCTTTGCTTTCTACATAAAAAATGTTCCAATTGGCTACTTTTTTACAACTCAAAGACTCCGACATTCCTTACTGTCCTAGTTTTATCTGCGGATGTTGGGAAGGGGGCAGAGCCTAGCACTGTGTGGGCATGGCTAGGTTGCTATTCTGTATCCTAAAAACATGGCTGGGGGCCATGGGCTTGGGGACCATGAGTCTGGGGGGAAGAGACAAATGAACATACACCACTTGGTTCCATTTCTTCCTCAGAGAACCTTCTAGCAATCAGCACTGTGGACTCTGCCCCTCCCTCCATGCTGCCCGTCCCTCCCTGTCCCTCAGGACAAATGCAGCTCCAAGTGGTGAACACAGTCAAGCCCAGCCAAATACAGCTGAACGCAGCTGAGCCCCCTGAGCAGTGCAGTTCAGAAGCAGTCCGTCCGTCTGGGCAGGAACAATGGCTCAGGAGTGGCATGGTCCAGCAGCAGACTGGGGCATTTTTCCACAGTTGCTTTTTGTTCTGTTGAGCTCAGAGGAGGAGAATGGCAGGCCGTCACTTCCCCCTTTTTCTCAGGAGACCACATGGTGCTGGTGAGGGTGCTGTCCACCATCTTGTTTTTGTCTCAGGAGGCCACGTGGAACCGGGCCAGGGTGATGAGCACCTTTGTATGTGTAAATCACCCTCTCGTTTGTATACTTGTGTTAATTGCTGCTGTTAGTGTTCCTATCACCATCCGGTCGCTGTTTGTTTTAGTAGATTGTTATCTACACCCAAGCTATCCCTCTTTTGAACCAGGGAGGGACAGGAAGAAGGGGAGTGACTTATCTGAACTTTAATTCCCCAGTGCTTTTAAACCACCACACTTAACTCATTTTTACAGTTCTGTCCTTTACTTTCCTGAATGCATCAATACTAATTGCTAACATGGAAAAGAAAAACAAACATACAAAACCAACAACAAAAACAAAACAACAATAAAAATCATTCTTGTAGTTGTGGTCCTCCAGCTCGGGGCTCTGGTGGTCCCAGAGCCCATCTTCAGTGTAGAAGTCTGAGGCAAAGAAATCATTAAACATCTCTGCCTAGTTTGTGTCCCTGTGTTATAAATGAGAGACAAAAGTCTCGATATTCAGCAAAATTTAGATTTCTTTATTTGATATAGACAGAGCAAGCAGTGCACTGGGGACCGTGAGGGGTCACCACCCACTCTATGCCCCACTGAACGCCGGCCTGCAGCTTCTTCTTATACCATGGTTTCCCGCCGTAATCAATGATATTTGGTTTTTCAGCTGTCGCAATTTTGCCGGGTTAGCAGCAGTGGTCGAATAAGCATCCTTACACAAATTCACAAAGCCTCCGGGCGATAATCAGTCCCAGATAACCATCTGGTCCTTGTAGATAACCACCAGAGAAGTTCTGGAAGTCTGGTTCTTGAGATAAGCAGTATTGATTAGACAAAGGCAGGAAGGGCTATTGGGAAGTCTGATTTTGCAAGCTGGTAGCCAATACAACTTAATTGGAAAACATAACATAACATAACATAACATAACATAACATAACATAACATAACATAACATAAACATAACATGGTGATTTTAAACAGAATGATTTTATCATATAATTTCCTTTATCTAGTGTCCATGCTTCACTTCAGAGCTTAGTATTCTGGTTTATACAAATCCTAATATTTTTCTAATTAACACGAATCTTTTATCAATTATCACACCTGTTTGCGAAGTGACTGTCCTCAAGTAACAGACTAATGCTATTTCTTGTCTGCTTTTTGCTATTAATATTTTTAAGCCCTTTTTATTTTTCCCCACAGTACTAGTCAGCTTCAACTCCAATTCAGCAAACAGCACCTCTGTAGTCCTCCCATGTTGCCTGATCTTGCTTCTAATGGCCATACACTTCCTTTTTATTCCTTAGCGTCAGAAAAATATCCCTGCTCAGTAAGAGGCACTGTCAGAACTAAAGCAGGAAGATGATGTATTATCTGAGTACCCCTCAGACTGTTCCCAGGTTTTTCATTACACATAACAATAAATTAATACTTTCTTAATACATATTTCATTTATATGACTGATTGAAGCAAAAGGTAAATATTGGCAGTTTGCAGTGTATTATGTCAATACTAACGCTTTAAAAGCCAGAAAAAAAATTAACTACACCAAAACTGTCGAATTCCATTAAATTGACTGAGTCCAGCTCTTTTCCCTGTCACCACCTCTTCAGAAATGCATCCACCTCTCAGCTCCACTATTCTTGGCATCATTCCAGCATCCTGAGCTCGACTGAAAGTGAGCACTCCCCTTGCCTGATTTTTTCTGGCTCTTTTTCAGAGATACAGTGATATTCATGTTTTCATTCCGGGACTGCAGAGGTGAATATTTAAGTATATAAATATAAAATGCCTATTTTACCACTCAAAACACTGGAACAAATATGTTCACAAAAAATCTTTTGCTAAGCCACATATTCACCTTGAGTTCTTTGTGAATGGATAAAAGCCAAACAAAGACTTCCCTACCCAAAAATCCCACTAAAAAAAAAGGCCATTGACCAGGAGAGGGAGACAGATGAGAACAGCCAAAATGAAGACTGTTGGTGCTGATCCTAAATGAGCCACATTGCGTTAGACAGACTTTTTTCAAATCCTGTTTCACAAATGGTCAGCAGTATGTGCCTGTTACAAAATAATCCATATTAAGTTGTGATGCAAAATGGTTTCCTGATTCCTTAAATTCATGAAGGTTTCTACTTTCTTTTATTTGGTAGTCTTATTCCTGCAGTTACAGATGAAAACTCAAACCCCTTCCCTAGCGTCTTTCAGAGACACTCTGATCTGTCTTTTCTAAGGAAACCAGGGAGACAGTGCAAGGGAACAGGGAAGAGAGGTAGAGCACTGACTTTCCCTTTGTTGAAGCAGCCTTCCAGAGCCACATTCAGGTCTGCCAATATTCGAAAATTAAAAATAAGGTGTGAAAATGAGGGGATACTTTTAGCTGTAAGAAAAAAATGTGAAAATGCAAGTATTTTCTTTTGGCATGAGAGCTGAAGGCAGTGGATCAGGTGGGGAAGGGGAAGCAGTACTTTCTATACTTTCCACAGAGAGGCTAGTCCCTTTTAGAAGACAGTTGTTTGCACGTATACTCCTGTGAGATCAGACTTTTTTTCTCTTTTTCTCTTACATCATCTGTTTTACAGCTAGGCAAGGAAGCACATGTTTTGAAACATGGGTTGAAGCATTCTTTAACTCCTGGAGCAGGAAGTCCTTGAAATATGCAGCATAACTGCAAACCACCACAGTGTAATGAATTCCATTAATTCCACTTTTTAGAGGCTTAACTTGGTTGTGTGTGTCTGTGTGTGTGTCCGTGTGCACACATGTCCATGTGCAAGTTTGCACACACATAGATTTCTTGTCAGGTCATTGCTGTGAGTAGTGGTGTCTCCTCTACCAGCAGGCAGTGAGAATACTGAACAGCCTTCTGTAAAACACTGCATCTGGTGAAAGGAATTCTCCCGCTGCAGCCAGAAAACTGGAAAAGCAGAGGTCAACATGCTTGATGAATTCAGTTGTTGCTCAGCAATAGTTCTGACAAACTGGAAAAATAAGTCAAAAGAAACTTCATAAAATTCATCAAAAAAAATAAACAAACAAAAAAAAAAAAGAAATGCAAGGTCATCTACCTGATATAGTAATGCAAAACCAGCTTGAGCTGGTCCAGTGAGGTGGGACCACAAACAAAGGAAGCCCTGGGTTTTTACATACTCACCCTATGCATGATAGTCTAGGGTCTTCCAGATGAAACCTTGGCTCCTGCTGTGTCTCTGAGTGTCTGGTCACCTCGTTGGGCCACAGGTTCCCTCTGCCCTTTGTTGTGCAAATGGTTGGCACCAATTCAGAACCTTTTGCCTCATGCTGCAGCCACTTCCTGCTACCCAGAGCTCAGTTAGCAGCTGCACTGCAGCTACACACTAAGGTACTGAACCATATTGCTCAACATTGTCCACCACGCTGCTGTGGATGAGGAGCATGGGAACTGTTGGGTCAGAAATGGCAGTAGAAATTTTACTTCCTGCTTTACTTGAAAAATCTCTGTATTTTGCAAACACTTGTCACAACATAGCAACAAGATTACTTTTGCCTGGTTTTTGTGCCATCCTTAAAATCAATACACATATATTTACATCCAGACATGATTGTGAAAGGCCTGTGTGAGAAATCTTTAAATCTAGTCCTTATACCCCTAGGGATGATGAATGTTCAGCTTCCAGAGATTCAGGTGCAGGTACACATGGTTGCCTCTCCTCATTAAGGAGGAATTGTTCCCAAACAGCTTGACAGAGAAACAAATTAATCTTGTTTGCCATGGCTTGCTGCCACAAACAGGGTTGTTTACTCCTTTGCTACACCCCACTTGTGTAGCAGACCTACTCTACAGTTGTTTGCAGCATTTTGCTGGACTCTATAGAGTGAGCTAAACTCATGGATCTGGCAGAACATTTCCCTTAAAGGATGGAAGTAAAATCTAGAATGTCAGTTATCTAAATTGGCTTAGGAGGTGTCTGACAAATACCAAAGCTAGCACAGGTCAAAGTGGGGAATATCTTAAGCAGTAGCTGCCTGCTATATCTACTCAACTGAAGATCAAACCAAAGCCAGGGAAGTGAGTGGCCCTACATATATACGTATTCCTCCCCCTCAGGCATATAGGGGTGCTGTCTCAATGCCTTCAGAAGCATGGAGGTCTAAAAATAGTTTGCTCTGAAACTGGCAAAAGTGCAGCAGAGCTACCTAAAACTCAGGCACACATACCACTCCAGCATGGCATAAAATCATGCCTGACAAAAACACTCAGCCACAGAGAAGTTGCGCCAGCCACTGCCTCCATGCAGCTGAGAGACATCCCATGGCACCTCCAGGGTGAGGTGTGCTGTCTCCCTTCTGCTCCAGATGCTGCTGGAGGAAATGCAAGTCAAACCTCCAGGCAAGATCCTCTCCAACATGGAGTAGGCTGGTTTTCTTTAATCTGTAAAAATGGGGAATGTGTTGGTGGAGGGAGAGGAAAAAAAGCAGCAGTGTTTTCCGCAGGGACGGGCTGACATAGACAGGATGTGCTCATCTTCCTGCTATCTGCATGGAGCAGAAGGGAAAGGGTAACACCCAGGTTTGTCCCTTGTACAAAAGGGAGTGACTAGTGTGATAAATGTGATTCGTGCTAATTAAATTGTAACTATATTTAAAAAATTGTATTTAGATCAATAGAAGGCAATTGTTACAGAGTGAGGGGGGGAGATGGGTGAGACAGGACAAAGGACATCGTCCAGATGTTGGGAGCCAAACAAGTATTTTGGAAGGGATAGTAGAAGGATGTAGGTCTGATAACTAGCATCTAGAAATAGAAAGTTTCAACCTTTAAATGGGCCAAAATGGGATGATTCCAAGATGAGACATAATTAGAATCTTGTTATGGAAAACATCTGCTCAGTTACAGAGTGCGCCTGCGCTACCCAGAGGTCACACCTTGGTCATTGATGAAGACAACGAGCCTTCATCGGAAATGAGACCCTCAAAAGGATGAGAGACCCCCTAATTCATTAGCAGAGCATGCGCCATGCAACACAGTGACATAGATTTTAGAAATAGAAACTAGGAGGAGTTTTCTAGAAGCTTCTTTAGCATATAGTATATAAGTGGGATTGTTAGCCTTGATGCTTGGGTACGTGAGGAGGGATGAGTCCCTCCCCGTATTCCGGGTCGGAGGGGGGGCTCATCCCCATCCCCCCCTCCCCGGTCGGTTTTGCTTTATATGAACCTCAATTATACTAAATTTCTTAATGCCAAATTTTGTATATTCTCAAATATATGCACTTTGATTGTCTTAATCTCCAATACTTTAATTGTATCTATTTATAATTGTTACTATTAAAAATTTGCTGCTACATTTAATCTTGTTGTTTGATAAATTGGGAAAATAGAACTACATTCATAACACTAGGGAAAATGGGCAGGCACAGGGAGACCTTTCTTTGCCACGGTGGCAGCTGGCAATGGAGACACACTGCTTGTAGGGCTATGATAAAAAGAGCAGCTAGGGTCCCGTGTCAAGGAAGCAAAAAGTTGTATCTAAGCATGGGGCAGGCAGGAATGAAAGCTGCACACAACTGCAGGGGAACAAGAGATGGGGAACACTCCAGGTGTAGCCATGTCCCTGCAGAGAGGCAGCTTTCACCAAAAGCAGAAAAGCTCGTTCTGCTTATTTCTTCCCTAAGTGGAAAAACCCCAAATGTTCAAAATAAAGTACTTCCCTCACTGTGGAGGAAATAGAAATGTGGTTAGGAAGCCAGGATTGAGAGACAACATTCATGGATTCAGGAACAGCGGCAGCCCCAGAGGCACAGAGCAGTGGTGGGGGGCCGTGCCTAGCCGTGAGGAAGCCGCAGGGGAGCCACAAGTTGGCGGTGTCTCTGAGAAGGAGGCCAGGGCGAGGGGGGAGAGGAAAGGAGGAGGAGGCGGGAGAATGCCGGGGAAGAGGGAAGCCGATCCGGCTTGGACCGGTTTGAGCCGGCTTGGACCGGTTGGGGCGCTGCAAGGACACAATAGCTGTTGAGGCCGCCCCTGCAGCAGGGCGGGCGCTACTCTCCGGGACGGATCGCCAGAGCCCTCGGAGCGGGACACCGCGCCTCCACCGGCAGCTGCGAAACGGCCCGGCCAGGCCACGCCGCGGCCGGGAGCTGGAGCCGCCTCCAGCCGGAATCCGCTCCTGGCTTCCCACCGCGCCCCGCGGGGCCCCAGGCGGGCGGCGGGGCAGGAGGCCCCGGTGTAGGGTTTCAGCCGGACGAGCCGGTTGTGCGGCTGGGGGAGGGGAGGCGCGCCCCAGGGCCGGGCGTGAGGGGCCGCTGCGGCGGGCAACTCGCAGAGCAGTGACCGTCCTGGACACGGCCCGGCCGCCACCGGGGAGCTGCCCCCAGCCGCCGGTGCGGGTCCCAGGCGCACATCCCGCTCCTGCGCGGCGGGAGCAAGGGGCAGTCCAGGCCCAGGGTGTGTCCAGCATGCTGCAGGAATGACAAGGCTGTGTGGGGCAGCGCCGCTGAGACATCCTGGGGTGGGTGGGGAGCCTTTGAATCGCTGGTTATGCATGGAGAAAGAACTTGGGTTTTCTTGGTAGCTCTTAGGCTCAGGGTTTTGGTCTGAAATGCCCGTTTTCTAGGTTCCTTATCCACTGTGTTTACAAATACATAAGTATTCCATTTCATGTGCTGCAATACCTTTCGAAGTACAAAATGGCATCTGAACTCTTGTAGGGAAAGCAGCAATACCCCCTGAAAAACACTTACTGGTTGTCCTCCCGTGGCTAATACAGTCTCATTAATAAAGTGTCTTGTCAGTGGAACATTGAGCCACAGACTCCTGACTTTCTTTGGGTAACAATTTCACACTTCAATACCTAATAGTAGAAGGTGCTTTTTTATTCTTTCTCGGCTTAAATTACTGTTAATCACATTGTATTTTCTAATTCCACTTTCAGTGGTGATCTACAGCATAGTAAGTTCATCACAGCTCCTAACAAATGGTACACTTTTCACCTGTACCCATTACTTGAATGGAGACAAATTCAATTACTGGTGTTCAGAGTTTTTTTTGGTTTTTCTGTCACACTGGGCTGGTAACAGCCATATACGCTGGCTTGTGGTGTTTCAGTTTAACAGATAAGTCATCTAATCATACTGAAGAGCAAAAACAGCCTTGTCTCCTCCTTTTGTATTAGCTCAGATCTCTCCATGTGTCTTTAATCTCCTCATGAGCATTTGATCTGCCTTTGGTTTCAGTCTTTCATCCCTGCGTCTCCTACTGGGTTATACTATTCTCCAGATAACTGCAAAATGAGAGATGTGCCCTATCCACCTGACCATCATTAACAGTGGTTTTACTAATTGTTTGTTTGTTTGTTTGTGTTGGGGGTTTTGTGTTCCTTGGTGAGTAACTGTGTCAGTTTTTCATTGCTGGCAGAGGTAGGAATGGTGATGTAGACAACATGCTCTTTTGCTTAGTTTTCTGAGCCATCTAGAGTCTCTGTATATCTGTCAGGGATATAGTTAATAATTCATGCCAATGAAAAATATATATGTGAATTAAAATTGCGATGCACAGGGAGTGGGGGGGTACATTCAATTCTAGNTCACCCAGCCTTTCTCCCGGGAGTTGTGTGCTGTCATTTTTGATTGTTGGCTGTCGGGACTGTAACACGGTTGCGAATAAATTTATTTTTATTTTAAATTACGATTGGGAACATTTTTATTTTTACCTATAACAATATCCATTTAGAGACGCCATTGATAAAAATTGTGACCACACAGCAGTATTGTCACATGTCTTGCCAGAAGTGGAGCTGCTCTGATAACTCCAAAGCAGTTACAAGACATAATCTAGCTCAGGCAGAATCTAAGGGTGTAGGAAATGTAAGAAGGTGTGTTTTGTTCTTCAGAAGTGCAGAGGAGTCAGCATATGTCAATTTGGACAAATTCAGGTTTTATAAGCGCTAGCTATGGACAAAGTCACTGGGCCGGAGGTGTTTGTGTTTCAGCTCAATGTGATTAGTAAAAGTGATTCGCCAGTTACTTATATCCTTATTTTCCTCCAAGATACACAAGCAAATATAGCTTAGCAGCAGGTACTTTTTTCCTCGCAATAGAAAAATTAATGGAACAAGAAATGTTCTTACTATATATATTGGTTGCTACAGTACAGTCAGCTGTGGTGGTTTGAGTGCTGATAGCTGTGCTGTTCTCTCTTCTGGTCTCTCACTATTCTGATACTCCGTATTGCCAGAGATGGGGATGAGTCCCCTCATGTACTGTGGAATTAAAATTATTTTGAAATACATGGAACAGTTCATTCTCCTAGCTCTGTTTCTGCTTTGATTGGTTTTTTTTCTGTTGTAATAATAAAATGTGTACCTGTGACTCATCAGAGGAATAAAGAGACTATATCAAACATTTATGTTCTTTAGTTTCATGAATATTGTGTCTTGAAGCATTTCTGCGCTTCAGAAAGTTTGACCTGACTATCTGACACCAACGCAGAACTGTAAACTGTTGCAGACAGATTTTTTTTACCCATGCTGATTTGAGAAGTGTGACTCAATGAGTAAGCTGGTTCCATCCTGTGTCTCTTAAAATTGGTGAATATATGTTGCTTCAGTCAGACTTGCTGTGTTAATTTTGTCATGTTTGAAGTGTATTGAATTTTTGTAAGAAATGTGTCTACATTATAAAATACCATTTTTCTCTGCTCTTTTATCCCATCATCCCCCCAGAGTGTTTATTATAGCATTGTGGTGTAACTGTAAGAGTGAATGTCAAGTGAGTCAAACATGAAAGAAATTCTTTGTTATTTGCCTATTTTAGATATCATGGTTAATGCATTGCATGGTGAGTTTATGTTTTAGCACTTCAAATGAACAACGTTGTGTCACAGATCCTTTTATAGGGTAGGCATGAAAAAAATTTGTTCACTCAAGATGAGAATGAGTTAAGGGCAGTTGCTGAAGGTCACTGCAAGTCATGTCATGCACAGGACATCCATCATCTGATAGCTAACTGTTAGGCTCTGCTACTCTTCTCAGATTACTGAGGTTTAGATTTTTAAATAAAACTGGCAGTCATTTTTCACCTATCTGCAAAGACTAGACTTGAAGATTCCGTATCTGTAGGCACAACAAAGAATACCACAAGTGTCTAAAGCTATATAGGATGTTTAGTGAAATATTTTGCTTTCATTGCTTTTTATCCACTGTTGCTTAGGCAACAAAAAACTTTGAATATCAGTCCCACAAGATAAATGAAAGAAAAATACAGTCTTTTTAGTGTAAATTCTACATATACAAACATACTGTGAAGCGTTGCTTAGTAAAATTGAATACTTAAAAAGGGAATTAGTTTATTTAGTTCTCAATTCGCCTGATGTTTTTAATGGAGTATAAAATCATAGAACTAACAAAATACCCTTCCAGAAGATCTTAGAGCATCTTCTTTTTTGTCGCTGTCTGGTCATTGAACATAACATCTTGCTCAAACTTCAGTTTGTGTAATTATATTTGGTCAGCTCAAGATTTAAGCCACTGTGGAATTACAGAGGTACTTTGTTCTGCCCCAGACCTGGCTGAATATTAACTATGCAGACAGACCTCCTGTGGATAACCAGAAATGGAGGGTCTGGAGCCCAAGTCTTATAAGGACCAGCTGAGGACGATCGGCATGTTCAGTCTGTAGAACAGAAGGCTCCAGAGAGACGTTTTCACTCTACAGCTGCCTGAAAGGAGGCTGTAGCAAGTGGGCGGTCAGTCTCTTCTCCAGGTAACAAGACAACAGGAAATAGCCTCATGTTGCACCAGGGGAAATTTAGACTGGATATTAGGAAAAAATTGTTCATGAAAAGGATTGTCAAGTATTGAACACCGCCCAGGGAAGCAGTGGAGTCACCATCCCTGGTGAGGTACTGAAAAGATGCATAGATGTAACACTTAGGGACATGGTTTAATGGTGGACTTGGTAGTGCTGAGGTAATGGCTGGACTTAAACATCTTAGAGGTCTTTTCCAAATACTTCTTCCCCACATTTCCAGTACATGTTATTTTCTTTCACAAGATCTTGGCCATGTGCAATGTACAGAATTAATTGAAACTGTACAATAAAGTAAACATCCACAAAAGCCTTGTGGTTTTTGATGGAGATAGAAGTTGTGTGGTAGGCTACCATTGTTAGTCTGGGCATTGCTCATGTTTTTTAACAATTTACAACTCTGTGAAGTCTCTAGATTTGTTACTAAGTTGGGCCTTGGCTAATAGCTTTTGTTGGTTTTAATTGTATAAAAGCCCGAATCATTCTGTTAGCGTTTGGTCAGTTTTTAACTTACTGCTAACATAAAGAAATGTGGGCTCTTTGACAGTTCTTTTCAAAGCTTGAACAGTGTGTTGTTTCCCCTTCTTTGGGGACATATTGATCCTGGCTGGTCACTACTACTTGACATTTTCTTTGCTTCCTCTATCTTCTTAAGAATTCAACAAGATTTCTTCATTTTTGTTATGCATACAAAATAAATCAAATTCTTTGTTGCTGTAACATTTAGGAAATGCTTTGCACCTTGGATTAAAATATAGACAACAGGATATACTTCTGAGATGAGTAATTGCTTATCTGTGTTATTCTATTTGCTTCATTTTCTATAGCAGTTTATAGATTAGAACCTGTGTTAAAACCTCACATGTAGTTCTTTGATTATATTCTAGCTTTCTTTAACAACTAGAGTAAAAACTTCTTCATTTATTCACTTGCTTTAGGGAATTGTAATTACCTCCCAATGGAAAAGGGAGTGTTCCATCCTTTGGGATAACTGAGACTAGAAGTAGTCTGGTGTCAGGGCAAGTTTACTGTTGCTCCAAAATTCTCCAAATCTTTGAGACCAAGAGAGATTGTTCTCCACTTTGGGTTCTTGATCACAGCAATTAGAACCTTGGCAAATAATGGATTTACAGAATAAAATGCTTTTTTCTCTTGTGCTGTTAAGTCAAATGGAAAAACAACAGAACAACATGAAAAGCCAACACCAAAGCAAACAAAAACCCCCCAGATGAATTAATTTTGCTTGGAACATTTAAAAATACTTTCCAGATGAAATTAAACATGGAAAATTCTCAGGCCTAATGTGGACAGCTGAAACATAAAAATACTTTTTAAAGTCTCATATATAACAATTTGCTATAATTAAAACTATTCTGAACCCTCAGTAATGATGTATTAGGAAGTGTCTGTTAATATAAAAGTAATTGCAACTAAAAAATAATGGGGAATCATGAGAAATAAATTTTAAAGGTAAGGACTTAATTTTTTTTTCTCCAGAGGTCCCATGCTCTAAAACTGCCATTAGTGCTTTCTGGCATGTGGTTATTTGCAATAGAATAGAGTTACTGGAAAGGCTTAGAGCATCATAAGCCTTCTCTTTAATTGTGTAACCTACAGTTAGTATTGTCTGGCAGTCTCTAAGTTACCTGAGGCAGGGGAAACCTGATCTGCGGCACACCACCTGATTCATTCCCATGATGGCCACATCCAGACCTGATTACCTCTGAAAAGTTGAAAAAGGTCAGAGAAGACTCAAGAACACCTTTCCCTCTTGATTAAGAATTGACATTAGCGAGGTATAACACATTTCCTAATTTTAAAAGGCAGCATGGTCGTGAATGTGTTGAGGTTTTTTACAGTCTGAAGTATTTTGATTACTCAGAGGGAAGGAGGAAGAGAAGAATGCAAAACTATGTCTGTCTCCTTTCTTGCAAAGTGAAACATAAAATTAGAAGAGTTGAAGACAGATCCTATGAGACAGCACCAGAAGAGAAGCAACTATGTTGAAGTGAATGGGAAGAGAGAACAGGTTGGAAAAACTACAATGTATAGGAGGAAAAACAAAAAGGACAGTAAGTAATGGAGGTTGGCAGAGTGTTGTGGTTTAGGACTTGTACGCCCCAGTTCAGCATCCCCACTTACTCTCCAAACCACACTGCCACTCTTACTCCCCCATTTCCCCCTCCCCACTGTGATAAGATAGAGAGGGCATGAAAGGCAAAGATCACAGGTTGAGACAAGAGCAATTTACTGGAAACAGCAATGAGATAAGAAAATGAACAAAAACTGCAACAATACTAATGAGAGAGTGTAGAAGAAAGGAAATTATGGTCACAGAAGAAGAATGATAACAGAAAACACTGGACAGTTCCCTCTGCCCTATTTTCTAAACCAGAAGGAAAACCTTCGCCCTGGAAGATAATCCCTTTCCCCTGCCCATGCAATGATATGAGATGGTATAGAATAACCTCCAGTACTAGTACTGCCCTCTCCAGAATACTTTAAAAAATTAAACCTGGCACAGAGGAAAGGAATAAACCAGGAAGAAGGTTAAATGAAGAATAAAACGGACAATGAACAAGTAGATTTGCAGATTTATTCCAGAAATCCTTTGGAGGTCTATCTCCATAGACCTCAGTATAAGGTATACTTTTTTCTCAGAGATTTATCTTCTAAATGTTAAAGAGTTTTGATTGGTATAGTCTTGGTATTATGGTAAAAGCAGTGCAGACCATGGTTTATAAACATCCACGTTTACAGATCTTATTTAAGCTAACGAATAACCAAGTAATTATGATTCATCTGGTCTTTAGTTATTAGGCTTGGCCTCAGAGCTGGGATAAGGTTAGTAATGTAATATTTCTGGGAATACCTTTTAAATGACATTCATTGATTGGACAATAGCATTCATCCGAGTTACAGTTTTTATTAATGCATTTTTCTGATTTCCATAGCTTACTCATGGGTGGTGGTGGGTGTTCTAATGAACATGCTCTGTAATACTTCTTTTCCTGAACTGGACTAAAATTCTTTCAGCATTAATTTTTCATTATTCACTTTAATTAAGCAACAACTATCTTGCTTCTACCAAGATTAGAAAAGTTTGTACTCCTTTATAGTGCCAGAGAATGGTTTCTGTCACCAGACACATGCATGTACTGGCAAGTAAAACAGACAAATATCAGACTTGTATGGGAGAAATACATTTGCCAGTGGCTTTCTTAGAAAGCGTCTCCAGTTACTAGGTTCTTGCTGATTTTAGGCAATATCACTGTGTAGAGTTTTTCTGAAGAAGTGGAATTGATTAAAGAGCCTCCTGCTTCCATGTAATTTTTAACCTACTGAAAGTAAATCACAGTTCTCCAAGTCTGAGCAATAATTTGGGTTAAGTAATAAGATACTGCACTAGTTCTGGATCACACATTGCCCCATACTTGTATTGTGTATTCCTTGGATAGAAGGAAAGAATGTATATACTGAATGTCATGGATTTCACGTGCATATTTTTAACAGTGCCTCTTATCACAGCAATTCGTTTAAACAAGTTATTTCTTGTTTTGCTCTCATTGTTTGTGAGTTCTTTTTCTTCAATGCTGGGGTTACACAAAGTGTTCAGTGTTTGATAGCACAGGGAATAACTTTCCAAATGCCAAGAGAGATATATAAAAAACTGTTTCCCAGAGTGAGAGGAAAACACTGAAAGCTGAGGAGATACTGCAGCAGAATTCGAGATATCACTAATTTATGTCTTGCTAATGGGCGTATGTCATAGTTCCAAGTTTTTCTTTATGTAATTTGAGCAGGACACATATTTTCAAGCAAACCATACTTCGATATGTAAAATCAAAAGGCAGAAGTTCTTTGAAGTCTTACTGTGAAACACTCAATGCAGTCAGGACTATGAAACGTGAAAAATAGCAAAAAGTGTTTCTCTTCCCTTATGCTTATGTTAGGGTTGCTAAAGAAAGAGGGAAGAAGGGAGAATTTTACTCATTGATCATTCAGATAACTCACAAGTGAACAATAGTGCTCTAACCAAAAGCCTGTGCTTGGAATGGAAGTCTCTCCCACACCCTTCCAGACTGATCTTCCCTCCCCCATCTACCATCACTCGTATTTCAGAGCTGAGCTCCTCTCCAGCAGACTGTGAGCTGCCAGGAGGAACGCATTATTTACTCAAAAGAAAAACAGAGGCTCAACTATTAACTGCCCCCTCCTGCCCCACTCCACACATGGCAAGACAGATTTCTGTGTAAGAGATGAACTTGCTATTCCTCATTGGTACAACAAATCTCATAAAAACCATCATGTGTGCCCACCTACACGAGGGCTTTATCATAATCAAGAGGCTGCATCTCCTCCCAGAAAGCTGAGTAGGTCATGGCAGCTCACTTGTCCCTGTGTTCTCATGTGATCAAGTCCTAAAGCCAAATCCAGATTGTTGTACCCATGTGATTTAGGCAATCTGCTTACATCTGGTCAGCAGAGAAGACATGAATCAATAAAAGCAAAGTTTATAAAAGGGCACCAAGATTACACTGTTGTCCTTGGGCACAGGACATTTAACAGCAGGTCTTGCCTCTACTAAGAAATATTTATTTATTTAGATAGTTACATTTTGTACTAGCAGGTACATTTTGTACCACTGCAAGTGGATATGTAAAAATAGTTGAGGGTATTTTGCCCATTTTGAACAAAAAGAAATTGGCAGCAGCACCTCTTGCATTGTAGCTGAATCTGTTCTTTGCATTTTTGGCCTCATGGCTCTATTAGTCATGGAGACTGGGATGGCTGAATTTTCTTTAGCTTTGTCAGTCAAACTGTAAGAAATTGGAAAGAACAGTTCCAAAATCTGAAATTAAAAATTCAATATTAGAAAAGTTTTATGAAAGCCAGGAATATTTTTGCTTTTCTTCTTCTACAGCTTTTCTTTGACAATGAATATTCACTCACTACTAATCATCAACCATAACTGAAGCATTTGTGTTAATGTGTGCACACTGGGCTTGGAATAGATTTTAATTCCCAGGTAAGTTTTACATTTAACTGCAAGAGGACCTTTCCATGAAATTAGGTGTGATGAGGCAAAGGAAATGACTTGGGAAAATGGCTGGACATAGAGTGACATGATGGCAATATAATAAACTCAACATTAAACATCCATAAATAGATGAACAAATTAAGCCCAGCCTATTGTACAGGAATTTTTATTCAAATAACATGCACATATGTTTTTCCATTGAAATATTAATATTTGTCCAATAAACGTTCTTTATATAATGTCATCATAGTAAGTGCGGAATGAAGAGAGTTTTCCCTACAGAAGCTCAGTATTTTAGGGTGACACAGCAAAAAACCCAAAAGGGTCAAGGGCTGTCTGTATAAATGAAAAACTGTGAAATAAGCTGGGGTGTAAATTTAAGAGCACAACAGCTATTCTCACCCCTTCTTAACTAACATGGAGAGCTTTCACATTCTGGTTTTGATTATCAGTGTTAAGCAGGTAGACAAACTTTCAATTCCAATGTTTGTTTTAACAGCCACTATGAGGTTAGGTTGAGCTGGGAGAGGCAATGAATTAAAAAGTGCAATGGCTGGTCTTCAATAACTGTGCATGGATATTCCTTATTTAGAACAAAAATACCTACACATGGATCTAATCAGCAATTGCTTCATGTGTAAGCAAGTGTTAATAAAGTGTTTACTTAGAGTCTAAGTGACAGAATTTGTCAATCAGAGCGGTTACTTATTTGTTCCACTTAGAAGATCTGAATCCAAGCTACTCTTTTGAATAAGAAATGGAACCAGACCATGCCTGTGCTCAATTAGAGTGTTACGTAAGCAAGGTGTTGGAGAGGAGGTCTGCAAGCCATGTTTCATTTCCCCCTGCCTCTGGACCCATCTTAAAGCCAGACCAAAGAGGTCTGAGGATGCAGTTAACCATGAAGAAGGGCTTCCCTAGGCATTAAAGAGTTAGAGATCCTTGAGGAGACATGTTGATGAGCCCTGAGTCTAGAAGTATTGAGTCACAAATGTTTTTGACTTGATATATTTGAGAATATTCAGCATCAGTGCCATCTCCCAGTCTCAGCAGATCAAAGCAGTTTCAGAGAGGACACAGGTCTAGACTTGTGTGCACAGGTTTCCCATTGCCTTTATCTTTTTGGCTCTTTATTCTTAGAACTAAAGACTTTCCCTAGTCCATGGAGAGAGGCAGTCACATGCACAGATCGTTGTATGGGAAGGCATACATATAGAGGAGCCTTAGAACCCTCTTAATATTTTTTCAAGTGAGGAAGAAGATATTGTCAGTTCACAGTTTTCAGGAGGTGATGGCTACTCTGCTGGAAATGCTGACAATTCCAAGAGTGTTATGTAAGAGCCAGCTAAACCTGTTACACAAGTATATCAGCTCCAAGGCACTACCACAGCTCCAGAGCTGCTCTGGATTTCGGCACTGCAGGAAGGCCTATGTTCAGTGCTGCATCTAGCATGTCCTTCCAAAAGTGGGTGGAAAAAGTTGTCAAATTTTTTTCTGATTTCAGGCTTCAATGCCAAAGAATCTGGGGAGAGACCTCTGAGCAATAGAATTCCTCCAACCACTGCTTGTTGCTTAAGCTCCTATGTTACTATTGCAACTACCACTGAAGGAACGGGTTGAATGCATGGAGCAGCAGCCAGACCAGCTGAATATGGACCTTGTGCTTACCGAGCTCTTGAAAGAGGCCACACCCTCATCAAACCAGTCCTGTCTAGATTCCTTCTGCTGCCCTCCCCCACAAGAGGTGACTGGCACTGGAGCCTGAACCTTTGTACACATCTCCTCCAGCCAGGATGACTAATGCTATCTGCATGGCAGTGCCATGGAAACAGTTGTTAGGAAAGCAATAGAGTTGCTGGTGACCAGACCCATGAGCAAGGATGGTGTCATGAGGAAGAGCTTTTCAGGACCTCAAAACCTCATCTGACACAGCTTCTCCCAGTGCTTCCACAAAGACACAGCCCTTCACCAGTTGACCCAAAACAGTTCTTCCAAATACTATTTCCTCAGCATCAGATCCCAACCCTCAAGGTGTTTATTCCTCCTCATACTCTCCCTCACTAATGCAATTTGTCCCTCCTCAGTGAATCAGATCAATGGAGTGTGAAGCTGCACTGTTAATTAGGTCACTGAAGAGAAGGGTGAAAAACAAGAAAACCAACCCAAAGTATATTCCCCTCTATAAAGTTACATTTCAAACGGACAATTTCTTTTCTCTGGTGTAAAGTATGTTTCCATAAAGAATTTATCAGCACAGGAAAAGAGGTGGCAGGCAAGTAGGGGTAGGAGCTGACCTTTTCATCCCTTTTCAGGTGACATCAGCCTCAAAGGCAGCCTGTGGTGTGATGGTGCAGCTGGTATTGTCCTCGTCTTCCAGCTGAATGTTAATAACAGTAGAATAAGGTATTTTTTCCAGCAGGTGTTTTTGAAAGAGGAATTCTGCCTTGGATAGAACACTGACAGTTACAGTTTATCTAATCTCAGAAGAGGTGAAGTATAGGTAGGAGTATATGGACTTTTACACCCACTCTGCTTCTTCCTTCCCCTTGTGGTTCTTCTCTGAGATGTCCACAAGACCGCTATTAAAGAAAAAAGAAGTTTAGTTGCCACGGTTTTGCTGTAAGAAGCCTTCCAGCAGAAGTTGCCAACACAGGAACTGTGTTGTAGAAGCAGCACATGAAGTAGAGGGATATGAACACTACTTCCTCAGAAAATACCTGTCAGCTCATTTTGTAAAGGCTGCTGAGAACCACCAAGCAAATGAGTAACTTTCAGTCATTCCTAGGCTGAGAACAGCTGGAAAAACCTGGATAACAGGTTCTGGTTTATTAATCCTTTAATTTAATTTTTAACACCTGTGGCACAATCCTGCCTTCTCACAATAAGAGCACAAGAAGGTCCCTTGACTGCTTCTTTTACCTCTTGCTGTTCATCTGCCGTGTTCTATTTATTTTTCTTAGCCAGCTGAGTCCGATTTCTTCTCTGTGCTGTTCTTCCCCTTCTTTCCCTCACATCTTAATTATCACATAAATCCCTCTGTTGGGTTTTTTTTTCTGTTCCTGTCAAAAATTACTATAAGGAATGAACAACAACAAAAAAATTTAAATTTTTACAACACTGGAAAAAAGTGGGTAATTTCATTTGAAAGTCCATAGTCCCTGGAGAGAAAATCATCTTGCCTATAAGACAGAAAAACACTTTGACAGAAACAAAGCAGAAAGCATTAGGAAAAGTTGTTTCTAGCAAGATGTTTCTCTGGGCATTCTACACCAAGGAAAACATTACTTTGGTAGAGTGGTTTAATCTAGTATGCACTGTCTTACAGTAAATAATGTTAGTTGCTTCAGAGGAAGGTACAAGCTGAGAACTAACTCAGCTAACTAAGCCAAAAATGTCTTTTTAACGCTTCTCATCCTCCCAACAGAGCTTGTCTTCACTTGACTTCACCTTTTTAGCCATTTAACTTGAGGACCTGATGTTTGTAAAGGTAAATTTGCACATTCATCACACATCGGATCCAGATTTTAGAAGTTTCTTCTTTAAGATAAAACTATCTTCACTGATAAAAAGAGGTTGTGCTTGTATGCATTCCTAATATTTCTCTGTGGAACACTAGAGGAGACAAACACGTGGACAATCACTACTTCAGTACAGTTAGACAAAGGTCAGCATTATGCTCTAATACAGTCTGATGCAGTCTTTCCACTCATCAGGCTAGATGTACTGTAACAAAAACCACAAGGCTCTGACTTTCATTGGATTTCCTAGCAAGATGATTACTAAAATGGAAAACCCCTGTAACTTTGTCTGTAAAAACGACAGGCTGCTACTTGCTTTTCTCTGGAATCTGTTAGTTGTTTTTTTCCCTTCCTTTTCCCCCCCTATTCAAATACAACTCTTGTGTGATGACTCATAGCAGGAAACAGGGCTGCCTTGTGTCCTTGTGCAAGCCCCAGAAGGCATATGTAGGTCAACAGAGCATGTACAGAATGTCCTGCAAACTAGAATGCAATGCATTCCACATTGTGAATGCTTACACTTAGAATTCAAGAGTGCTACCAGTACTGGTGGAACACTATGTACTTTGAAAAAAAAAAAAAGAAAAAAATAAAAGGAAATCCAGTAGCAAGAAGTAATATCTACTAGGAAAAATCTGGAGCAACCCTTTTAGAGAAACCACTTTATTTCAAATTACTCTTTGCTAAGCTGTCTACAGGTGTAGAAACTAGAGAACATCATGAAGTTTAGGTAGTGTGCAAATTCTGATTAAAATGAAATAAGTCATAAAATTGTGTGGTGACCCAAATAACTTTTTCCACTGTCTGTCTCTTTCCATTGCTTCCACGCCTTTGCTGTATGACAGATAATTATCTTTGATTCATAGAGAGTTACAACCTGTATCTGTAGAGAAGTTCTGTCCAAACACTAGTCACATTTTCCAACAGTGCCAGCCATGATTCATGTGAAAAAGAGCGTGAAGACTAGCCATAAAGATTTAAAAGAAAAAAATTTTTTTCTATTATTTATTCAGATCTGTAGAGCCCAAATAATATAATTTAGTCTGCCATTTCACTTCCAAAAAGTCCCAACATCCACTTTATGCTACAAGTCACACCTGGGAACTTAAATAAACTTCTGAGGATTTTGCAGATAGCTGACATTGGGCTGATGTAAAGCTGGTTACTACTTTAAAATAGAACAGAAAAATTGACACTGATGCAGCCAGTCTCAAAGTTACTTTTTCCAAGTACCACTCCTGAGTATGATTCTACTGTATCAAGTTTTGTATTCTGGTTTTCAGATTGTCTTTCCATCTATACAAATACTGATTAGACAAACTGTGATTCTGACTGTGCACAAAATGGTAAGTTTACACATTCATAATGCATATATTTCCATCCATGCCAGTAACCTCTCTCAGTTGAACTGGGAATAAATATAACATAAATTAATTATGGTGATCATATGCTTTATCCTCTTAGCTCCTTATGATCTCCTGGGGTCATTTTGGAAATAATCTACCTTTTTTATTATTTATTCAGCCCTGAAGTGCCAGAAAATTTATCTATTCTGGAACTGTGAACACTGGTTGTCAGAAGTAATTTCTAATCAGAGGGAAATATGTTTTAAAACAATCCTTGGACTGCAAGGAATCCAAATCTTATCTGCTTTTACTGGTGCAGACAAAACTACAAAATGCTGCTGGATAAATTCAAGACCTTGAATCTTTCTGCAGGGATATAAGTTGGAAGTAAAGTTGGAAGCACAGGGAAGAGACAAAGTCTGACTTAGTTTCACTTAACCACAGAGAGAGAAAAGATCAAAAAAATTATGCAGGTTCTTGTTTGACATACCCAGTATATTTCCCTCACAGGAGCATTGAAAACGTGTCTTTGTAAGAAAATTCCAGTTATCAAAAGCACACAAGGTCCTTGGGAAATATAAGCCATATATAAATGTCAGGAGACCTCTTGTGAGGTGGCAGATTTTACCTCTTTTGTTTAAGGGGTTGGGACTCTGCTTCAGACTGGAGAGAAGTCACACAGAGAGGGGTTTGAAGAGGATCAAATCAGCTATACTGAGGCTGAGATGAGGTTTGTTCTGCAAAGAAAGGGTTTCAGCTGGGGTTCTGGGAGAAAACTATCCATCTCAGCTTTTTCAGCTTCACCCAGTTAGGCTGCTTCTTTTTCAAGAGTTATGTCAAGGAGAGGCATCAGATCAGTGAATTCCTTTCAGCCATACCTTTCTCTTAGCAAACCTCATCTGCTGAGGGTTGTGCTTGTGCTCAGTTGGGAACAGATTTGAGTGCACTCTGTCTAGAAATGGCTTCCATCTGGTTTTTATGCTGTAAATTCTGGATTCTATGTAATTACTTTAGCCCAGGTTTTAAAATAGATCCATACAGTTTTGCAAGAGATTTCACCTGCTAAGCACCATTTCACCTACGCTGTTAGGAAACCACTGAATTTCCATTAGCAGGGTATCTCAACCAAGGACATCTTGAAATTGTAGCATGATGTTTACTTGTCATGCTCTGATGCTGCATGAACTTGAGCTTTTCAGATTTGGCATTTCCAACTGAGAACCTGAGCATGCTAGGAAATTTTGTAGACTTTGGTTTTGACACTTCCTTCATCATCCTGATAGATAATCTCCATTGGTTCATCTCCTAAAAGTCTTCAGATCCTGTTAATAGTTCAGGAACAAACAAATATATACCTCAGCATCCAGCTATAATAACATGAATTTGTCCCCTTCAACTTTCTGCTGACAGCACAGGAAAAAAAACTCAGGGGAAATAAAAGGCAGGTTTGAACACTGATGTTCAAGAAGAGATAGAATTTTACTTTCTTCAAAATTCTCCTTAGTCAAAAGAGATTTATCATAACACCATTTCCAATAGAAAAAAAAAAACTAAACAAAACCAACAACAAACACCACAAAAACAACAAAAACCCCAAACAAACAAACAAAAACTCCACCAGAAGCAAAACCCAAAAAACCCAGCAAATTCTTTAACCTGTAACTCTGCCAGCCAGTATTCCAGATCCTGGGTTGTTGGGGTTTTTTGCTTTAAGCTCACAAAATAGCCTGGCACAGCTGGAGCTGGGAGCTGTAAGAACCCTGAGGTCAAACCAGTAAGGAAGTCAGGTCTGCCTGTGTGAGAGGGAGGTGAGTAGAGCGTCAGGCTGCTCACTGGAGCTGCTTGCTGCAAAGGGGCCTCCATCCCATTAGTTCAAGTCTCTGGTGGTGAGAGTGTGACTGCCAGAGTGTTCCTGAATAGTCAGACGGGAATGTTTCCTTAACAGGAGGGCTGTGAAATACCTACTTTCTTCACTTGTCAGGTTTCTGGCCATTTTGGTGAGATGCAGATATGAGCTCAGCAAGTTTATCCTTCAACCCTCTCTCTTCCTGGGAGCTTTATCAGCTACTCAGCAGGTGACAGCCTCTGTCCATAGAGGTATGCAGGTGGAAATAAAGAAAAAAATTTGAACAAATCTTTATTGCCCAAATACTAGGCCAAGCACCAGCAAGGATGACATTTTCTTTATCACTTTTTGATGATTTCTTTTCCCAGTTTGAAGTGCACTTGAAAAGAACACAGTTTTTCACTTGCAGTTCATTTGCAACCATCAAGGTATACAGAGTTGATAGTCACTTGGAGAGCATCTGAGGAATCTGCAGCTGTGACCCTAATTGCACACTCAGACCTTGTGGTAAATGATCAGAATTGTGCAGTGTTGCTCTAGTTGGTGAGGAATTGATGAGGCTGGTTGAGAAAAGCATGAACTGGACCCCTTGCTTATCTTTGCAGCTGGCTTAAACAAGGCCTAATGATTGAAGGATCCTCCACAGAAAGAACAGGGATCAGTCAAGGGGATCATGATGGGGCTATATTGAAGCATAGAAAGGAGAGAAAGGTGTGGCCACTCTAAGGAGGTCTGTACCGTTTTCTGCAGAGCCTCATAAACAAGCTGTAACTGCAAACACTTGTACTGCATGGTGCACTTGTGTTTAGACAGGAGGTTGACATCAGGTTGATACAATTTGAGAACAGGAGAAAGCTGTACACAAATTAATGGAGAAGTTGATCCAGGTAAGGAAGAATGCCAGATGGAGAGCGATAGGCAGAAGAATAGCTCATCTGAAACATACACGGATTCAGTGTGACCCTGTTTCCTGCAGGACTCTCATGTATACAGCACTGAAACAGGTGAGATGACTCAGAGCCAGCTTCTTGGATATATTTGTCAGTGCTGCTGTGGGAAGCCAGAAACCAGCAGGAAGGTTAGAAAGGTCTCTTCTTTGTTGGTCTTCAGATGTAATGAGGTCATTCCTTCTCCTCTTGATATAATCTGGTAGTGGGTATAAAGCCATTTCCTGAAACGATGTGAGTCCTACCGACCCATTAGTTTTCCTTTGGTTTTCTCTAAAAAGAATAAGTGGGTTCTAAGGCAAAAGGTGAAACACTTCTAAGGCAATTTGACATTCATTTTGGCTCATTGGTCTGTTTTTAAATGTCTTCCAAGACTTTTCTTTGTTAGTCGTGTTGATTTAAGAGGTCTACATTGATGTTAAAACCTGGGCATCATAATTACCACTGCCTTCCAGGACCAGGTTTGGGTTTTTGTTTTGGTTTTGTTTCTTTGAGTTTTTTCCTGTCATATTCATTCATAGATTTCCATGTATCGTTTTTTCCCCTGATGTCATGATCTAGCCACATTATTATTCTCATACTTAATTCAAAACACAGCACTTACTGACTCCTAAGAAGAAAATTAACTCTACCAGCTGAAAAATAACCCAGCTGAAACCAAGACACATGATGGAAAATACCACATAATTCTAGAAAAGCACCTCTTTGGAAGGAGATAGGCAAATTGTGTTTGTAATATGGAGAGGAAGATGGTGGTTTTCCCCCTCAAAAAATGTTTCTAGAAAAAGTGACTTGAATTCAGGTACACATACATATGGCATCACTATATTTCTAAGTTCTCAGACAGATCTTGCCTCCTATAGACTTGCACTTTTTTCTTGCTTACAATGTGGCAGTCTCAAAATTAAAAATATCACAGACTCACAGAATGACTAGTTTGGAAGACCCTGCAAGACCATCAAGTCCAACCCATGCTCTAACACCTCAACTAGACTATGGCACCAAATGCCACATCCAGTCTTTTTTTAAACACATCCAGGGATGGTGACTCCACCACCTCCCAGGCAGACCATTCCAGTACTTTATTACTATTCCTGTGAAAAACTTTTTCCTAATATCCAATTTTTATCTCCCTTGGTGCAGCTTGAGACTGTGTCCTCTGGTTCTGTCAGTGCTGCCTGGAGAAAGAGACCAACCCTCACCTGACTACAACCACCTTTCAGGAAGTTGTAGAGAGCGATAAGGTCACCTCTGAGTCTCCTTTTCTCCAGGCTAAACAACCCCAGCTCCCTCAGTTGTTCCTCACAGGGTTTGTGTTCCAAGCCCCTCACCAGCCTTGTTGCCTCCTCTGGACATGCTCAAGAGTCTCAAGGTCCTTCCTAAACTGAGGGGCCAGAACTGGACACAGCACTCAAGGTGTGACCTCACCAGTGCTGAGTACAGGGGAAGAATTACGTCCCTGCTCCTGCCACACTATTCCTGATCCAGGCCAGGGCCATTGTCCTTCCTGGCCCCCAGGGCACACTGCTGGCTCATGTTCAGCCAGCTGTCGACCAGTACCCCTGGGTCACTTTCCCCTGGGCACTGTCCAGCCACACCAGCCCCATCCTGTAATGCTGCAGGGGGTTATTGTGGCCAAAATGCAGGACTTGACACTTGTACTTATTAAACCTCATCCCATTGGACTCTGCCCATTCATCCAGCCATTCCAGGTCTTCCTGCAGAGCTCTCCTACCTTTCAACAGATCGACACACACTCCCAGCTTAGTGTTGTCTGCAAATTTACTAATGAAAGACTCAATTCCCTCATCCATGTCATCAGTAAAAATACTGAACAGAACTGGCCCCAGAACAGACCCTTGAGGGACACCACTAGTGACTGGCTGCCAGTTGGATATCTTGTCATCTGTTAGTTTAAGATCAAAAGGCAAATGTTATATCCACTGATCAACAAGTAGGATACCCTAGTATTAACATGGTGTTGTAGGAATGGCACTCCCCAATTTAGTGCTCCCACTGAAACTCCAAACCACACATTGCTACTCCACTCCCCCTTCCCTCTCTGCCTCCATGCTGCAGCAAATTGGAGAGAAGAATTGGAGGCACAAAAGGGAAAGATCACAGGCTGAAATAAGAAAATGAACAGCAACAAAAACAATAACAAAAGTGTATAAAAGAGAGAATGCAGAGCTTGACCTGACCACAGCCATGCCATGCTGACCATTCCCTGTACTCAACATCAGCATTAACCCACTGCTCCATCCAGCAGGAACCCCTTCTCCCCAGGAAGCAAGAGAGTTTCTGCAGCCTCCCTGCCCCTAGCAATGACTGAGGTGGTATGGAATAACTGGCAGGTCCTGGCCACACTCCCTCCCCTTCACTGCAAAATTTAACCCTGTCCTGGTTGCAACCAGGACACAGGGTACAATTGGTCTTAGCATTCCACATTCTCTCTTCTCTGCCTCTTGATCTTGGATATTTATAAGAGAGAGCTTCTTGGATATTTATAAGAGAGAGCTGTTCATTTTTAAGGGTCTTACGTTGGGTTTCAGGTTAATCATTTCCCACCTGCTAGCATGCTTATACAGGAAACTGCCAAAGAAAACCCATTTGTTTCAGTTAAAAGACTAGATATTTTCTCCATGCTTTTCATTTTAAAAACTTTGATTTAAAGAGACCTTGAATTATTTTTTAAAAGGGAAAAATTGCATTAATGTCCAGTACCATTCTACTTCATACATGCTTCCCTTAGAGAATGGGAGTTTTGCTACATTAGAAACTAAGTACTGTGATCATTGGTCTGTGGCAGAAATTACTTGTTACATTTGTCGTAACATTCCTCAGCTGTCTCTGATGTTCATACCAATAGCATTACTTATTTAGGCATGCCATGATGAAACAGGATCACCCGCGAAATAATTATTACCTATGTGAGACACCTGCTGAAGGTCCCATTAGGAACATATAAGTCTGTTCATGGATGAATACATATATATATATATGGTGATGTAATAGTCATAAATACAGCTTGGTTTGGATACTTGGATACCAAGACTTGCTTGGTTTGGATACTTCAAAGACACATGTTTTCATAGGCATATAGACCCAAGTTTATTGCATGCTGGCAAGGTGAGCACAGTAGTACATAGGCTTAGTTGTTAATTGACTGACTAGGCTTGGTAGCTTACAAAATAAGTATCTTCAGAAGTCACTCATGAGAGCCTCATTCTAAGTATTTAATACTACTTTGTAATACTACTGTGCAGGCATGCAGCTGTGAACTGGATTTGAATATATAACCTTCCGCTTACAGATGCAATAATGTAATGCAGTAGAGTATGCAGTATGCAAGGTTGCATTAGCTTTCTTGCCTCTCAGAAGAGGAAGTTAGAGGAACATGTTGTTAAAACTGAACTGTTGTGAACAGTGAGATTACACAACAGAGATGACATCGCAAAGGCATCCTGATTTGGTATATGTGTATCTTGACTTACTTAACTACACATTTCTACTTCAATTACAAAAGATGCTGTAGTAGAATTGCAGAGGCATTGGCAAATAGGTCCTTCTTATCTGCATTCTGTTCTCAGCTGTAGTTCAGCCTTGCTGTAGGAGAAAAATTATCATTTCATACCTCATCATTCAGTGACACGGTTTCCATGCAGTCATTTTCTTAGCCACTATCACTTGGTGTTTATATGAGCTAAGGGGAAGGCTAAGCATTTTCATGTAAGGATGCCACCAGAATAGACACAGAAATTATTTCAGTGGGTGTAGTGATGATGTCATTGCACAGTACTCTTTGTTCCTAACTCTCCTGACCCTGTCTGATGGACTACTTCCCTTACAGCTCTCACTTCCTTCTTTCATCAACATTGCACTTCCTGTCTCCAACGGTCCTTCCCAACTTCTCATTCTCTTTGTTTTTCGCGCAACCAAGCCCTTTCTTTTTTTTTTCCTGCCATATAAAGCAGATAGACATATATATATAAAGGCACGCCCTGAAATTGTAAAACCAAGACAGAAATCATGGAACAAAAATATAATCTACTGTTTTGCTCTACTTTTGTCCTTTTTTGTCTTTCATGTCTGTCTTACTCTTTAGATTTTAAGCATTCCTTACGCTCCATAGTGAAAGTGTTAGTGCACTGTAAAACCTTAAATATTTTCAACAATTCCAGCAATAGAACATTTAAGTGCAACCATTGCATAAAAGAACTTGAAAATTATTTAACTTCATGAAAGTTTCCTCTTTCTCTCCCACACAAACACCTTTCCTGGTTTTTTTTTTTTGTTTTTTGTGGTTTTTTTACAGTTAAAAAGAAGAATCTGGGGGCAACTGAAAAATTAATGTCCATGAAATGTATCTGGCAGAAAAAAATATGGAAAATTAGTCATTTTCTTCAATTGCAGAATCGAAAATTATTAAATCCTATCTGTATTTTTAAAAAAGATCCCTGCAGTGGTGTTTGGCCACAAAACCTTGCATTTCCAAAACATGCAATGAAATTATGAGTTGATATAAACAAGGATGACTGTTGCTTTTCACATGAATGAAAGGCAGTTACTTTAGTTATGTGTCCCTAAGAAATGACCTATTTATTTTGCAGATGAACAGTAAAACCAGCTTTTAATTCTTAAAGTAGAGCAACCCAGCCTAGGATGCTCATAAACTAGGGCATTTTTGTCTTAGTGCACAGTATGGCAGCTTTAGTTGAAACCCGCAGTAGCTGACTGTTTTCTTCAAGCATAGGCATCTCAGCCTCTAAAGTTCAGCTGCAATAAACTCTCCAGTTCCCAGAAGATCTACATTTTGTCCTGTGCCAATTCCCCTCAACAGGGAAGGGACAAATTACACCCCAGTGCAGCCAGGGAATCTGCTTTTGGGAAGAACAGCACACTGAGAGATGTGTATCATGGGCATGGCCTGTCATTATTCCTAATGGATTAATGGCTCTGTCCACTCCTGATTCACCACATGGCAGACAGGCATGAGTGATCTTGGGTGCCAGGATGAGGGGAGGCAGCAGCACTGCACTGGCAGTGCATAAGCTGTGAGTGATGTAAAATTAGACAAGAAGACTTCGAGTTAGCCCGAAGCTCCCTGAGTCAGGGATCCATAGCCTATTTGTCCCTAAAATGTTTTATTTTAAGTGCAAATGTCAGATAACAGTGTAAAGATCTATAGTCCTGCTTTCTCATTACCCTGTTTATGGTTTTCGGGTTCTCACTACCCCCAAGTTTATGGTATAATTTACAAAATCAGAATTGTATATTAACAAATCAGTGTAGCAATACACATGGTAAAGCATGAGGCAGAGGAAACCCTCATCTTCATATGTAACTGCTTAGCATTGCTAAATAGCAAATGAGGGCACATGCAATAACTATTGAAATAAAATATGGTGCTCTCAATAGCACAGTTGACTATAAAAGTGTTACTGTTCTGTGCTTGATATTAAACATGTTTTCAATTTAAACTCAAGCTGAATGTAAAGTAAAGTCTCTTTACAGATGGAATTCTTATTTTCCATATATCTGATAAAGAATAGCATACATTTATTCTAATGCAGAAGACCATAATTTGACGGATGGGTGCTGGTGATAGTGATAAAGAGGGAGACAGAAAGGCAGGGAATTTTATTACATCAACTAGAAACCAGAAATAAAATTCTATACTTCAGAAATGCTATAAGGTGTGTTCATGAATCATAAAAAGAACTTGTAGTCACAGTGATTTGTACTTCCAGTAGAATTATGATGGCTGAAGAACTTGGGGTAGTTACTGCTTTTTTGCAGTACAGGAACTGGGGAGTGAGGGAGCACTTTATCTGGGACTTCACAAATTTACTTTTAGACTGTCATGAATCTGCCTATGTAGTTGCTTCTAGCCTAGCTCCCCAACAGCTGCTCCTTAATGTACTGACTTCACAGATAGTAGGAAAGTTGATGCTAAAATGGCAATTCTAAAATGCTACACAGAAGTCCTCTAGAATAGGTCTGGTACCAGAACTTCAGCTTGACATGTAGGAATTTTAACAAAACAATAAAAAAATTATTTCCCATTGCAGAGTTTGATAGTAAGAAAAAAGCTCAGAATTGGTTTATCTTGTGAATGCAAGAGACATGAGTTTAATGCCTGAAGTAGAACAAAACTTGGACACATTTTTATTTATCTTCAAGTCACAGAATGGTTTTTGTTGGAAGGCACTTTTAAAGGCCATCTAGTTCAACCTGCTGCAATAACCAAGGACACTTTCAACTTGATCAGGCTTCTCAGGGCCCCATCCAACCTGACTTGAACATTTCCAAGGATGGGATGCCTACCATCTCTCTGGGCAACCTGTTCCACCCTCACTGTAAAAAATTAATTCCTTATTTCTAATGTAAATTAACCTTCCTTCAGTTTGAAACCATTACGCCTTGCTCTATCACAACAGGCCCTGCTAAAAGTTTTCCCCATCTTTCCTATAGGCCCCTTTTAGGTACTAGAAGGCAATATGGTCTTTTGGAGCTTTTTCTTCTCCAGGATGAACATCCTGAACTCTCTCAGCCTACTTACCTGTAAGTAACTACAGCAAAACTGATGTGTGACTCAACAGACAAGCAGCCACAATGCTGCAGAAATATAGTTGCTGTGCAGACTTCTACTATGATTAGCAATTAGTAGTGTTGTGTTAGTGATTAGAGGTATGAGAACCTTGCATAAAACTGTAATTGGGGTGTCCCAGTTTGGCTGGGGACACATCCCATGCATGCATATTTACCCTTGTGTTCTATACTTTTTGTCTTAGCCACTCTACTCATTTGGCATGAGCAAGTCATGAATTTTCAGAACATTTAGAACAGATAACCAAGAAAGTTAACTATTCTTATGCAAACATCTTGCTTTCTCCATTAATTTCCTCTGGACCTCTCACTTTGTGACCTCTTTTGTGGGATGCAAAGTCTAGATCTTAGCAAGTCTCTGTAAACACATTCTGGTTTAGGGAACTGTACTTTACGTACCTGCATTACTAATGACAAAAGTACAACCCTGATGACCCGATTTTGGAGAGCAACTCCACTGCATGAAAGTGGTACTCTCCAGTGGGCTGCTTCCGATCTTGGTCTCCAAGAGAACCCAAGTTGGGGCAGGGGTGGTCTGTAATGCCCTTTCTCATTCCAGCAGTCTTTCAGCATGCCCTGTCTGTGGGTTGGGGAGGGGGGCACAGAGCAGACTGGAAGGGCCAGCCAGTGCGTGCTGGGAGCCAACCCTAGGGAAGGCTGGAGCCAGCTCCCGCAGCACCAAGGGCCAACGCTGCCCTGGCACATCCAGCGCCTTCCTACCGACGCTGGCTGTGCCTCGTCCGCCTCCGCCGACCCGTGCTCCTGCTGCTTGCCCTGTTCAGAGCCTCTTTCCAAGGCAAGTTTTGCCCCCACACTCCCTGCCATGTTCCCAACTCCCTAGAGGCACCTCATGTCCCAAGCCGCGGTTGCCATGCAGCCCCAAATCCCTTTGCCAGGGAATGGGTCCCGCTGAGGCCGTGGGTCCCTGGGGCTTCGTCCATAGGCTGGAGCCACCGAGCCCAGGCCGCATTCCCCACGTGGCCCTGCATGGTTATGGGACCACTGCCCACTCCGTGGCCCTGAAAAACACGATGAAAATGGTTGGGAAGGATAAGAATTTGACAGGAAGGTCTCAGATATGTATGTATAACAGAAAGATCTTTAAGTGTAAAATCTGAAGAAGGAATAGAAATGATAGCAAGTTTTGATATAGAAGAAAAGAATTGCTGAGCCAGTCTTACTGGGTAACTAGAAGGCAAAGAGCAAGTGAGTTGGAAGGGGCTTTTTATGACTTAGAGCAGAGGATAAATTCACCTCAAACAAAAGATGTTTTTACCGAGCAAAAAGATTTCACAGGCAAACAAGAAAGCCAATGTTGCAACTAGAGAAAAGATCTCAGTATTTTCCACTGCAAGAAAACTGAAAAACAACTTCTAGCTTAAAGTGTAACATACTAACCTTTTGTGATTGGAAAATAGTAACACAAATATGGTAATGTTAGTAGTTAGGATAGGCTATAGGTAATAGTAAAGGTATTGATTGGTTGTCATGTATTAAGATGCACTGTAATGAAAAGTATATAATACATTGTTACCAGAACTAGAGAAGCTTCAGACGAACCTACGGCTGTGGCTGAAAAGCCTGTGGGCTAGGCTCTTATCACCCACAACCCATGAATTGCTGTATCATTTGGATATAATAAACAGCATTTTAAAGAGCTGCCTGGAGCCTCGCATCCCTCATTTTGGCTCTTACTGAAAACATCTTGTTCATATTTTTGTTCACTAAAAGCAGAACCTGGGCATTCAGATGGGCTGCACAGCCCAATGTCATGCACTCCACTGTGGTCATGGTTCAGCCAACAGGTGGAAATGTGTTATTTCCATGAATGCCATATGTTGGCAGAATTCATTTTCTCTCAAGGTACTTAAGGGAGCTGAAAGGCATTTGTGCACATGCCTGTGCATGGCCAGAAAGGAGACATCACGAAGGGATCATCTAGGGTGAGAAACAAATCACTAAAAGCATTTGGTTTCCCTTTCTAGGAAAACTACTCTTACTGTTTATCACTCTACCAGTGAACTAGCAAAAAAAGCCATGGTGCTAATCCTTGGCAAGAAGCAGAATGGTACACGGGAAACCCAAAACCCTTCTTGCAAATAGACGCTACTTTTGAGTAGTTTGAAGAAGCCACTTTAAAATTAGAGGGAGAAAGGCCACTAAAAAAAAAAACATATGCCTTCAAAGCATGAGAAAGTTATTCATCCAAGCAAAATCTGAAACAGTACAAACTTATGACCCCTTTGCAACATGTAGGTGGCTTTCCTGGCTACAAAGCTTCACCTCCTTTTCAGTATAATTGTAGGCTTATTCCACTTCTCACAGTTTTGATGGATATATAGAAAACAACTTTGGTTTTCTGCTGTTGCTCCAGTGCTGTAGCTTACAGGTTTGCCAATTGGTAGCTATGTAGTTCCTCACTGGTTTTGCTGTTGGGTCACCAAAATTGTGAATGAACATGATTCTTCTCAGCTGAGAAGCCCTGAACAGTTTCACATTTCTGGCAGAAAATGGTGGAAAGCCATGGACACACTGCCAAAGGGTAAGGCAAAAGAGATACCAGACCCTGGAGCTGCTGGAGCAGGTGAAACAGAGACGTGTCTTGTGGATACATCTCAGAAGTAAATGGGCTGGACATCAGCATGAAGCTAGTACAAAATGCAAACTACACAGAAGATTGGAGAGAAATGCACTGAAAAAGTCAGTAACCTGAAAACAAATTACTATTTACCTGAGGGTTTCATGTCTTTTGTTCAGAGTTTTGTCCCCTGACAGTGACTCATGACCAGTTTCCAATACAATCTCAAAATATATTTTTGTGGGTCAAGTTTTGGGGATGGGAATGGAAGACTGATTATGAAGAGGAGGATGTAAAGAAAGAGAAGATAATTGAATAAATTTAATTAGTTAAGCCGGTTTTAATAGATACATTCTTTCAAAATATATCAAACATTCAAGTGGTATTTCTGACTATTATTTCTGTAGTTGTCCAGTTCTGTTGTCAATCAAATACTGTGAGGAAGGTATGTTATTTTAAGTGTTGTGATAGATCTACTTCTCTGTCATCTATCACACAAAAAGTTTTATTTTGGTAAAAATAAAAAATTATGCATTCCTCTTATTTCAGGCAACTCAGCACTAGCATCATGAGTGTGGGCTATTTAACTCTGGTGAGGGTGTAGAGTTCTAGAGATCTCTGTATATTTACTCTTTAGAAACAAATGACAGAGATAAACTGAGGTCACACAATGAGTGTTTATTAGTTAAAAAAGTCTGCATTTGTAATGAAATATATTTTAATGGTTTTCATTAAGTGATATTAATATAATACAACTAAAAGTAAAACATAATTTTCTTTCAAAATAAATTCTAAAGAGTCACATTGGCATCTGAAAGTCGGTAGAAAACGCAAAATAAAGAGTGAATTTGCTCAAAGATTTTATAAGCATTTAGAACATGTTGTTGAATCACAGAATCCTAGAAGGGTTAAGGTTAGAAAAGACCTCTAATATCATCCAGCTGTCAGCCCAGCAGCACCACCACGTTCACCACTAAACCACTAACAATGTCCTCAAGTGAGTAGCAGCATAATATCTTCCATGTGCCTATGGGATTTTTGCATTAGTTATTTGTCTTCCTCCACCTTCAACAGGGATATTTTTTCCCCACAGAAACGAGTGTGTTATAAATATGGCCCTACCCTGTCATAATGAAGAAACTGAGTATTATGAGATGATGTTTTGTTTTGAATTTTTCTAAGTTGTTCACCTCATTTTGAAACAAACGAGCTACATTTGAGAAGATGATTTTGTTAATAACTAATAGTTTTACTTATATGATGAGCTACGTCAAGAAGACATTAAAATTCCAATTTATAAGACTAGCAGAAAAACTGAAACAAAGCAAGAACCTGTACCAGCTTGTGTTAAAAGGAACTAACATTTCAGCATTTTTATCAAAAGGCAAAGTATAAAGGGAAATACATGATCTATTACACAGTAATAACTTTGGGCTCTTCAGGGGAGGCAGAAAGATGTTTCATTGCTGCTCATTCCCTTAATCGATTCTAATGAAAAATAAATTAATGCTCCTCAAGTCCAGTGTGTGTTCCCAGTAGTAGTAACTGGTAAGTGATTTCACTGTGTGTCTTAAGCTTGTCCAGCGTTTTTTTTTCCCACTGGTCCTGTTAAAGAGGAGGAGTGAGAGATCAGCTGTGTGGGGATCTGTCTGTTAAGCAAAGTTAAGCCACCACAGTCTGTTTTGTTGTCCAACATGTGGTTGAAGGAATTAGAGATAACGACAGTAACTGGGAGAGGCAGTGCACAAAACTTGACCTGGATATTGCCAGGTAGTGGAGTAATTTGGGGGAAGTTTTTTTTTCATGTTGTAAGTGAAGCTTGTGGAGAATGTGGGATTAACTAATATTTTAATGACAAAAGTGTCTATGATTTCAGGTCCCTGTATCATAGCCCTCTGTAAGAGGGCTCTGCTAGAGGGATAAGATTTTTTCTATATGCACATGTTAGCCTCTTAGCCAAATTCTAAGCAAGTTTTCTCATCAGTGGCTCCTTCCTTCCTTCCTTCCTTCCTTCCTTCCTTCCTTCCTTCCTTCCTTCCTTCC
>VXBI01007027.1:208577-390038 GCA_013397375.1 Toxostoma redivivum | reverse complement strand
CCTTCCTTCCTTCCTTCCTTCCTTCCTTCCTTCCAACTTCTGACTTCCAACTTCCCCAAGTATTCTGGACAAATGATCTAAAATTATTCTATTAAGTCATGGGAATTAAATGCATGATTAAGTAGAGCATGGTAACTGCCAATGGGCAGTGTGCTGACTTCTCCATTTGTTGATGACTTTAATCAGTACCATGAATATCATGTGTTTTGGTTAATTAAATGCCTCAGTATTGGAAGAATGGTTGGATATTATCTAAGCTATATTTATACAAGAAATATTTATCTTTGTTTACCACATAATAAAACTCTACAGGAGGAAGTAATGACAAAGTACTCAGAATCTGGCCAAAAAAATACGAGATGACAACTTCAATTAGGAAGAAGCTTTAAAGGAAAACAAGGACTTCTAGCAAAAATAATGGCCAACTTAATACAGACAAAACCCAAAACTTGATGGGATTTTTTTAGAAATATGGTTAGTTTTTTAGGTTTGTACAAATACAGTAAGATTTAAGTTATCCTTCATTTCCACTTTAGGACATTGTGGAGAAAATTCAAGTTGGAAATTTTCCAAGCTGGAAATACAGAAGTAACAAAACTGATAATTATAAGTAAATAAATCCAAACAAGCTCTTTTTTACGTTCCACCCTTCATTTATCAGCCAATTTTTTATTTACAAAGTCTCCTGCAAGTCTGTAGAAGGCTGATCCTGCTGGGATTGAAGAAAAAAAAAAGAGAGAGACCTTTTAAAATACAATTGAGATAATGAGATACCCTAAGTCCCAGTTATTATGTAATTAACATCATCTTGAAAAGTTCACTGCTGCTAAGCCCAAGTATTTTATCTTTTTGTTACTAAATCACTCTGCATCTGATTCTTCCCTGGAAATTTCCTCCAGATACACATCATTTATTGAGGCATACCACTTTAATTAACCCATGAGTCTTCCACTTTCTAGAAAGATCTAAAGCAGGTATGACATTGAAAAAAGCCTAAGGCTAGAGCTGAGAATAAGAAAACTGAAAGAAGAATGATTTGCCCTGAGGGTAAGCCTTTTTACCAGTAAAGAAAATTTTCTTTTAAAGAAAATATTTTCATTGCTCAACATTCAAGGTCATTTTTTTTCATTTTTCATTTATTTAGACTAAGTTAGGATAGACAAAAATCAGCCCACACATTTCAGATGATTTGCAGATGAGATGATCAGTTTATTTGGTGAAAATATCCAATATGCATTACATTCCAGATATGTTCCAACAGGCATTCCTAAGGAGGAATTATACAAAATATTCTTTACATTTTTTTACCCGATTCTAAAAATACTTATATCGGATAAAACTTAATAAGACATGTTCAAAAAAATGTGTAGTCTGAAGATAAAGCATCCTGCATCTAAGAAGTATTGTGGGAGCTAAAATTGAGTACTAATTTCTCAACTTGTACTGCAATAGCAATGCTACCTTACCTGACTACTTTGTATTGCTTTGCATGGCATTTTTAGAGGGAGAAATCTAAAACCAAGCTACTCCTAGAGCAATTCTCCTGAAGTAATGGAAAGAGAACTGTGTTCAGGAACTAAGTTTCAGTCAACACACTTGATGGCAACCAGCTTATTTCATGGCCACCACACGAATACTTCTAGTAATTATATCCTGTATTTCAGGTACTGTTTTTATAACGAGGTTTCCCAATTTTGTCATAACAAATGAGACATTAGGAGACAAGCTATTCTTTCCAAAAAAATATTCTAATTGGTGCTCAGAATTGACATTATTTTTAGATCCTTTTGTAAAGAATCTTCATTTAATAGATTCCAGTTGTCAATCACATCACATTTTGTTAAAATTACTTTCTCTTTCAACGTTGGATAGACTCTTTCCTAGATGTTAAGCATAAAAATTGACAGATACTTGCCTGTATCTCAGAATACTGATAGTTCAGTAGAACAAATTTAGCTGTAAAAACATGTTTTTGTCACTAATTGGACTCTGCACTTACCACTGAACTATACAAATATTGCTGCTACAAAATAAGATTTTCTTATTAAAACCAGAAATTAAGTTAGATATAATTTGTTACGGTGGAGGCAGAAGGTATCAAAGTGAGAGAGAACAACTCAGTGGGAAAAATGACTGGTAGATGTTTAAACTTAATATATCTGCTCAGCAAATAGATTAGTTAGTTACTACACCAAAGTCACAACAAATTAAGTTTGATTACAAAACAGCTGAGCAGGAGAATATTTACTTCATAATTAGTAAAATTTATTTTTAAAAACTAACATAAAATCAAAGAGGAATAGAGAAGATTTAAGAATTTTCCCCAAATCCGCTTACTAGCCTTAAAAATCACAGATAACAGCAGCATATTTTACAAAATTCACGTTACAGGAAGGTACTTAATCTACTATGAAAAGTAACCTTAAGTGCAAATGCCTTAACTTGCTTTAATTCATGACAGGAAGATTTCCTCAAGTATTTTGGTTATATTCTCCATGTTTCTGCTCTTTGTTCGTATACTGTAAAGTTAATACAATTAAAAGATCTATGAAATGTCTTAACATAATCTCATAAACATATTTAAGGTTTCTGTATTTAAAAAATGAATGTATGAAAAAAGAATTGTAAAGCCTTCTGTTTTTCTTCACCAGAAAGTTAACATGCATTTCCTTTATCAGTGACATTTTAAGCTCTCATGGCGAAATTCTTGAAGACTGAAATCACAGAAATGTTAAGGTTGGAAAATACCTCTATGACCAGCAAGTTGAACTATTAACCTAACAGTGCCAAATCACAGACTGGGTTGTCAGATAAAGATTTCTTTTTTTTCTTACCAGAATATTTCTGTAAGTGAAATTACTTTGTGGTATTCTGGTGTTTCTTTGGAGGAATTGTTTATCGTCAGGTAAATTTTAATCATTCCATCCTATTTGGCAATTACTATGTAAGAAATACTGACTAATCTAGTGATTTACCAAAAAAAAATTAATGTAAATCTTACTAGCTCAAAAGTGTCATCCATTTAGCAAGGTGAGGTTTTTAAATACACATTTCCAGTAATTATTTAAAAATAAAGTGTACCAATAAAATTACTTTTTCCCTCTTGCTAAATATTTATTACGATTTTATTTTGTTTTTAATAAAAGACAGCAATTGTCTTTATATACTAAGTATATTTTCGTATTGAGAACTACACCTTTTTTCATGCATCACTTTTCTTTCTTCCTTTTAGCATTCCCACTGTGGCCCTGAAATGTCTCCATTAGCAATTATTAAATCGCATGGGGGGGTTAATATCACACTTGTAACACAATCTGACATACAGAGAGAAGGATCATGTAATCAGCTTTCTAGTGATGTCATTCATAGGTTGGAAGCTGTCCTGTACACTATCTGGAAATAAGTAAATTAAATATTGTACGAGACTTTAAGCCTTAGGTTTATTGGAGAATTGGAAATCAAGAAGAAATTTTCTGTTGCACATAAGATACTAATATTTTAACATTATTTTTGTAAAGTGCATTGGAATATATTTTTTCTCTGTGTTTATCATTACAATGCTTGAACACATTGACAGAGTAATCAGACAGGAAACTAGATGAATATCTACTTTTCTGTGGTGTTAAAATTTTGCATCTTGTTAATTTAATTCCAGTGTACTGTTTGCTTTGCACATTCCTTTTACAGGAAAACTCTCAAATTTTGCAAATAGAGACAAGTTGAAATTGTGTTTTTCTGAAAATCTGTTCTTTTAACTTTCTTCTTGCAAAGACGCTGAGCAATATAAACTGATACTACTGCTTTTTCAAATTTATGACCAGTCATAGGAAGAGCAGTTGACAAAAATCTGGACTTTCACTTCCTCAAATTCCTAATCTTGTAATTCAAATACTATTTGTTCTTCAAATTGAAGGATACAGTCCTACAACTGCTGCTGGTATCTAAAATGCCATAGCAGGGCAATTATTTGCTATAACAGCTACACTAATACAGCTCCCATGATTCCTCTTCATGCCATTCCCTCGGGTCCTGTCACTGGTTGCCAGAGAGAAGGGATTGGTGCCAGCTGTCTGTCTTAACTGTCTCTTTACTACATGAATTGTACTGCATTGAGCAAAACTACATTGCTGTAATGGCCTCCATACTAAATTAAGTTTGGAATAACACCAGTTGTTATTCGAAGAGATGACAGAGATTCAAGAGATTCACAGTCTTCTGGAAACTCATCTTTTAGCCACAAAGTATTCGTTCCTGGTTGACTCCCAAAGGATTTATATGCAAGGACCTTGAAAAAGTGCTCACTAGAAGAGAATTCACAAGTTAAACAATAGGCATGGCTAGGAATTGCCCACATCTGGGTAGTTCTGGCCTCTTCTTTCTGAAATGCCTTGTCCTCTGACTGTACACAAAAGCTCAGAAGACTCAACTTCAAATTTAAGTATCCTGTTTTCAAGACAAAACATTCCACTATTGCACTGTAGCTCAACAATGCTAGATGTGAAAGTTTTAGACATTATGGTTACAGGTTTCTGCTACACTTCCTCTTAAAAATTTTCACGCCTGTAACAAAGACAGCTGAGGAAGATGCATGTTCCCATTTCAGCAGTTCAAGTTCCAGACTAGTACCCCTTCTTAAAGCCATGTTGCAGATGTGTTTGCAGAAATTTATGGGCACATGTATATATTTCCTTGTTCCATCTTGGCTGTGCAATGGAAATATGTAGCCAAGAGATTAGGCAAACCACTGGGAATGGTGGAACCCTAACACATTGCCCCTCAATCTGTTAAGGAATGCCTCAGTGCAGGTAGCTCAGTGTGTAGCTGTGGTGCAGCCCCAGTGGAGCAAGAGGCTGTGAACAGGTGGCAACCTTTTGCACTACAATGGAAGCAAAGGGCCTGTGGTATTGGCCAGGTGATTGGGACACTCAGAGACATGGCAGGAGCCAAGGATTCAGCTGGAAGACCTCAGACTATAGTGCGCATTGACTGCTGAGGGTATAAAAGCCCAGGGCTTCCTCTGTTCCTGGTCCCTCTTCCAAGGCACCAACTCAAGCTCTTACTATGTCGTTGCATCATGATTTATTTTAAGGATCCAGATGTTGGAGACTCCACTCTGGGAAACTCTGGGTCAAACCAGCTAGGAAACCTGGTCTGAGTGCGTGAATGTGGTGAGGGTAGGGAGTCAAGTGGGGCACCCATCGGTTGCTGAAGCCGCTTCAGTCTGAAGCGAAGCGGTTTCAGTCCCAGCTTTGGTGGTGCGAGTGCAACTGCCAGAGTGGTTCCTGGATAGTCAGGAAAGTTTCCTTAACCAGTCCACCAAACACACCTGACAGGACTCTTACAATGGCTGTGTCACAGATACTGTTTCACGACATATATGCACAGAGAAACCTATTGATCAGCCTGGCCCCTATACAATGGACAGAAATTTAGCTTACTTTTCAAAAAAACCAATGAAAATGCTGTTTTTCACACCTTCAATAGGAAGAACGTGACCTTTATTTGCCTTAACAAGGAGAGAATAGGATTTTCTGCTGCCAGGTCAGTAGGTGACTGGTGTACTTCTGCTGAGGTCCTTCTGTGCTCTCATGGTTTCTTGTGTACCTGAGGACACACCCGCAAGTCTCTCTGCTAGACCTGACCCATGCCTCATGGGAAGACCAGCTGCTGGTCAGTTCTGCCTTTGGCTGTGGTACAAAGAGCACCAAATTCCAGCTCATGTCAGAGCAGGCTGTGTGGTTTTTTTCCCCCATGCCTGAGGGAGAAATGAAGGGTGGATGGGGAATGGCCACTTGTGGTTTTGACCTGAAGTTCTCCCAGGGTAACTCGTGCTTTTAGGATAACCGAAAAGCAGAGCCAACAGGCACCCTTTGGTTTCTTGGCACTCTTGAACGTGACTGCCGGATATGAAACAACTCCAAACGTCTGGGCTTTGGTCAGGCACAGCCCTAGCCCAGAAGCAGGACACGAGATGTGATAAAGGACGAGCAGCGAGCAATGCCGGTCACTGATAATGCAGCCTGACGGGCTTTCGAAGGTGTCACGAGGCTGCAGGGCCACGCAGGCTGGAGCTCCTGTGGCGGGAAGCTGCGGGAGGGAAGCGAGGCAGGCAGGAAGGCAGGCTGGGCCGGCCGCGCCCGGCGCCGCCCCTCGCTGCGCCACAGCTCCCCCTAGCGGCAGCGGCCGCAGCGCGCCCCGGCTCACTGCGCCGAACGCTGCACGGCTGTGCGCCAAGGGGCGGGGCCACCGCTCATTTAAATATCGCGGCGACTCATTTGCATGGCACCAAGATGGCGGGCCCTGCGATTGGCCGGTTCCGGAGCAGCCCCCGCTGCCGGCCCCTGTNCCGCAGCGGCGGCGCTCGCTGCTCCGCGCGGCGGCTGCAGCGGCGGCTGCAGCGGCCACAGTGCGCATGCGCCGGGCAGCTGCAGCGCTGTACACACGCATGCATGGGAGCACGTGACCCGGCTCCAGTGCAGCGGCGGTGACGCGCGTGCGCGTCCCCGTTGCTCTCGCGCGTTGGCGGCGGCGGCGGCGCGGGCACAGGTGGGTCTGACGGGGGCGCGCACCGGGCAGCGCCGGGCACCCGCGTGGGCGCGACCCGCTTCGCGCGGCCTGGGCGAGGCGAGGTGACGGCGCGTGTTTGGGTGGGACAGGGGCGCGCCCAGCGCCTCGAGAGCGTTTCCTCGCTCCCTGCCGGAAATGGGGTGGCGTGGCCTGGGTGGTGCTGTGCGCTGCCGGGAAGGGCCGCAGCGGCACGGCGGGCGTGGGACCTCGCCGTGCATGGATTCTGGAAGCGACGAGGGGAAACTGTTGGTGTTGTTCCTACACTGGTAGGCGCCAGGGAACAGTTTCTTTACTGTATGGATACGCTGGTTCATTGGAAAGCAAACAGTTTCTGTATGGGAATAGTGATGCCACCACTAAACAAGGCCCAAGCGACTCCTCAAGGTGTCATGGCCGCCCACGTCTGTCAACATGGCAAAAGAGTTTAAGCCATGTGCTAAGTTAAGGTACATTCGAACCTCTGCTCTTTCTTAAACTTTAAGTATTTAAAATATTGAACCTTTTTATAGAAAAGTACTTCATTCTTTAATTTTGAGGCCTGGTAGAGGTGAAGCGCTGCCCTTGAGTAAGTCCATCTTACCCTTCCTGGATCTCGCAGTAGTTGACAGCTCTTCAGTGGAAATGCTGATAGTAGGATATTTTGTTTAACAGTAATCTTGAAATAATTTTACGTCGTGTCACATCGCTGTGACCCTTACCGTAGATAGACTTACTGGAAAAATTGGATGGAAATGTTGATGGAAAAATACTTGCTTAAAATAAAGGAGTGAACAGCTCTGCTGTTCTAGGAAGCAGTCAGCTTAAAAATGCAGGCTTCAGTCTCAGGAAACTATAATTTACGCATCTAGATATTTACCATGCTAACCAATGAAAGTAAGAGCTCGTTAATAGATATATTTGTGTAATATCCTATCAAGGAAATGCAGTATTATTAGGAATAGGATTTTAGAACTTACTTCTGCAACATTCGTATTTCACAAGCATATTATTTGTTTCTTTTGTAAGTTAAAATATATGCTTGCGCTTCTCTGCTTAAATATGAAATTAATAAATCTGTACACAACCACCAACTATCAGTCTAAAAAATGGGTGATTTTCTAATTCGCTGTTGGTTTTTACAGTCCAACACGAAGGTATGAAGGAGAGTATTGCTGCAGACATTAAGAATTCCTTGGAGAGGAAGAAACCAAACAAAAAAGCCATTTCTGTTTGATACGTGATCTTGGGTAGGTAATTTCTCGGTTTCAGATCTATGAAATGGGGCTAATGGTTGTTGTCAGGCCAATTATGAAATGAATTCACTAATAACTGCATGAGAATTTATGCAATTCATGAATCGTAGTAACTGCACCCACTATTTATTCTTGACATATGACAGTTCCTGTTTCACATGCTCCAGAAGTACAGAGTTAAGCTTCTATGTGTATATAATGTAGGAAGCATTATGTTAATAATTTTGGATTCTTGTTACGTTTTCCATTTGAACAACTTAGTACATTCCTTGGAGTAAACGGTGTTTTTATCAGCTGCAACCTTTCTACCAACTGTAGCAGTGCTGAGCTGATGCTTTCTCTGATAATGTGGAGTAGTGTTCTGTTTTGCTGTATGTAATAATTTAGGCAGAGTGTCTTGGATGTTGTGTAGACTTGAAACTAATCATAGCAGCATTTCTTTGTAAAATGATACAACGGTTATTATACGCGTGAATTTAAATAGTTACTTTAATGCTTTTAATGAGAGACCTCTTTTATCTTTTATCCATGTGAAGTGTTTTCAAGGTGCCGATTCCAACAGGTACATGCATCTTTTTTGCCACATTTCTTGTATCTTTATAAGCTGTAGCCTGTGTTATTTCACAAACTTAAAAACGTATAACTTACATTTTCACAAACTTAAAAATGAGAATTAACCGTAGCATATTGATCTTTCTCTAAAGGCTCCTTTAGTAATGTTTCTCTTTGGAACACATAGGCATATGATTTCCTACAAGCATGGGAGTTGGTTTTGTCAGCCAAGAAAGAGCCAGAACAAGTTAAGGATAAAAATGTTATTAATTAACAATTAAAATTTAAGTACTAATTTTACAGAATTTGGTGCAGACAGAAACGTTTTACGTGTTCAATGAATTCTGAAATACTGACTTGACATTTGTAACTCAGTTCTAATTTTCCTTGTATTTTTGTGTGTTTCTTGTTGTAAACAATAAATATTTGCGCAGTGAAAAAAGCTGACTAAACCAAATACTGTATTTTGTTTTCAAAATAAGGGAAAATAATTTAATTTCTCATCATGTAGGTGCTTTTAATGGTGTAATCATTTATTAGGTTTTTCTCAACTGTCAGAAATTATATGTGTGGCGGAAATGTGAAGTTTATTCATGGAATATAAGCAGTAAGGTCAAAAAATCCTTTAAATGAGTATGTTCTTTTTACTTAATAGTTTGCACGTTAATATTTTTTTCCTGTTTGTTCTACTCTCAGTGATTTTATCTATATTATGGATTACTTCCACGTTTACATTATGATTTTGGCTTGAGAATTACAGCAATGATACACGTACATCACAATTTTCATACAGGGTAATAAATGAAGCAATTAGGTTGCAAATTATAAAACTGCTAGGGTATGTGAATATGAGGAGTTGGGATATTTTCCCCTCCCCAATACGCTTTTTGTTTAATACTGCTCTTAAATGCAATGAAATGTAATGTTATTAATATTTTTGAGAAGCATCTGTCATTGGTCTCTTGTGATGTATTACTCTGAGAGAATGACCTATTCACACAAAATAAGTGAGACTAGTAAATAAGTAAAATAAGACAAGTAAACTGGTCAACATAAATTTTGCTTTTTTTTATCTATATTTGTAATTCTGGGGTTCCAATTCTACTTGTTGCACTGTGTGTACTGCATGAAGAAACTCTCCTAGTTCCACTGTACTGTAAAAAGCTGTTTATCAAGCAGCAGTGTCTTACTCAAATACAGGATGGGAGAGTAAGATATGGCTGTTGTGAGCGGCAAGGTTTTTTTGTTGGTTTTTTTTGGACAGCTTATTAAAAGCAGAAAGTTGGTTTCTAAAGCAATATTTTTCTTGTCAAGTCAGCTGTAGAATGTCTTAATCTGTGAGTATGGTTTAGATACAAATTAAGTAATATTTAATATTTAAAATTTCTCTACCTTGGCATTGGTTTAAATACTAAAGCCTACTAGAATGATGCCAAAGAAAGTAACTAAAATATTTTTAATATTTGGTTAGGAGGATCTGGAACATAGATTATGTCAACTTTTGATTTCTGGTTAACTTCTTAAGAAAAAAATTTTGCATGGTATTATGGGAATCTTAGTTTTTATTTGCCCAAAAATTCTATTTACTGTTGCTAGTGTTTTTAGACATCTTCCATTTTTTGTTCATGTTCAGGTTTTTCTAGTTGTTTTTGCTCTCTGTGTTTTTGTAGTAATGGCAGCCAAAAAATTCTGGAGTTCATAGGTACAATGTTTAGGTCTCTGAAAACATCTAATTCAAAAACAGCATCAGTCCACAGATTAAACTATAAAAGTGGGTGTTGTCAGTTGCAGATACAAAGTACTGATACTAGTTATCTAGAAACTGGATCTTCAGAATGCTCTAATACTATTTTACTGTGGTGAACAACTGAAGTGTGATTCAGAAAGGGGAGTCTGTTTTGTTAGTTTGGGAGGGGTTGACTTAAATTGAATATATTGGTTTTAATGAATTTTCTAGTTCTTAGTTCTGCTCCACCTTGATTGTTTGTCTGGACATATATATATAGGCCAGAAAGCATTTCAAAGTTGAAAGCAGATTTTCAGTTGTATATGACTTCTATGTAGCTTTGTATTTTATACTTTTATCTGATGTTGCATTAGATACAGTTTAAAAAGCTAGAATGCTTTGAGTGAAATATAAATCTGAATCATAGAATTGTTTGGGTTGGAAGGGACCTTAAAAATCATCTACTCCCAGCTTCCCTGCCATGTGCAGAGACACCTTCCACTAGACCTGCCTGCTCAAAGCCCCATCCAACCTGACCTCGAAAATGTACATGCATGAGGCATTCACAATTTCACTGCCTCACAGTACAGTGCCTCACCACTCCACGCTAAAGGATTTTTTTCCTAAAATCTCTTATTAATCTATTGGTTTTCAGCTGTAGTCCATTATTTTTCGTTTTATAACTACAAAACCTTGTAAAAAGTTTATTTTCAGTTCTTTTGTAGATTCCTTTTATAAACACTGGAAGGTCCCCTAAGGCATCTACAGAGCCTTCTCTTTTTTAAACAATCCCAGTTCTCTCAGCATTTCCTTTTGGAAGAGGTGCTCCAGCTCTCTAATGATCTTGGTTGCCCACCTTTGGACTCAGTCCAACAGGTCCATGTCCTTTTTGTGCTGAGGACCCCAGAGTACTGCAGGTGGGGTCTCAGCAGAGCAGAAAGGCAGTATCTCTCTTCACTGTGCTGCCCACACTGCTTTGGATCTAGCCTAGGATACAATTGGCTTTCTGGGCTCCAAGTGCACCTTGCCAGCTCATGTCCAGCCCCTGATCCACCTACACCCCCAAGACCTTCTTGGCAGGGGTATTCACAATGAGCCTGTACGAATACCAGGTTGTACTTACGTGCGTGCAGGCATAAGTTTCAGGCTTGCGTAAAACTTAAAAATACACATGGATAAGATTATTAAGGTAACACAAATTTTGCTAGGAGGACAGATGAGTCCAACAAACTCATTTTTCTGGTTAAGCAGAAAAATTGCAATGCAGATATGTGGCAAAAATTTCTGATTGTGCCACAGCCCTGAAAATTTTAAGAGAAACCTGCTCATTTCTAGCAAGTATCCCAGTTTTACATGAACATTGATTGCCAGTTGTTCTGTTCTTAATATTCTTGGAAAACTTGCTGGCTTTCAGTAAATATAAAGTATAGTAAGTATCAAAGATAGTTAAGAATTATTAATAATTAATACCCGGAAAGTTAGCAAAAACAAACAGATGTAGGGAGGAGAGGCTACCAGTGTTGGCAGTGAGGGAACTTTGAAATTATGTGTTGTTTTGGGGGGATAACTTGCTGCCAGTCAGCAAGCTGGCCAGTGTCCAGTGTTCACTTGCTTGGCGTAGTAAGGCACCAGTCATAACCTAACTAAAAAGTACCAAGACAATGTTTATAAATCTGTAGGAAATGTAGATTTGTTAGTTTCATTGCTTATTCCTTGACTTGTTTAGTACTGCTGGTGTATCCTTTTTAAAACTGCCTGTGTATTTAACAGCAAATCTCTCCTCCTCTTTCCATTCCTTCCCCCATCTTTCAGGATTTTTTTCAAAGACTCACTTGTAGGTGTAGCTGAGGGCATGTTACTAATTATACAGCACTGAATGACTACCTGATTTTCACTTGTACATCAGTTTCCATCCTATCACAGTGACAGAATTCACAACATTGTGTAAATGTATATGCTGTGTAAATACCTTTTGTTTCTTTGGTAGTAGAGAATATAAAGTAAACTATGCTTCTTGTTGTATTTTGAACTGGGCTTGTTACAAGTGATTAAAAACTGTACATAGGAGTTACCAGCTCTTATTTCTTTCATGAACAAACATCAAATAATTTGAAATCTTAGGAAATTAGATGACTGAGTGCAACCTTGGTTTTTTTAAAATACATTCTAAAAATATTTAACTTAACTAATAGAGGTACTTTGTTATGGATAACATGGATTTTTGTATTACAGGAAAAATGTTTTTCTTTCCTAGAAACAGTTTCTGAAAATGCTTTAAAGTAAACTCGTATACTCAATGAACAGATTTTATTAATTATATGGCTGTGGACATGGGAGACTGTTGCTAAAATAACCTGTATGTTTATTCTGTCACTTTGTGCTGTCTCAAGCAATATTCTTCATTTCATTGTAGTGCAAAAAAATGTTACATTAAAAAAAACCCCAAACAATTCCCCAAACAGAAACATATCTCTGTCTGTCCTCCCCAAAAGAAAAACCCCAGTCAAATGACCCAAAAGCTGCCATGTTACTTCTAGCTTTGCCTCCAATATGTTGCAATATCCATAACATTCTTTAAAGACGTTGCATTCGAATTTTGTTTCTTTCAAAAATATATTTACATTAACATAAATGCTTGCTGGCTTCAGTCAATGCACAGAAAATTTCTCTAATTGGTGCTACCATCAAACAACTTGGAATTATGAAGAATCCTTAATTGTTGTGCAGACTTTTGTTTTTCTTAACTTCAGTATTCCTTGTCTCATGATTACAAGCTTTTTTCTTTCCGCCAGCAGTTCAGGTAGTGTTTATTTGTGAAGTCCTAAGTGAGAGCCAAGATGTTTCTTGAAGTCAAGTCTCCTGGCCTGTGTGAAAATAGGAATAAAAAAGGGGTTTCAGTGGATGGTGTTTTGAGATTTTAGTTGAGATGGGTACAAATAGTTTTTCCTAAATTTTGGCAGTGTAAGAACTGTTTTGTCTACTTAATGTTAACATATAAAATGTTAACTAACATATAAAATCCTATACAAAAAAACTGAGAACTATCAGTAAGGGAAAAGAGTAAATGAGAAAAGTGGATAGGGTGTGGTTTGGACACAAAGATGATACATAGCTAACTGGTTTCTAAGCATCTAATTTAAGCAAAATAAAGTATTCATGCTTTGGCTGGTTCTCTCTTGCCTTTGTTACGTTTAAATGCATAAAACCTTGTCTGAAAGGGCAGATATTTCTGCCGACCCTTGATTCTTCAGAGAAGGAGCCCTCGTATGAACTGTGGTTCTATGTAATATTTAAAGAACTGTGTGCGAAGATGTTACATAGGGCAATAATTAGAGAAACAACAGGATGCCATTCTTTTGCATTTCTTGTTTGATGTTCATGAAAAATTGGCAAAATGGAAGCCCTGTTCTAATTTATGACTGTAGTAATTGAACTTACTGAGATGATATTAGAGTGTTTAGGCATGTTATCAAAAGAGGGCAGGGTTAGGGGTTGTTAAACTTAACGTGTTAAGTTTAAATTCCGATCTCTAATCTTATTAAAATGCTTTATTTTGTTGGGATTTTGACTAGAGAATCTATATAAATACCGTACTAAGGAGCAATGAAAAAAATTATAACCCTGTGTTAGTACAAAATTACACATTAGTGTAGGTTCACTGTAATATTTCCTGGGCCAAAGCAGTTTCAGAGGAGTTATTCCACTCATAAATCTGTGTTTACTTAAACATCAGGTTTTATCTTAAACTTAGTTTGAGTAATAACTTTTAACAGACTTTACTAACACACTTTTGTGTGTTAATGGAGGTGTATTGAACTGGACATTTAAGTTAATGCATATGGTTTCTTACTATTCAGTAACGTTTTTTGCATCTGTGTGTCTCTGTTAATGTATTAGTGGCTTTGCATGTTTCTGAAACTTCCTGATAAGGCAAGACATTCATAGCAACAGGATTGTGACATGGATTCTGTTTTCTCTGACTCAGGGAAAACGTTCTCTGAAATTTTTTTGCCAGCTTGTTGTTTTGCCTGTTCAAACCTATTTAAGTCATTGTCATCCATACATCAGGCCCCAAGACTCAGTGTTACATAAAATGCAATGTACAAGTGCAGCTCTTGGATTCTGGGTTAGAATATCCCTATGTTTTTGGTGTATTCTTGAAATTGTAAGACTTGAAGCCAGAATTCACTTTTTGATATACAAATTTTGCAGATACACTAAACACAGAATACTGTTTAAACCACTGCTGCTGGGGACATCAAAGTATATGTGTATTTGTTATACAAATGGAATATTTAGGTTTGAATTTTGAAATCTTACAAGTTACTGTCAATTTCCACAAGCTGATGGTGTGGTATATATGGTGTTCAGAGTAAGCAACATGGAGTATATAACCGGATAATAGAAATTTTTTTTAATTGGTTCTAACTTAACTTTTACTTTAGTAAAAGGTGTTGGTGAAAAAAAGCTTCATTGTAATGGGTAGTTTTAAATTAACTGTAATGAATTTGTTCTCCAATATTCACGAGTTGGTTTTTTTGAGAATATGTCTTTTGGGCATTTGAACTTCAAGTATATTTTAATCTATTTTCCTAAACCTGTATCATACTATCAGAGACAATCAGTGGAGCTGTCTCATATGCGGCATCTGCTCTTCTTTTTACTGCAGGTCATGCCAGTACAAGGACAAAAGGAAAAGCCAGATGGTGTATTTCACCATTTTTTAAGTTAGAAATACTGACTACAGTGCTGATGAGTGCATCAGACAACTACTGCTGGGCATGATTAATCAATTCTGAAATAACCAGCTACAGCTGGCAACAGATAGGCACAGTTACATAAGTCTAGACCTTTTCATAATTGAAGTGGTTGGAGGGCATGTTCTTCTACTTTTTTGGGGGGAATGACTTTTTTGGATCACAAGTATTTTTTGTTCGAAGGCTAGGTATAATTCAACAGTGATTTTCTTTAGAATGGCCCCATGGACTCTTGCAAGTATTTTGTTTTAAAGTAGACAAATTTGGCTTTTGTAGAAGAGAAGTGAGACAGATATAGAGGAGCTCCCTCCAGAGCTGATCCAGTGTTGCCTCTATGAGAGCACGTGATTGCTGGTAATAAACAGATAGTAGAACAAAACCTGTATTGGATTTGATTTTGTGTTAAATTTGTGTCTTAGGTTGACAGTCCCTTTCTCCCCTCCATAGGTTCTCAAACTAGTTCTTCTGGACCTGCTCTGTTACAAGATTCCATCAAAATTCCTTAAGTAATTCTAGATACAGCTCTTTTTTGAAAAACTTAGACGACAAACTGCATTGCGGTCATAAAGAATTAGATACTTGATTTCTGCAAGTGTTGAAGTTCTGGAATGTTCTTGGGGGTTTTGCTAGCTTTTTTATATAGTGAACTTCTGTTTTTCTTCCCCAAGTGAAATTTCTGTTGGGCAATGAATAATACAGAATATTTCAAAGTGGATGGAGCAGGACAAAGCTATAGATTAATTTATTAAGTTGTTTTGGTTTTGTTTAGTTTTTTGGGGTTTTTTTTTAGAAACATTGAAGTGAGCCTGCTCTTGAAAAGTATTCTGTAATGTTTGTCAGTTCTGTGTGTGATCCGGCTCTGTATTTGTGATTGTTAATACATAACATGAATTCTGAACTGCCTTGGAGTTGTGAGAGATTTGAAGTATGTGATACAAACCCTGGATCACATGCCTAAGCAGGGCTGCCTCTTGCTGGTTTTTGGTTTATTTCAATTTTCTCTTTACCAGTGGTGCTAGGAAGCTGCAGTGCTGCAGCTGTGCATTAACCACTTCCTGCCTGTCAAAGAAACCACACCTCTGCTCACACACACACACACCCATCCCACCTGTGCAGTTCGTTGCAGTGTGATGAAGATGAGGTGCTTTGCTGTGAAATGTTTTACCTCCTGCTGAGTTGTCACTAGCTTGTCTTGAGGGAGAACTGCAGCCATTTTATTTTCAGTATAGCTGAGTCAGAGTAGTTCCAAAATGGCTGAAAAAGTGTAGCAGTTCAGCTTGACTGTGTGCAAATGAGCAGAGCTGTTAGCATCATGTGCTCCAGATCTTAGAGGTGAGCACCAGCTCTACTTTGCTGAGAAGCAATTTAAAATTTTGGTTAGGCATAGTTAACGAATTCTAAGCTGTATAAAATATGTTGAAATGTTGTGGGGTTTTTTTTTTTTTTTTTTTTTTTTTTGGAGTTTGTCAATTGTAGTGGGTTGGGGTTTTTTGAATTTTTGTGTGTGACTTGGTTTTTGGAGTTTGGTTTTTGGCTTTGTTTTTGTTTTTTGGGATTTTTTTGTTTTGTACTATTTTTATTCTGTGCTTTCTTGCTGAATTAATTCACAGATCTCTATCTTGTCTCAGTTACAGGATAGATTAGGTGGGACAGGACAGGTCAAATATCATATCTGTCTTGCTAATCGAATTACTTTGTTTAGGGTTACCTTCTTAGCAGGAGAGCTCTCATTGTGTACTCAAATGCTTGCCTCATACTTTAACTGAAAAATGAAATAAACTCTTTACAAACTTTATTAAATTTTTGTAACCGAGCAGTTAGACTTGATTATTGTGTTTTCAATGTGTAATTTTTCCAGTGATAGATAATTACTAAGCATATATAAGTACATCAGAAAATCAGTGGTTATATAAATGTTAACTATTTCATAGGTAGCACTTACTTGCTACTCAAGAATAGCACTACAAATTTTATGGAATAACAACAAATGAGAAGGTGGAAGTTTTGAGGTCTGTTATTTCTTCTGTATAGCTGAATTGAAATCTGAGTACTAGTGGTTTCACATGGCCCCATGTATTCTACTGTGTGGTACAGCTTGGTGACCTAGGTGTCATCCTTAAAACGCATTAGAAGGTACTGTCTTGTGTCCAGGGAGATGAAGGCAGAAGAAAAGTAATGCTTATTGTTGTTTCACACAGAAGAGAAGAAAGAAGGCATTTTTCTTCATTATATATAATTGTCTTATTGTGTGTCTTACACCTAGTTCAGGTCTTCATGGATTCTTAAGCTGCACATAAGTTAAACCAAGAGTAAGTAAACAGGAAGCTTCTTGAAGTTATCCAGAAACATATCAGGAGCAGCAGATGAGCTGGGTAACTCATCAGTGTGTAGCTCATAGTATTTTCATGGCTGAAGTTGAACTAGGTGCTAGGGATGTGAAAGCTTGTCTAAATGCTGACACATTTAGTCCTTCCTTAGAATTTCTGCACAATAATGTGGTGCTTTCAGTATAGTCTATAACAAAGCACTTGATTAAATTAGTTTTAAATATCTATTCTCGTCTCTTACAGTTAATATCAACACAGTATTTATAAAGTCATAAATTATTTTGTGCAGATGTTGTACGTCAGATAATGAGGAGACGTTGTTTCTCCATGTTTATTTTGTTCATTTGATAAAGTCAGTAAAATACAGAATTTTTAAGGTGAGGTGGATTGGTGACTTCAATTAGCTACTAAATTTCTAAGTAATTGGTCAGAATTTTTCTGCTTTAGGGTAAAGAGAGAAGAGTAGTACAAATATGTGGTTAGAGGTGGTGATGGAAAGCAGGTAGTTGGTTTCATTACTTTTATTGCTATTAGAACTTTGTTTAGTGAATTTGATTTACAGCAGATTTTAGTTCATAGTGGCTTTTTTGACTGGATAAGATAGTTAAGATCCTGTGAACATTTGGGTACTTTAAAATGTCTGAAAATTCAAACCACAAATTCTAATTAAACACTTTCATCTTGATAAAATGTGAAGTTTTGCCATTCATTTATCTCATTGAATGAATGTAGATTAATAGTGAAGTGCAACAGTAATCTTTCTGGTTTTCTGCAAGATTCACTGAGTTTGTTACCTCAATCTTAAAAATGATTACTGAGGTTTGTGTTTGTGTGGTTTTTAGTCAGTTATTGTTCATTAGTTCCAGATGTCAGTAACTTACATTGTTCACAGGATACAGAAACATTTCATTTTTTAAGGTCACTAAATTCCTACTTTATTATCTCTGAAGGGGATGAAATTCTATGTCTAAAGCATACTGCACCATACACATCCTGTGGTGGTTTGTTGGATTTTTGATTGGTTGGTGTTTTTTTAAAGAAACCAGCAGGCATATTAATATTGCTCATTGCTATTTGTTTTGTTGATTTATGATTTCTCTGTTAAACTCTGCTGTAATGGGAGCATGAGAAACAGTGTATTTTGGACAATCACTATAGTGTTTTTTCATATGTGTTACATTTGAGTAAAATACTTTTAGACCCATTGTCTTTTATATAGTTCTTCTAGTGACTTTTTGTTGCCCATGCATTCTTTTTCTGTGAGTTGAGTAAGCTTGCTCCCATTTTACAGAAAAGGTATGGAGTGATTGCCAGAGCTCAGAGAAAAGCTCTTTTCTCTGTGTTTCCTGTTCCCTTTGGTTTTGGTTTCCTTAGCTTTTTATCAGGCCATTTTGAACACAGATCCATTTTTGGAAGTGCTGTACAAAATGACTGGCTGGCCCAGCAGGGAGCTGCAGTGTTTTGTTGTATGAACTGCATAGGTAGTGTGGTTTGGTTTGGGGTTTCTTTGGTTGGTTTCTCTTTTTCTTTCCTAATGTAGGTGTTGGAATGCTAAAAGTATGGTAGATTTTGAAACCTGTTTTGGATATTAGATACATTCCCATTTTCAGAAATCCAAGTACATTGTAATGCTTTTTATGGTAGTACTAATAGCTGAAAGCATAATCTCTTTTCACTCCCATGGTGCTAATAGTTTGGGTCTTAATAATAAAAAATTTGAAAACCACCAACTTATGTGCAAAGGAACAGGGTACTAGAGTGGATGCTAAAACACCCCCCTCCCCCCCACTTCTTTAACTACATAAATTAGATGTTCATGCTTTGAATCTGAAATAGATGTGTGTAATGAAGTAATTATTTCAACTGAATTGATTGATATACAGTTTTAATGCAAAACGCGTTGTCAGATTGAGGTCAGTATTCTTGTGTCTGTGTGTCCTAGAAAACATAGCTTTGTACTGCTCATAGGTAAACATGAAGGATAAACTATTAGGAGTTAAATAAATTTCTAATAGGGTAGTTGTCTCAAATCTACATGATTTTCCAAGAGAAATACTGTTTCCAAAAGAAAACCAGTAGTTTACTCTGAAAAAGTGTATAGATTGCCTTTTTTTTTTTCCCTTGCAAATGCTGTACTTTAAAAGAAGAAGAATTTTCTCGTCATGACTTTATTTTTTCATTTATGCACCAACTATTTGGATAGTTTTTCATTACTAAATCATAGTTTCTTGGAACCATTCTAACATGGCTTAATTATTTGTGTTCCTCTTAAAACTCAGAGTTGTCTCAATTTGCACAGCTGCATCTTCTATTTTGGTATAAATTTTGGGAGCAAACAGTTTTAGGCAGGATTTTAAATGGACTCTGGAACAGACTGTTGAATGAATGCAATACTGTTTAATGTATGGAAATCACTTTGAAACAGCTGACTTATTTGGTTCTTTAGGTGGAAGTAAATGGTTACCAAGTTCTTAGAACTGTTTGGAATCTTAAATACTTAATCATATTATGACTGTTATTAAAAACAGTTTATTGTTTAGCTGTAAAATTTAGTGGGGTTTTTTTTAAGCATTTACTGTCTTTGAAGGGAGTATGAGTAAGCTGAATTTTTTACTGTCTTCAGTCATCTTGATTTTCAGGTTGAGATCAATCAGTTGTTTACTAAATAACAAAATTCTTCATGTAAATTTAAGTGAACAAAATGGGAGGAGTTCTGAAGTTTATGAGAATACTTACACTGAGGATTTTCCATCTCTAGGAGAAAGGGAGTGCAACATATTAATTAGACTGTTGTAGTCTGGAACTTACCTAGTTTAGATACTTTCTCACCCCTTTCCTACAATAGAAAATGGATAAAGGTATTTTCAGTCCTTCCCTCCCCCATTTCCTGCCCTTCCTGTTCTTTCTGGTACAGGCATCTGCTGTAAAATATTTTCAAATAAACCACAGCAGCTAAGATAATTATTTGATAGACAGTTTCCTGCTTCAGAAGTGTACATAATTTTCTGTGTCTTTCAAACACGAATGTGAGAACATTCTGGGAGCTACTAGAGTTTTAGCTGACTCTTAAATTAATAGTAATTTGATCTGTTCTGTTTTGGAGAAGAAAAGTCGGGGAAATGGGGTGTTTTGGACTTGTGTCAGGAGGCTCAGGGCCTTTCATTTTCATTTGCTCTGTGGTGGGTGTTTTTTGTTTGTTTAAGGTTTGTTCTGTTTTGTTTCGGTTTTCTTAGATCAAGGTACTCGTGACATTTCATCATGGTCAGATTTATGGGTTTTTCTTTTTGGTTTAGACAAACTTAGTTAAATGCTTCAATATTTAAAATACTCTGGATTGGGGAAATAATTTTTGTTACTTTTTCTCTCTACCTATTTTGAGAGAACTGAAACAGTATTTTAAGATATTGTCTTGATTAGTACCTATTGAACCCATACAGTTAATAGTAGTTATTTTGAATAGAATTGGTCTTACTACTTTTGACTGCAACATTCTCGTGGGGGAGTAGGAAGTCGTTTGCATGTTGGAGGAAGATAACTGGCTTTGAGAATGATATAATAGCTTTTACGTGTTTCCACCGACATGAGCAAAACGTGGAAAAGGCAGGTAGACATTTTGGCTTTTTCTGCAGTGGCAGTCACCGGAAAATTATGATTGAGTGCATTATGGTTTGTTGTCTCAGAGTCTCCTATTAAAAACAAACAAAACAAACTACAAAACAAACCACGCTCCCCTCCCCCGCCCAAGGGAGGAGGGGAAAAAAAATAACCCACGGGAGGAAAAAAAAAATAAACAAAAAAAACCCCAACCACCCAAGCTGAAAAGAAAAAAAAAAAAATCCCGTACTTTGGAGTCTGCTGAAGGGTCCCTGTACTTTATTTGGGGTCGGTTGCCAGCCCTATGCGTGGCAGACAGAGGCTGCCGCTGGTCTGGGGCTCAGCCTTACCCAAGGCAGCCCCTCTGCCCTGTGTAACCGAGTTGGTGCGTTTCTAACTCCTAAACCAAAGGCTCCTCCTCTCTGTGGAAACGTTTTGTGTTTGAAACTGAGCTTTGTCATAGGCAGTGGTGTGAGAGGAAGGCGCAGCCAGGGGGTGCGGGTGACTCTGCCGGAACGTTCTGGAAGCGGGGTGGTGCTTCCCGCAGACTGCAGATGCAGAGCTCGTCCGCAGGGGCTGCCGGCAAGTTCTGGCGTGGACTTCCCGCAGCGGAATGGAGCCCGGAACAGAAAATGCTCCAAAGCTCTTATTTTTGCAGTATGTGTTTTAGTGTGTTAAGAACCATACTATTAGTCAGGTATTCGTGCATAACGCTGGTGGAAGTGTAGGGACATGGCTATATTTGGGAAATCTAAGGTTTTTGGGGTTTTTGTTTTTTTTTTTTTTTTTTTTAAAGCAGCACTGGTGCCCTTTCTTTTTAAACTCAGGAGATGTTAATCCGATGAGTCATTCTGCAAATGACAGCAGAATCATTGAAATATATATTCTGCATGCACTTAGATGCGCTAGCATACATAAAAATCAGTCTGGAAGTAAAGCAAGGTAAAAGATAAAGGTAACAAAAGGAGTGATTGTCACTAATGTTACAGGCATTCTGGAAAAATAATTAGCTTTTCCTTACAAATCACTCTAGGGTTTTGGATGCAAAAGGTGAAGATAAATGAGGAGTAATTTCATTGCTAAATATTTTCAGACAAAAAAATAAGTGTTTTTTTGACATTACAGATGAGCATATTATGTTATGCTCAAATAACTTAGATCCAGCCATACATGAACAAATACGCTTGCAGCAGAAAATGGGACATATAATTCAACTATATATAGCCTTGACACTGTTGGCATTCTAAAGAGGAACAATGCAGGGAATTAGAAGAGGCCAGGGGTGTAGAGCAGGCTCTTCTGGTCCTGAGATATTCTGCCATGCTCAAATCAGTAAACATCCCTGTCTCCATTACTTTGCTTTTTCACTAAATGGTGCCAAGCTGCAACTACAGATGCCTATTGCTAAATGTGTAGCTAGCCAAACTTGATTTTATTTAAGGTGTCAGGAATTTGTGTTTATAGCTACTATAATAAATAGTATACCTATTTGCGTTGAATTTTTCATGCCCTAAGAGTTCTTGCAAGGCAGCAGGTGAGGGGGGCGAATGAGTCATCCTTTACACACACACACACACACACACTCTCTCTGAAAACCTTCCTTCTTTTTTTCTCTTTTTTTCTTTCCCCCTAAAAAAGTACAGTGACTTTTAGAATAAACATTTCTCAAATGCAATGTACTCATTTATTTAATGGGACTTTGACTGGAAGAAAAAAGGTTAGGTACTAAAAGTCTATGTGAGGCTGAAGTACAAGCTTCTGCCGCTACCTGTACCTTAGAGGTACTTGAAAATAGCATTTTGGCTGAGAGATATTTTTTGTTCCTCCTACACCTAATAATTTAGAAAAGTTAAATGTGAAATAGAGACTACAAATTAAATGGCCACACATGTTACTTGTCAATATTATGTTAAAAATTAATTTGTCTTACCTGGAACTAGTATTTATTTCTTGTTGGAAATCTGCAAGATATTAGGAATACTAGGTTAAGAATATCTAGTTGCCCAGCACAGTGCAATTTTTCTGGTGTTGCTTCTATTACTAGACAATGACTGTGAACAGTGTCTGCAACAACCTACTTGAAACAGGCTGCAAGATGAAGTTTATTTTGCAGACGCTATTGTCAATTTTCTTTTATATGAACTATGAGAACAGCACTTGACTTTTGACACGGCTCTGGATTATTAGTAAGCAAATATCTAGAAAGATATATTCTAGAATCTGTGGGGAGGGGCAAGGTTTTGCTCAGCAATATCTTGCTGCAATTTAGGTTTGAAATCAGGCCTCTTTATGTAAATTTTTTTACTGGCGCCAGCTAGCTGTAACTGCAGTCTGGTTCTGTGTTGGCAGCAGCTAACATGTGTCATGGACTTCTTCACACGGACTGCTGGAGCACTCTGGTTTCTGGACAGAAAAAGCAGCGCTGATGAATGTGAAAAGATGTACAAAGGAATCTAGGTGTAATTAGATTGCTAGTAAGTGACAATACAGAGGGAATTTCAGCTTTCTTGGAGTTTTTTTAAGTGTGCTGTCTTATGCTGTGCTGTAATAAATCTATGCTTGTTGATATACTGTGTGGTATGTGGGAGGTACTTCACTGCACATAGTTGCTGCAGCACTAATAGTTGGCAGCACAGAAGGCAGTACAAAGAGTACTACTGGATACGCTTGTAGTTGCAACAGTTTCCTTAGAGGCTGTAGCATGCTCAGTGAGCTGCAGGGGCACTCTGACATGTTCAGCTACTATGTGGAGAAGTAGGAATTCCAGCAGGCTTTAACGAACAGATGTAGGCTACTAGCTGAGAGGTATAACAGCATAGCTCAGTCTGGCTAAAAATCAGTACTCATGCTGCTATGTAAACAAAACAAGATCTTAGAATCAAGATGGCCGACCTGGAAGTCTACTTGTAGCTCATAATACTTATGCAAATGAGCTGCATGTCAGTGGCTTACTCAGAGGAGGAAGCTCATTTTGCACGTGCTATCTTCTCACCAGGTAAGAGAATCAACTCATTTTCTGCATTCATGTTTCAGAGGATTTTGAAGATAATTTTTCATTTAGGTGCCAAATCCCCCTCACTTTGGAACAATGCCAGGAATTAAATTTGATTATAAATGGCATTTTCTGGGAAACCCAAAAGTCATTTGTTTTGGCTGTAATTACATTGGGGTTGCTGTTTTTAGGGGGAATGTTACCTGGAAATTTTTGTAGACTATTTACTTGAATAAAACTTAGTAGTTTAAAAATATTCAAATTTGGAGTATGTAGTTTTTGTTGGCAATGTTACTTCTTTTGTTTGATTCAAACCTATGCTGTTTTGCTAGTGTGCTATTTTTGTCACTACAGTGGCACTCACTAGCTGATGCACATGGAGGCTTAGCAATCATGAAAACCTAGCCTGGAAAGGGTGCATTGTTGACAAAGTTGAATCCACCAATTGTATTTCAGCTTCATGGTGTTATGAAGGATCTTCGTTATCCTGGTTATAATTTGAATTTTCTTCTTCTTGAGATTACAAAGCTGTTAAAGGGATTAGACATTGAACTGTTGTCCATGTATCTTTTAGTATATATACACTTTATTAAATGCCTATATGTACATTTTAAAAAGCTCTTCTCATAAGAAAGGAACTAGATCAGAATATGGTGTTTTTATGATCTCCCCCCAGAAAACAATAACCTTGCCTTAGAGCAGGAAATTTTAACAGAATTTAAGTGCTAATTACATAATACGCTCTATTGTGGTTATGCATGTAGCGCATGAAATGGCTGCATGGGGCAGATGTGCTAGTTCTGCACAAATATGTGCGTTGTTTCTATTTTACAAGTCAAAGTTACAACTTGGAAGACTGGAGAGATGGTAAATGAAAATTATTTGAAAGGATGATCAGTGACCTAGAGATGAGAGATAATTGGGGATGCATGGACAAGCCAACAAAACATGGCCACTTAAAGGCAGACATCAGCTCAAGATAGGGATGTGGAACTGGAAGTAGACAGGCTGGTTTTGGTTGAAGGAAAAATAAGATTAATGTAAGAGAATGAAACTAAAGAGATAGAAGGACAGAGTAAGCAGATAAATTATTAGAGCTTAAAATGGCAGTGATAGCTATTGAAAGTATTGGAGGCATTCTGTAAGGGCTTGGGAACTAAGGCCTACAGAGTAAATATGCTAGGAAGGAGAACTGTAACTGGTTGATACTGCAGAGGGGGGAATTTAACCGTAATAGAGAAAGGTGAACTTCTGCTTTCATATGGCAGAGAAAAATGCTGCATGCTTACAATATGGGCCAAATGAGCTGCAGTTTGTTGTTAGCTCATATACTTTGAAACGTCTGATAATTTTTTAGTGCTAACTTAAGATTTGATATGGACAAAATTTTGCTTGTTATTTAGAAGTCTGCTTACATGCATGTCCAGACTACAAAAAGTACAAAAATGGGCGTCTGTGTGAGAGAGTACAAACACACTTGTATGGTAAATTTCCCCAAATAAATTATACTCGAAATCACCTTTAATAACTATAAAGTTTTCTGTAAATGTCACATTCTGTTAGAACCAGTCTTGCTTTCATTGCTATATCAAGGAAGCAGTTTAGGGCCCCTCCTTCCTTTCTTTGAAGTGTGAGTGTCACAATGGTGAAGGAGAAATGGCACATTGAGTGGGGCATGAAAAATGTAGAAAACTGATTATAATAAAATATTCCTAAGAGGAAAACCTTGACTGGTAAAGCAGATGATAACAAATGTGAGATTTGTTAAGAATTGAGAATTCTAACAGTAATGTAGGTGATAATGATAACAGAATCATTGTGAAAGAAATACAGGTACATCACAGTAAATATTTTGGGGTTATTTTGGATAAAAGTGAGATTCTATTATAAGGTCGTATAGGTAAGTCAAGTTTTTGAATTCTTGACGTTACAAGGAAGATACTGAAGATTCACTAATTCCTAGCAAAGATTATAAGGAGGTCTTTGTAATCTGCATCCATGAGTTTTTAAAGAATTGGCTGAGAATACTTTTCTGATATGTCCCTCCCAGTAAGTCAGTATGAAGTAGGAATTGAGGAAGACCCTGAACACTTTTTAAAAAGGTCTGGAGAAAAATAATGGAGGATTAACAATGTGTCTGTAAATGCGAAAGAATATTTCCATTAACATGGAGGTGATTTAATTGCTGAAACACTATTATAAAAAGGATATCCTATTATAATTTGTTTTGGAACAAAGTTCCTTGCTGTAAATACCCAGTATCTGTAATGCCGTTAACGCCTTGATACAGTTACTCTTTGTTATTCCTTAAATAACAACTTCCCTATCCCCAACCCTGTATCAATAAAACATTAAATTGATTTTTAAAGTTTTTGGAGGGGAGAGGATAGTAATCATGCTCCAATTAAAGTTTGATTGGTATTGTAACTTTTTGTTAACTTACGGAGTATGGAAAGGTTGACTCTTACAGAGTCATTAGGATCATTTGCTTAGTGAGACCAAAACACCATTTATTAGATTTATTAAAATAGATATGCTACCCTGCCACACCATAATCGGATTTATACATCTATAGACCATCCAGCATAAAATATATTTCTTTGACAGGGCACTCTGTCCTGGAAGTAAGTGGGGATCACATAGACAAAATAGACAGCTAAAGCCCAAAATAGACAGGTAATGCAGAGGGACTGAAATTCTGTAGCATATAGAGAAAGAGTAAGGAAGTTTTATTCCTTATAAAGTTATGCTGCTGGATGATACTAAATGCTGATGATGTGAATTATGCATCAATACAGGTTGCAGTCCTGTTTGTGTTGGTTTTTTACAATGTTGAAAAATTAGGAGAGGTCCTGGCAAAGAGCACAAGAATGATTATGACTTGTCATATTCACCTTGAGGGTATGTAAATAAAATAGTTTTATGGTTACAAATACAAGTCTAGGAGAGGTGGTCATGCATACAAATTCATCAGGAGAGTCTATAGTTAGTTCAGCTATGCTATGTACCAGCACATGAAGAAAGGATGTATAATGGTTCTTCACTCATTCAAAGAGAAATCTAGTCTTTGATTTTTTGGATTGAGGTGAAACTGCAGCCTGTCCTTTCCAGGAAGCAAGCAAGCATTTTGGCTTGCCGGCTCACTAGGCAAGAGACAGACTGTGGACAAGTGTTCTTTTGATGTTAAAGGCTTCTGGGCAGAACCTTTCTGGAGGTTAACTTACAGCAAACCTTAAATGGTCAAAATTGAAGATGCTTCCCTTTGTGGCTTTTATACATTTTATCAATGGAAGGATTTTTAAGTATAACTCTTACCATCTGCTTCTAGCATCTGAGTCATATTTGGGATACTTCTAGGCAAGAAAAATGAATTTTCTTATAAATGGTTGCCCTGAGTGAATGTGCAGATGCATTTTTCTCCATATGACTTTTTAATGGAATTTGTTTGAAGGCAAGCAGTCTAAAATAACTGTATAAATTCATGTACTTCTGTGTTTCTGAAATGCCATTACTGGATTGTTGCTTATTCGGCTGCTTTTCCCCCTCAAAAAACAGTAAAATAAAAGATTTCTTTTGTAGAACTGCTTTGAGCTCTTCACTGAAGAAGAAGACTTTTGCAGACCAAGTACTACCAACTCATAAATGCCTTGGACATCACTACAGCCTGGCCACTGTTTTTTGGGACCAGGCTCAAAAGCTTTTTACATGCTGTTCCAGCAAAATCATTCCCAAATAATGTATCAGTAGTGGTAAACATGCAGCTCCTTTTTTTGGTATTATGTAATACTGTGAAATGCAAGTTTGATGTTCTGTGCAGACTATCAATGCTTCATGAATTTGTAATATTGTTTTCTTTATTTTTGAAAATTTGCATTAGCGATCAAAACAGTGACCTCATTACTGGAAGAAATTGCGTTCTGCTTTTGTTCACTTCCATCCTTTCCACTTTGGAATGCAACACTGGCATTGGAGGTGGCTCTAGACCTATTTTTTCCGGTGTCCTAAACAGAGCATATATCCAGGTGCATTTCATTAAGTTAGTGTGTATGATGTCACTAGTCAGCATGAACAAAATGGTGCTGGCTGACTTCTGTCCACACAATTGCTGCCAGCAACCATGCAGAGGTGATGGTGTTGAATAACTGCAAACTTGGGCTTTTGGTGGCTTTGAAAATAATTCATCAGGAAAAAAAATTAAAACCTGTTATCCTAGATGTAAAGTTTTAAGCCAGGAAAGCCTTCCAGAATTATTTGTGCATCCTGCATACTGGCAAACCTCATTGGGGTCATTAGCAAACAGATGTAAGAAATACTTTGGGAAGTGTAAGTTGATGTCATTTGAGGCCTGTAGCTTCTTATTCTAAAAGACAAAGGTCTTTATTGACTAGATGGAACATCACTTCAATTTTCCTTTTTATTTTGCTTTTGTATGCTCTAACAAACCTAGCAGGAGAACTTGCTGACTGCTGTGGTCAAGAGAACACTGCGTATCTTTTTCCTGCTTCCTTCTTCAAGGATCTTAGACTTAAGAAACCAAGGAAACACAAATATGGATTCTTCCATCATTATGGAAAAGAAATGCCTTCAGACTACAGATTTTAATTTCACTTTCCTATGTTTAGAAGTCCATGTTCCTTTGTAACATTAACAAGCTGTAATTCACAGAAAATACTTCACATTTCTTGTACTAGGATTTTGCTGCAGAAATGGCTGTTGACATTTGGTCATCCCACAGCACAAAAAATAAATAGTACTTAGCAGCTAAAGTGATACAGCACTTGCTAATTGACTCTTTTTTATTAAGATTCATATTGCAAGATGAGAAAGTCCAATAGCTGGATTGCTTTTAGTTAACTGGTTTTTTACTCTACATCTTTGAGACTTTGTGTAACATTTTTGCCATCTCTTGTTTCAAATGGGTAATTAAGCACTTGCTTTTTTCCCTGATCATTTGAAGGCAATGATTTGAAGAACTGTTGCCTGAAGTGCATGCATGATTCTGCTTATTTAGTATTTCATAAAAACGTAGCTATTTACAGTTCTCATCACAAAAGTCTACACCTAATTATTAGCATTTCATCCTCTCTTCTTTCTCCTCAATCCTTACTTAAACCAAAGGGAGATGTCACAGTGTTCAGTTAATGTAACAGCACCTTTTTAAGAAGACGTTGAAGAGTACTTCTTAATGCTTAAGTGCTACTTAATAAGGACAGGAAAGAGTGGGACTGTGTATGGATATTGACTAAACTATTAAAGGTGGTACTGCACAGCCCTGGTGGTGCTCATTCTGCTAGAATTCTGAAAAGCTTGTTGCCTCTTTTGAATATTATTACTGTATGCAAAGTGTGCAGAGTAGCTGTCCAGGGCATAGGATGCTGTCTTGTTTCATGGGAAACCCCTCTGGATTAGAGGACAGTCAGTGTGGGCAGTCTCTCAAGGAGCTGTAACCTCATAGCAATATTATCCCTAGAAATGTGTTGACTGCATGGATTTTTGCAATCTCTTTTCTTTTCCTGCCACTGTGAAATCTTATTGCTTGATGTCACTGAAAGTCATTTATATTGGTCCTTTTTTTGTAAGATAGAAGGAGAACACGTATGGGCTCATGTGTCATGTTCTTTAACTGAGGGGGTTCAATCTCATGTATCAGAGTAGTATTTTGCTCCATTGTAGAATAAATCTAGATAATATGCTAATTGCTCTGTGGTATGAATTTTTTATGCTCCTGTTAGTATGAAATTCTCTGCTTCCTGTTCTTGCTTAATTTTGGTGGAGAAACCAAAAATCAGAAAAGACAAGATGACTGCTGAATGTCTGTGAGGTTTTTGTAGTACTATGTTGGCTGTTTCTTGGCACATGCAAATACCCTAAGATATTTCATCTACACATAGATGCTTAGAAAAGCATAGGAAAATGGAAGCTTTTCCCCCGCACCCCCTTTTCCCCTCTGAAAAATCTATTTGCATTTCATAAAACAGTTGTGAAAGGAGTGGAATGAGATGAGGTTATTTAAAGAATAAGTTAGGTTCCAGTGAATATGCCAAAATGGCGAATATCAAAATTGAGATGAAACTAAGATGTTGCTTAGCAACTGTGGTAGTCTCTGGTAGCTAAAGATGAATACAGTGAATGTTTACAGCAGCACTGCTGCTGTAAAGTGAGTCTGTCTGAAGCAGGATTTCTAAAGAATTTTTTTTTCATGAAATTTTACATAGATTTATTCCCCGTTTTGGTGAACCTTTAAACTGATTTTTGTCAGGGATGGGAAACAAAAACCTGGCAATAAAACTTACTTTGCAAATTGATGTTTTTCTAGTGATAAACAAGACTTTCTACCAAATATTTTGGTCTTACATTTTATATTATAGTAGTCATAAACTCCAGTTTTCCTGTTCCTTGACTTGTCCTCCCATTTGATGTAGGATTATACTGGATTAGTCGTGCATGGGCTGCAGTTGCAGAATGGGGAGAAAAAAGTATTTCATTATATCTCAATAATAAAAATTTCAGTAATTTTCCTTGTTGCACCATATTTTGAAATCTAACTTCTTAGTTGTTGTGAGGTGTTTTGAACATTCTTCTGAAATAAGATTTTGCAGGTGGAAGATGAGTTGTGATGGTCGAAACCTGTGTATTGAAACACAGTTTAAATTTGTGGAAATTTTAAGAACGCTCATTTTAATCAAGTTTTGTAGGTATGAGCAGCTTGTACAAAACATGTATTGTATTGCATTGCACTTCAAGTTTATCCTGATGTTTTCGTGTGAATTCTTAGAATTGAAAAACCCACCCAAAAAAGCATTATGTTTTTGACAGAAACTTAGACTTTGTCTGTTGCTTGGTGTCCCCCAGTCTGGACTTCAGAAAATAACATTTCCCTTCTAGAATGGGATTCTTGTGCCTTGCCCTAAAAACAAAGACATTCATAGCAAATTTTATTTGACATCCTGTTTATCTACATTGTTTTTATGGTTATTCATAAATGAAAATTGAAAATAACTTTGTATGAGCCTGTCAGATTTGATACTCTTTGCAGTGTCTTTTAATTCTTTTTTTGACTGGTTAGTCATCTGATGTGACAATATAAACTCTTCATTGAGTAAATATTGCTGTTAAAAATATAGAAAAATATATTTAAGAAAAAATATGTAAAATGAGCCACTAATTCTATTGGTTGACCAAAGAAGGGGAAGTGAGGTGCTTGGAATTCATACCTCAGGTGTGATAAAAGTCTGTCTTATATGAATTAGAAATTAAGTTTCAGAAACAATCTTATTTTAGGTGTACTAATTTTCTCGCGTATTTGATCAGAGATAGCAAACAAGATGAATTTGTTTTTCTGGGAGAAAATTGCCTTAAAGATAAGTTCACTTATGCTTATTCAGCCTGATGATCTATTGTTTCCATATATTTTTTAGCTTCCATATACAAGAATTACATTTAAAAACCTATGCAAATAAAACTAGATCCTCAAGTTCACAACCTAATTACCATTTTAGATTTCTGGTGTTGTGAGCCATCTGATCATGATTTCCTCAACCATATGTATCTATATAAATACAAAATGCATGAAGTATATAAAATATGCCTAGGTATATATTCAAAGAAGATGGATTTTTTGTTTTTACTGACTTACCTTATTAGTAGATTATTGCTTATCTTGAAATGTACCTTCTCAGCTGTGCAATTACTGCTCTCTTGCTGAAGATGTAACAGTTCTTCATAAGACTGATGGAGTAGCCACCTGACCACCTTTAAAAGTCCCATTTTAGAGGCGTTTTAATATCTGACAGCTAATACTGATCTTCTGGTAATTAAATCAGTTGTACAGCTTAGTTCATAGAATATCTTAGATTGGAAATGACCTTGAAAGATCATGTTGTCTGGTCTTTCTTGGGAAAGAGAGCCTAGGTGAGATTATCTGGCATGTTGTCCAATTGCATCTTGAAAACTGCTAGTGATGGGCATTTTGCCACATCCTTGGGGACGTTGTTTCGGTGAATCATGTTCTCCCTGTTAAGAAAAAAGCATCTGTCTTATATTGACACACAAGTCCTGTGTTTTCCTGGTTCTTTACCTACCAACTGATTTCAGCCAAACTTTAGCCCCACCTTGGTAAAAAAATGGGTTTTCCCATCAACTGTGTAATTGTTTTCAGGACATTACTCTCATCTTCCTTTGTTTCTGTTTAAACATCTTTGTTTTTCAGAGTGTGTGAGTTAACAAGAATTATTAGCATTAGGTATAAGCACCTCAGAAATGAACATGCTGCTTTGTTGCTTAAGGTGCTGCTGATACAGATCAATACAACTGTGCCACTTAAAATGAGTGAGGCATCATTTAAAATATATTCCTGCTGATATTGAATTTGGAAGTGTGGCAACAAGACAGTAATGAGAAGAGAGTGTATCTTAGATGATAACAATTGAATCTAGGATGTTGCATTTGGTCTCCTAACAAGTCAGGTAAATGGCATACAGCACGGTCTGCTGTCTATGCAGCAAGTATTGTGAGTCGGTGGGTGTGTCAAAGGTTCTAGAAGGGAAGAATACAGTAAGAATTGGTACCCTTTCAGGCTACTTGTTGTCATTAAAGCTCCTTTCAAAGCTAGTTCTATTTCTCTTATCATTTATTTCTATGATTGGAGCTACATTAAAAAATTGTAGATTTACTTTGTGCTTCCTGTTCCTTGGGCAGCTTAGCAAAGAATTAAATCTGGCAATCTGTGTCTCTAGAGCTTGTTCTAGACATGCTGAAGTTAAAGAATCATCCATGCAATGGTTGCTTGCGTATTAGCTTATGAAACATTTAAAGGACGATTTGGGTCGTGCATCGGGTAATTTTTGTTACAAGTATTTACAAGTGTGACATGTCTTTGCCCAAGAGCAAATACAGAAAAATAATTGTCCACCCAATAACTCAAGAATTTATTCCACCATTATAGACTTTTACTAGTAAGAGTAACTCAATCTTACTCTGGTTGCATGCTCTGTACACTAAGAAATTGACTGCCATAGAACTTTATTAGAAAGCAACTGTTGATCGTTGTAAAAACATGAATTACCTGCAGTATCTAGGATCCTTAGCATATTAATACAATGTGTTATGCACGTTAATATTGTGTGGCTTTTTTCTTCTTCTGTATCTCGTAATGAATAGAATATTAGGTTGGCATTTTCTTTTCTAGTTCTCATCATTTTGTAACATAAATTTCTTTTGGAAAACATTTAGCCTCTGATAAACGAAAAAATGTCTTGTGGTAGGAGACACAGTTTCTAGTAGAATGCATTAGAAGCAGCTAATTAACACCTATGCAGTAAGCTACCTTTCCGTAAAGAATACTTGTGATAAACAGTCCTAACGCTAGGTGCAGCTAATTAAGTTTGGGTGAACTGTAGGTTTCACAAGAAAATGTGTAAATACACATTTGTTTGGTGGTAGTGATGGTGGGGTTTTCCCCCTAATTTTATTTTGAAGCTTTTTTATGCACTGATTTTTGTCTTACTTCACTTACTTCCTATTGGGATTCCTGTTTAATTTTTGTGATTCTGTTTTGTTGAGTCATTCAGAAGATACTGACTGTCTTCAGTGGTCACTGTGACCAATCACCTGCTTTGGCCACTTTTTTCCTGCTCTCCTTATTTGATTGTGACAGTCATAGAGAAAATACCTTATTTCTCATTCTAGCAGTGCTTATGTATCTGATACCTTATGTATCAGATGGCACATTTCAGGCTGCCAAAGACCTAGGGTAGACAGCTGTACACTGGATGCTTCATTCATCTTACAATGCTGGCTTTCACCTGCCTTTACCAGTTCCATGAAACAGAAAGCTGGGGGTGGATATGTTGAATGGAGAGGTGTGGAAACCTCTTTACTTGCTTCTGCTGCAGTCAGAAGAGTTTATGCTATCAGTTCAGTACTGCTGAAGATGAAACTTCTGTAGATGATTCCTGTTTTGTAGGTTGAAGTTGTAAAATTACATACATGCAGATTACTACTGGAGATACTATCATAGAACATATATGTACATAGTATTTTTAAGATTTTGTGCTTACTGACTTCGTTTTGTATCTAAATTTTATTCTTAAAATGCCTTCTCTATTTACAGTTTTTTTTCTTAGTTCATCACGCTTGCCCTTTCAAATCGCACACTGTCGTTAGTTTCAAGTGGAGGAGTGGTACAGGTGTGTTTCTGGTGAGGTGTGATTAGCAAGGGGTAACTCAGGAGCTAAGAACTTCGTGTAAGAGTCCACATTTAGTAAGGATTAGATGGCATTTGTTGCAGGTGTTATGGATTACTCCATTGCCATCTCACCAAACCGACAATGGGGTATTACAGTAAGAAAGATGGTGTCTGTTCCTGCTTGCTTAGAAACGAAACTGAGAAATAGTGTGCAGATTACAATAGTTTGTTTTGATTTGAAAAGAGAATTACTGCAGAATTTATTTTAGTCATTGACAAAGGCCCACCGGAACCCTGAGGGAGTTGAGAGCACCGTGCCCTCCCGTCCCGTCGGGATGGCTGCGCGTGCCTGGGCCCCTCGCGTCGGCCGAGCCGCGCTCCCGCCCCGCCGCAGTGCCGCTCCCACAGCAGCGCGGGCTATTTTTAGCCTGTTGCCGGGCAGATTTGGCTTATGCAAAGCAGCTCTGCGGCAGCTAATCCCGAGCGGGTATGCAAATCTCCCTGCCATCGGGTAGGGAGCTGACGAGAGGACAAGATGGCTGCCGTGGTGCTGCCTTGGCCTGCCTCAGACACTCGCTGAAGGAAAACTCATCCTTGGGAAACAGCCTCCCTGCCCCGAACATCAGAGTCCCCACCAGGCTTCAGCTGGATGAGTTTATGGAAGAGCAGGTTTCCTCGCACCCTGCTGTGAGGATGGCGCTTCCATCCTGCATGCTGTGCCTGTGCTGGGCAGGTCTGGTGTGGGCGAGCCAGCAGGTGTGCTGCCCCTGCCGAGAAGCGCTGTCTTCCCCGGGGGAAATAGTGATAACCCTTCCAACACCCAACCTACCAACCGCTGGTTTAGTTCCATTTTAAACTGGGTTTTTTGTTCCTGAGAAAACACAGTCTTTGCAAAAAACCTCACAGACCTCATAAAAGGTGGCAAACACTTGGTAACATTTCAATGCAGCATCATCTCTTTTGTTGCGAGTTTTCTTTTCACTTCTTCTGGCATTTGAGAAGTGACTCTTGGGACCACTGTCAGCATCAGATAGCTCACCTCTGAATTCTGATGTCACTGAGCTGCCAGCTGGAAAGCTGAGGTTACATTGCTACAGCTAATTGTATATGTGGTATGGGAAGTAGAGTCTAGACAATAGACTGTTCAGGGTAAATATGTTAGTTTTTTCATTACAATAGTGTTGTTCTGCATTTTATCTAACAAGATAAGAGACAAAAACATGCATATGTTAGTGATACCATGTCAAAGTTGTAGCTTGTTGAATTGCTTAAAATTATACATTTAAAATTTATAAATTTTCTTATAAAAGGAAAAAATACTGTATTTTATAATGCCTAGAAAAGCCTAAACATGATCAGAGCATTTTGCCTTTTTTCTAAGATTCTTCTTTTTCCATGGAGTGTATATATTTTTATCTGTATGTGCATGAACAATTTATTCAGGTTTTAAATTTGGAATATCAGAAATCGGGTAAGTTTTTAGTTGTTGATGTGTTTTGGCAGTTAGTGACCACATCTGTTCAAGGATAACAGTAAGGAAATTCAAGCTGTTTATCCTATGTCAGAGATGGAATTGTAATCTAACACTGAGACTTGTGTAATAATGTTCATCAAACATATCCTTAAATGCACAAATTCAACTTCATATTTAGTAATTTTTTTTTAATGAAAAAAACTCAAACATTCTTAGTGTTTTAACTTGTGCTCAAAAAAATCTTTCTGTAAGAAAGCTGAATTTTGTTGTTACCACTGTTTAAAACAGCAGGATTTGTTTAGTGTTTGGAGATGTCACAATTGAAAGCTGATGTTTTGAGTTGTTGATAATAACTGAAATATCTAACACTTGTGGAAGTAAGAAAACGCATTATCACAGCTTTGTTGCTCTGGCTGAGTTCCAGTCATGCGATTTTACTAGTTTAATAATCTAAGCAGCTGTTAAAATGCAGTATACAGAAAAAGATAAAACTCTTCTTGGAGAATCAGCTTAAGTTCCATGTGCTAAATAATGGGTGTTTGTAAGGGACTTGAGTTGCTTGTAAAAGTTGTCTAGGAAAGACTCTCCACTTGTTTTTCATTCTGCTATGTTCCAAAGAATCAGTTTTCTAGGCATTAAGTGATGAACATGTAAAAAGAACTCTGCAAAGCCACCAGCAGATGAAATAACTTAGCCATGTGAATAGACCTGTCAGTCGTCTTTGTCCCACGAGAAATCAAAGCCTCATGGGGAAAAACCTCGAAAATTTGGTATGAGAAACAGGTTCATGAGCCAATGTCAGAGGACGTATTATCCTCTTGAGGTAGAAGAGTGCTTAACTTACTGTGACGCCAAGGTGATGAGAGCACAGTTCAAGTTTGCACATGACGCTATCACATATACAATAAACAAGACCAACCTCTTTAAAAATGTACTGTGAGTTTACTCTGATTTAAGAAGGCTTTAACCATATAGATGGGTGTTTTTCTTAGGCATAGATACGTAGGTGGGCTCAATCTTTTGCTCAATTTCAGAAGGCAGTTCGCAAAGGTGGGGGAGGTTGACCTCTGCTTTCAAGGCAGAAGTCATACTGCAGTCATGTCAAAACACTGATTTTCTGTTGGAATACTAAAAAAATCAGTGGCACTGCATAGGATCTGAAGAAAGGAAGGTTTTCCAGCTGCCATCCTTGAACCCAGGTTGGATCTCAGCAGTTTTTCTGATTTAGCATTCAACCTCGCAGGAATTCAGTGATCGCCTCAAAATGCTCCCTCGCATTAAACGCCTGTTCCTTACCGTGGCTGTGCACCCCCACTCGTGGGTCAGCGCTGTTGTGCAACCCCAGGCGTCACGCGGGAAGCCCTTGGTTTTCTACTGCGCCCTCTGGAAAATCCCGTTCGTTTAACGCGCGTCCCCGCGCTCGTGCTCGCGCCCGACGTCTGCCGCGTGGGGCTTGTTGCTGGGTGGAATTTAAAGCGCTCCCGTCTGATTGGCTGCCGCGCGGCTGCTCCGTTCAGCCAATGGGAGGCGGGCCTGCGGGTCCGTCCCGCCGCGGCGCGGGCTGCGGCCGGCGGGGCCCCGCGGGCGCCCCCTGGGAAGGGCCCGCGGCACTGCAGGGCTCTGCCGCAGGGGGACGTGCCTCTCGCTGCCCGCACTGCGAACCGCACTTCGGGATGTGGCGGGGACAAAGGAGCTGAAGGGGTTTTTAATTACAGTTCACCTTCTTCTGCTGTGTGTGCACTAAGTGAAATAGGACAGGGTGGTGACGGAATTTTTTTATTGGAAAATGGTATCTCTTTCTTCCTGCTCTCACCTAACACTAGCATAACTTTAGCCTAAAAGGGACAAAACCTCAAATAGTCTGTGGTGTTCTAGAAGAGTTATTATTTGCACATATGATAATCATGTGATCTCTATTTTATTTATTACATTTAAAAGCGAAGGCACTGTTATATGTGGAGCTCAGTAGACTGGTGGTGTGTATTCCATTCAGCCAGCTCAGTAGACTTGTATTACTGGTAGAAAACCAAATTATTGGTGCATTATTTAATTATGTCTTTTATAAGAATAGGTATCAAACAGTATTTTTTTTCTTCTTTGAAAATAGTTTTTAAATTTCTGATAACTTATGTCAAAATTGCTATGGAAGATTTCAACTGAAAACTGCTTTTTATGAACCACTACTTAAAAGGTAGGTTTTATTCACCACTCTTATTCTTTGGAACTCTCCATCTAGAACACAATACTCATGACCATTTGCTGCTTCACTTTCTTTGATTTGGCTATGCTACATTGAAGTAGGCTTGCACATATGAGCACTGATGTTCATTATCTGTCAACTTTACTTCCTCCATGTAGTTCTTGTGCTTTGGCAAACGTTTTATGGTTGTGGCGAATGTGGCTAGTGCTGCATGCCCTCCAGGAGCCTTTTGCTGGTGCTGTTCTAGACCCATGATGTTATGCAAACCCCAGTACTCGCCATTGCTTAGATTGCAGCTTCTCCCTCCCCCCCTCATTTTCCAATGACCTTCCCTTTGTCTGCTGCCTGTCACTAGGCAGGATTCAGGCAGCTCCTTGCTGATTGGCTTGTCATTTTGAGCAGCTCATGGGCTGCTTACCTGAGCACACAATCACAGGCTGATCCATACCAGCTAATACAATCCTTTCTTGCTCTTGAGCTGTGGTCTTTTTACAGAGTAAGAATAATAAAAAATGAGGAAGTAGAGGGAAAAGGTTTTAATTGGCTCAGAAAAGAGACCTTCCCATATTCCTAGCTGCACTGGCACATTTTGTGCCATTTAGCACACATTTTGTCATGAGAAGAATTTCTGAATTTTGGAGGGAGGTGCCTAATGATGTGTTCATATCTCACAGAACTAATTATGTATGACTTTAAAACTTAAAACGAAAAAGGGAGTTTTTATATCTAAACAAATGAACATAATGTGTATGTTGGTCTGTCAAAATTGTTGACTTTAATAAAATCAAAACAAAAAAAATCAGCCCAAAGCCTATGTCTTTATTTGCAGCATTTAACCCTTACACAGGTAGCTGTACATGCTGGAGTCATTTTGTGCTGATGCATACAAAAGCCATTCTTTGAAATAAAAGGTGCTCCTCTGTTGGCTTGGTGCCTGAGCCATTGGTTTCACCCTTGTGACTTGGTCACACAATGAGTAAAAAAAGAAAACACCTAAACATCAGATAAGGGTAACATACACAGCTGAACTTCATGTTGTTAACTTAAAGGGAGACTACCAAAATGCATTCATTTAGAATACTTGTAGCTTGGTAAGCTTTTATTTGAGCAAGGCTGAATTCATGCAGTTTGCTCCGTTGCTCTCTGAAGGCGTGCTCCTTGCCCCTTTGAAAGACTGGAAACCAGTATTTATCAGATGGCGGGTGACTGGCTTGCACTGGTGTGACCAAACCTGTCTGGACTGGCTACCAATTGATTTGTTTTTCATTCACTCAGCTCTCACATGAGATCTATTCTTTGGCTGCACTGTGCTCCCTTGTGGGTATGGCTGGAAATGCTTAAAGACTGGTCTGCCCTGGTGCAAGATATTTCTCTCTTAAAAGATGAACCAAAACACTGGTTCATCTCATCTATGCTTATAATTTTGTTACAGAAGTTTTTATGGAATATTTTGGTAGCTTTAATCAAATATGCTTTGGTTGCAAAAGATTGTGGGATTGAGCAGGAGTATATGCATGAGTTACTCCCATAACCATTTAAAAATGGAATTTTGAGAAGCCTGTATTTCCTACAGGTTCTGTCTAGAACTGTGTTAGTGCTTTGTTTTTAACTAGATTTTGGATAATATCCTAAGATAAAAAGTAAACATAATTTTAAAATATATTAGCAATTCAATCTTGTTCATCCAATTTTTTTTTCAATGAAAAAGTAAGGCTGCATCAATATAAAGGGATTCTGATGTTTGAATTTTTTAAGCCTGCTCTTCTTGGCAAATGTAAAAAGAAGTGTCCTTTTTTTTCTTTGCATTTACTCTATTTAAAAAATATTAATTAAAAACTGCTTATATGCCTTAAGGAAATTAGAATAGCAAATTTAAGTTTATATGGTTATTCAAGTGATACACTTACAGATTTGATTTTAAGACATCTGTAAATGTTACATTAATCTGTTAGCGTATTTTCTGGTCATAGGAAAGACTTTGAATTTTGTAATATAATTTATAAATTCTGGGTAATGCCTATAAAAGAAAACACTGTCGTCTGGGAGTTTGAACTATCCTATTGTAATTTTGATGCAGAGGCCCTGTTCTCATACTGTGCTATCAGAGGATTCTCACTAGTGGGTCTCCTATTAGGAGTTCTTTGACTTGTTCAAGGTTAGCCAAGCCTGATTTTTCTTTTTTTTTTTTTTTTCCCAAATTGCCTCTACCAGATAAAAAATCTGTAACAGCATGTGTGTTGGTTATAGGGGTTTATATGCATGGAACATGAGTATGATGGTCAGTATTCTATTACATGACAGTCTCACACATGCTTTTATAATGATGTGGAAATGTCTGCCTTCCATTTTAAGTTCTTGGGAAGACAGAAGGAATGTGCTTCCAAAAACTGTACTTGCACTTCCCAAATACTAGAGATTTTTTCATGCTCTTTGTACGCTCAGGTCTAAAATTCTTGCATTAGATATATTCTCTTCTGAAGGTAGATGAAAAAATTGTATTTAGCATGTAGACAGCTCTGGAAAGGCATTAACAGCTCACCTGGAGTTCATAAGTCATCTGACTGAAAATGGTTATGTGATGAGAATCTTTTTTTCAATTCAAGTAAAGTGGTGTTTCAGATCAGTGTTTCTGTAGATGTTATATTTTGCTCCCACTAGTGGCAATGCAGTAGTAGACAATCTAGTTCAGAAAATCTAGGTCAGAATGGCAAAAAAAAGTCATAATGGTATTATTGAGAGTCCATAAATAGACCTGATACAACTTTTTGTCAAAATTTGTTCATCTGTTTTTGAGGCGTAAGTCAAAGTGTTAAGTACTATCAGTAACTCAGATATGACGATTCTAGATGATTTTGCAGAAGAGAACTGAAAAAAAAAGTGTAAGGGAAGTTCAGTGTTAAGTTAAAAGGAAATATAAAAAATTGCTTTGTGCTTTGTCCCTGTTTTTCTCAAGTCATGTTAAGTGAGTATAAAGTAAGCCTTTGAATTGTAATGTGAGGTAGGTCATGATTGTGGGGTTTACAGTAGAATTCATATTGTACTTTAGAATATATATTCTTACCTTGCAATGTAGAGTATTGTAGTTAGTGATAAATGTTACAAAATTGCCTTCACAAAAAATTGTTCCAAATAGGAACCATTAGGAAACTAGGAAAGATCCAGCAGACCAAAATGAGAGGAGCTAAAGCATGTGACCCATGATGAGATGCTGAGGGAGCTTGACAGCTTCAGTCTGCTGAAGAGAAGGCTAAAGGGCAATCCTAGCATTGCCTAATTAAAATTTGTAGATGAGGTTGGCTACAAAATGGAGTGGAACCAAATTTTTAGAGGCTGCGGCATCTATGTTCTGAATTTTGTAGCCTGGTCTGGTTCATAGAATTGTGGAATTGTCAAATATCCTGAGTTGTAAGGGACCCACAGGGATTGAGCCCAGCTCCTCACCTGGCACAGGACAATCCCAAGAATCATTCCTCCTGCCCAAGAGGGTTGTCCAAATGCTCTTGAACTTGTGGTCACATAAAACTGTCATTGATCTGAGCTAGTGTTGGCAGAAGTCCTGCTTTCTTTTACTAAAAAAATTCAAAATCATTTATATCCCACCTGAAAAGACAAAATGCAATTTTTTAATTAATTTCTTAGCTCTGTAAATGGAAATGAACTGGGGGCTGACACAAGATTAATAACACTAAGTATTTAAAGTGCATCCTCTGTCTAATAATTCTGCTGTCTCAGTGTTATAAATATTTGCCTGTCTGGTCCTTGTGGGGAAAAAAAGTCATATTCAAATAACTGCCTGAGAATCTTCTCTTTTAGTTACTGTTAATATAATTTTTACATGTTTTTGAGAAACTTAATAAAGCTGTATGCTTGATAGGAGTAACTTTATGATGGTTTGTAGCTTCAGTAGACATAAATTGGTAAGCACCAGCTGATTCAAGATCTTAGTTATTAAGTTACATTTAGGATGTAAGAACTTGATTAGCTGCTTTCTGCTTACGAACATTATCACATATAATCCTTTAAAACTAGGCAATTAGGCAAGGAAAAGTGGAGGGAAAATATTTTTTAAATCCCAATGGATTTGTTTTGTTTAATGGAAAAAGATGAAATCGGATTTTGTTGTATTTCAACAAAATCATTATAGCTTCCTAGGTAATGCTGGATTTAACTCCATGTTTTGATAAAATAGATTTTCTAATATTTTTCTTACACTTTTTATAAACATTTTTATTTTTCCTAATACTTGTGTGGATGGATGGAATGAAAATAACTGTGTTGAGGGCAAACACACCAGTTTTCCTTGAAAGAGAAAATTTTTCTACAAGGTGCTCCAATACATGTTGGAGTTTTTATGGCCACAAATAGTCTTAATAAGCTATTACTGCAAACTGAATGAAAGTGGTCTAAAAATCCAAGTTCATTTAACCATTGTAGAGAGATGGAGGATGAAAGCCTATTTTATTCATGCAGAAAAAAGTATCTTAATGATACATTGAGAAATTCTTCGTATGTAATGAAGTTTTCTTAAAAGTGACTTGATATTAAAATCTTGTCCTTTACCCCAGTTATTAATTCTGTTTAAATCTTAAGAAATGAAATATTTTTAAAAGGATGGAAATACTCATGCTATCCATCAGTTTGCATTTATTTTTGACTTCTTATGAGAAGAGAGGTTGCTGGCTCTTACCTTAGCATAATATCCATTTTTAATAGAATATTATGAGACAAGTGGTCTAAAATGTGTAGTTAGAATGTTATGCATGATATTGTAAAGTGATCTCTGTGACCTTTGCATAAATGTGTTTGGCAGCATATAGAGAAACTTGGATTCATTTTTTGGGAAGTCAGATAAAATTCAACTGTTGACAGATATTTCTTTGTTTATGTCAGTAATATTTCAACTACTTTACTTTAAAACATGCCAAATGTTACAGTCTTTCTTAGTAGCAGTGTAATATGACAATGATAAATTTTTATCTTCACAATTCTTTCTGATTTTTTTTTTTTTAAGGGCTAAGATGGATAGCACAGAGGAACCTCAGAAAAAAGTCTTTAAAGCGCGAAAAACAATGAGAGTAAGTGATCGGCAGCAACTTGAAGCTGTCTATAAGGTTAAAGAGGAGCTGTTGAAGACAACTGACGTGAAACTGTTAAATGGAAAACATGAGAATGGAGATTCTGATATAAATTCCCTTTTAAGCAATACAGACTGTACAGAAGACAAGAAAGAAATTAATGGCGTGGTTGACTTGTGTGTTAACTCTGAAGAAGGAGGAACAGCTTGTGATGAAATTAGTGAGACCAAAAGCCCTGAAAGTAGGGCAGGAAACATAGTCAATGACATAGAATCCAAACCTGTAATGCTGTCTTCAGAAAATGTTACTCCGGAGCAAGCTAAAGATACTGACATTGCAGTAAAATGTGAGGCTGAAAATGGAGTTGGTAGCAGCAAAGATAACTTTCATGAAGAAAATAATAGAAACGATAATTCGGACCAAAGAAAGAATGATATCCCATCAGAAGGTGAAAGCAAATCAGTCTGTGATATTAGTGACTCTTCTGAAGAGAAGGTAGAAACAAACGATTTACCTGTTAATTCCAGTTTATCTGGTGAGGGCAAGAGGACTGAAGAAGTAACTGTTGAAGAGGTTGTTGGAGAAGCAGCCATCTCTAGCAGTATGGAAGCTGACCAGGAAAAACAAGAAGGCAGTGCAGGACTTTCTGAAACCACTGTTTTGAAGACAATAGATGAGCCAAGTGAAAGTATCTTAGACAATACTGAGTGTATGGAAACAGATGACATTATTCCAATTTTGGAAAAACTAGCACCTGCTGAAGATGATCTGAGCTGTTTTTCTAAAAGTTCTCTACTTCCAGTGGAAGACACAGTTCCAGACTTAGAAGAGAAAATGGACAACTGTTTGGGTTCACCATCCAAGCAGGAAAGCAATGAAAGTCTGCCAAAAGAGGCTTTCTTAGTACTGTCTGATGAAGAGGATCCCTGTGATGAGAAGGAGGAGCATGTTGAAGTGATACTACCAAACAAGTCAAGTCTTCCAGGTAAGAATTTTCTAATTCTAAATTTCTGTCTTTGTTCTCACTGAAGTTTAAGGGTTCTCTCATTGAAGCCATTAGGTTTACGTTTTTCATCTTACCCAATGAAAAAGCACTCTAGGGTCACAGAGGAATTTACTATGGAGCAAAAAGACTGAAGTGAGTATTAAATACTAGACTACAGTTTGCAGAAGTTTAAAATGAATGTATCCAGTAATATTTTTTCAGACTCTTAGTTTTGGTGACAAGACAAATTCTTTTGACTAGTTGTTTTATTTACTGGCTAATAACAGTTTATGACTCAGAGTTGTGTGGCTGTAACTAAGACTGTTCATGAAACAAAAATTGGTCACTGTGATGTTTTGTCTTAACCAGCAGCAAAGATAATAGCAGAGAGGTTGCACAGTCAGGAAACAATTGTATGAGAAAACAGGTAGAGTTACCTTATAAAAAGTAACTTTTGGAAAGAGTCCTTGAAATTAAAACTGTGGAGACCAAATGGAGATCATTTCAAGATGCTGTATTGAGAAACTGATGCAAACTGCTCAGTTAAGAAGTAAGATTTCAACAAGTCCAGATAAAAACCAACATGGCTGAACAACAGTGAATACTAGAAGACTTTATTCAAAAGAACTGATTAATAGAATGTCTTTCCCAGGAGGAATTAGTAACTATAATAACTGTTGTCGCAGATTTTTGTAATGAAAGATCATACATCAGAAAGCCTTGGAGGTTTTTGTGAAAGCAAACATGCACGTGACAAGAAAGCCCTGATGTGAAATCTTTTGGATATCCAAACAAAAGTGATTTCTTACCAAGAACTTTTGGAAATGAAATGGTAAAATGGAAAGTCCTCGTGGAGGAAGTAATCAGCTGAAGAATGAAAAATAAATTCAGAGTTCTAGAGACTGTGCTGTGTGACTGAATTAATTTGCCCAAAATGAATGGTAACTAGGGATGTGACAGTTTGCTGATATGAAGAACTGGAGAATTATACAATGATGATTGACTAAGGAGCAAACATGGCAGGTGAAACTCATTGTGGCCATCTACAAAGTGGTGCACATGAGTACAAAGCTTGATCAAAAGGTAGAACTCATCACGCAATAAAAATATTTCAGGATTGTAGTAGGTACTTCTGAGGAAACATTGATAAAATGGCAGTTGAGGAAAGCAAGTGAAAAATGATAGGAATAAATTAAGAAACTGAGTAAAACTTTACTGTGATATACCAAGCTCATAGAAGGCTGACAAGGTTGCATTCATTGCTTCTGCCTGTCTAGCATCAGGATAATGAGATGACAGTTTAGCAGTGAAAACTAAGCTGACAGCCAGTTGTGAGATTTTTCTTCTCCTGAAACTAGAGAAACATTTAGCTGGGCATCATGTTCAAACCACTTTTAATTAAATGAGTTAGATTTGTTCATGATAATGGAAGTTAATAAGGAAAGGACCTTCTCATCCCTGAAATTACTTGTCCTCTATGCAGAACTGAGGAAAAACCTCAGTTTTGAAACTTGTAACATGTTTTAAAGACATGTTAGGTATGTGTATCTTTCCATGGAGTATGTGTCTTTCAGCTGAATATTAAAATCTCTGAATTATGGGAAAAAATTTTCTTGAACTTAATAATTCGCCGTTAGATTCATAGGTAAATGAGTCTTATTTTATTCATAGAAATTAAATTACATGAAGCTTATCTCAAAGTCTTAAAAAGCAGGTGGCATAGGCATTATGCTTAATTTATTACCTAAAAAGTAGATCAGATTTGGATTGAAGAATTTGTATTATGAATATTATTTTTACGTTAATAAAAAAAAATTCAACTTTTATAATGCCAGATTGTTGGGTTTTGACTCCTTCCTTTTTCTGATTTATTAGGTAACTTGTTTTAAAGCATTTAAATGTTCTTCATAATAGAAGGGAGACTTAACATTAAGAGAGCATCAAGAATACCTTTGCAACCAGAACTTTCCTTAGAAAAGGTAGTAAACTCTGCTGTAATAACAAAATGAATATAGAAAACTGAAGAAGTACAGATCAAGATGTGCATAACAGTGCTTACTTGCTCTGTTATATTCTGGATAGATTTTACTATAATCTTAAAGGCATTGTTGTATCTAGCAAGCACAGAAACACATAGTGCAAGCTTGTTTCCTGCACATATGTATGAAGCACATAATGCAAGCTCATGGAACATAAAACAGTTTTTCAGGAAGTGCTACCATTTTTATCCATGTGTGTTCGGTGGCTTCAGATTCTTCTCTATTTAAGCATTTCTTAAACGGTATAATTTTAAATGATTAGTCCTAAATTGTGATGCTTTGTATTAGCAAGAAACTTCAAATTAGAATTAATATTTGTTAACCTAAATCTAGGTCTTTCCTGCCATTAAGATTATGGTTGAAGTTGCCAATTGTAGATAGAGAAACATATTAGTATTTTCTCCCTAAGTGGAAAAGTAAGCTAAAATAATTTGTTGAAAGGTACATCATTTTGTTTCAGAGGTAACTGAAACATGTTAACCTCATAATTACAGTTCAGTAATTCTGGTTTGAATGTTAAGCAAATTCAGAAGAGAGTCTTAATGTGTTGCATTATAGTTTAAATTTTTGTTTTGAGGGTATCCCCTTATTTTTTTCTTATCTTTCATTCCCTTTTTGTCATACTTATTTCTCTTGCCTTCCGTCATATGTTTTTTCATAAGTTTTCTTAGCTTATTAGTCAAAATAGGACTGTTAACAAGACTTTCGTAGAGCTAAGTGTCACATGGATTTTTTTCTTCTGTTTATAGAAGAGGTGGAGGGAGAGAGAAAAAAGGAATGTGAAGATAAAGGAGGAGAAGAGGCCCACAAAGAAGAAGAGAAACAAATAGAGAAAAGTACGTAATGTTAAAACCATTATGTGTCACTGGGTTGTATGTGTTAGAAGCACAGAATCATTAGGTTTAGATAATCCTGTAGTTCCCTGGGTCCTTGTTACATAATCTGAAGATTATTTAGAAGCAGATGTTCTCCTGTCCTCAAGAACCTTCTGGACACAGTGCCAGGATCCAGAAGAGTGAATGAGGTCTCTTTGGTTCTTTTGTGCTTCATCACTGTGATGAAAATGACTTCTTTAATCTAGTTCTGTTTTGAGCCTGTTCTTTTGTTAGATTTTTACTTTCCTTCTTAACCAAGAAGTGAAAAAAGAGTTGGAATGTTTTTTCAGTCAGATGTTGGAGGTACAAGTTAAAGCTTCATGGCAGGTAAATACAGTTAATTGCTGGTTTAGTTAAATGAGATTTTCTTTGGCTGGAATTCTGAAGAAAGGGTTTCCTTTTTTGGAAGAAGGTTTCATTTTGCTTCTCAGAAGCCATGTTTCATTTTAGAATGGTGCTGATAGGAGCAGGAAGAACTGGAGAGGAGTTCTGGAGAGGGGACCATTTTGCATTTGGGGCAGCAATTGGGTGAATCACAAAGCAGAACTCACTGACAGGGCAGTAATGTATAGACAGCAGAAGGACTGGTTTTGTACTTAGATGTCATCAAGCATGTTTTTCCAAAGGTGTTCCTACTGGTATAGAATGAAAAAGCTTAAACTGAGAACATCATAGTAATCATGGCATTCTGAAGATACCTGTTTTTTCAGGAGTTCCTCATGAGTAGTCGTATCTCATTGTTCCAGGTGAAGCATCAAAGAGAAAGCGTTCCAAATCTGAGGACATGGACAGTGTTCATTCTAAACATCGTCGGTACATGGGAGAAGATTATGAAGCAGAACTCCAAGTAAAAATTACAGCCAGAAAGGATGTTGACCTAAAATTACAAAAGGTAGAAAAGGGGTGCAGAGCAAAGAGCATATAAACATACCTGTCACTTGTGTTACCATCTTTGAATTGGCAGTCCTTCCACACACACTGTGTTCCCAAACACTTTCTTTTTTGTGGTTGAACATTTGATGTAATTCAAATTACAAAGGTGCTTAATTCATATAAAGTTCTACATAGCCCTCCTGTTAAGAAGAGACCGAATGCCATCTGAAAACTATGCTGCAGGAGTTATATTTTAAATGTATTAAATACTTGGTGTTATGACTCTAGACTGAAAATGTTCATAAAGAATGGATTTCACCACGGTGAAATTTATATGTGATGCACTTTGTGTGCCTAGCTTTTAAAGAAAGGCAGTCTCCAAACAAGAGTGTAATCAACCTGGAATTTTGTAGATTTTTGTAGAGCTGTTAATAGCCTGATTGCACCATTGCTGTATAAGGAACCTATGGTCCTGAATAAAAGAAAATTGTACTGTTCTTCTATTAGTTCATTAGCTAGCATGTGTTGTAACTTCATTAATTTAGAATAGCAAAAAACTGAACCACATTAGTTGCTTATTTATTTTGTTTCCTAGGAAAACTCTTTATATTGTAGTAGGTATAGAAGGGAGAAAAACATTGAATAATAACTTCTATCAAGTAAACTTTGTGAAAACCAGTCTTTCCTTCTTATGTTTTTAGCTTCTGCAAGGAAAGCAACACTGCAGTTTTTGCTAGGGGAAAATACATCTCAGAAAAAAGTTTTTGTTGAATGTCTTAATTTTCTGTTCTTTGAATGCTAATGTCCCTCTCAAAGGTAGAAAAGTAAGAAGAGCAATTAATTTGTGTAAGCACTGCGCTTTAAAATCATATGTTGTTAAAGTTCTTTTTATATATAGTAAGATTTTATAGCCTTATCATACTGCAAGGAGATTAATTTGTTGAATTAATGGCAAACCATTTGTATTTTCCAAAATTATGTCAAAAGTTAGTTGTGCAATCACATGCTTATTGCTGACTGTAGATGTATTTGATTGACAGGGCAAAACAGTTCTGTTTATAGTAGAATATTTGTTAAGTTTTGAGAATATTTTTATAGATTGTCCCCCAAATTTTGGGATTGCATTGTTGGTTTTTTTTATATAACAATTTTGCAGATCATCCAGAGACTGTTAGAAGAAAAACTTAACGCTTTGCAGTGTGCGGTATTTGACAAGACTCTGGCAGACTTGAAAACCCGAATGGAGAAAGTAGAATGCAACAAGAGGCACAAAACTGTGCTTACTGAAATGCAGGCGAGTGTGTGTTCAGCTCCATACTAGGGTCAAACTCGAAAACAACTTCATCAGTATTTAGTAGTAAGATTCCTACAGTTGCCAGTAGGGAAACCATTTTGACTCTGCAGTGGGAGGATGTGGTGGCGGGAGCAGCAAATAGTAATGTTTCTTTTGAATTGTAAAACTGTTTCCTACTCAGAAGGAGGGGAAGCAACCAATTAATCATACAGAAACCCCAAAGTGGATCTTCCCTTTGGCAAACTGATTCATTAGCTGTTAGTAGACTGCTTTTCCATTCTTCTGTTCTATTTAGACAAAAAAAAAGCCAAGTATGCAAATATCGAAGGTCTTTATGAAGCTGGAAATTTGCATAAAAATGGGAACATGCAGGAAGGAGAGAACAGTAGCACTGGACTTTGAACGTTCTATATCACACGTTTCCCCAGAGTGTGAATTGTTGATGTTCTAGCAAGGAAGCAAATAGCTAGTGTTGAATGTAGTATGCTTTCCTGCGTTCTTTATAGAAAATATGTACATAGTGGTGAAACAAACATCACAAAATGCAAAGAATTTTGAACTGACAAGACAATTAAAAGCTTATCTCATAATGAATTCAAACGATAAGGCCATTTTGCTTTTTTCATTTAAAAAAATAGTTTGCCAGATCATTTCCCACTATACAGCTCTTTCCTCTTGCTGCCACAGATATTTTATGTTGACTTTTTAAGTGCTTTCTAAGCCACTTTCAATATACTTGTACACCAGTATCTTTAGCCATCAACTAGAGTGTCAAATTAATAACATCGTATAAGGATTTCATTTATGTAGTTTTGTGTGAAGATGCAAGATGGATTCAGTTTGTGCAGCTGTGAATAAGAAGGAAAACAGTTCAACCTGTCTCTAACATACATGATTGTGATGCATACGTTTGTCTTTCTGCTATAATACAGTTGAAAATAACATAGTTGTACTGTATTTCAAGGAAGAATAATTTCCCTGATATGAAAATAACCTTTGACTTGAAATCTTAGTTATATGTCTTTTAGTTTGCAAAATTTCTTTGATGGTTCTTGGGGATTTATGGTTTTGTTTGTTTTCATCTTCTTCCTGTTTAGACTAAAATTGCGAGATTAACAAAGCGGGTTGGAGCAGCAAAGGAGGATTTGAAGAAGAGACAGGAAGTAAGAACTGGATTCGTTGGGGTCTGGGGTTTTTTTTTCTGATTTAGCCTAAACCTTGTGTCAAAAAACAAAGAAAATTTATATGCAGGAAAATGTGACTTGTTTATTCAATGGCATTGACAAAGCAGATTTGTCTGGTTTGGTTAAAGAAATCTTAACATCTGTTATGTAATTTTGATTTGTACAGAAGCTTCTTTAGCTATTTTTAGTGTGAAAACACCTTAAACTGTATGTAATTTAATCTAATTTACTTCAGGATGAAGAGTACAGTGTAAATAAAAGTGCATCCCACTACCTTAAATCTGAGGGGTGAGAGTGAGAAGAAGAAAGAGAGGATACAGAAGGAGGAAGTAGGACCAAGGAGATTTTGGGTAGTTGTAAAATATGTCAAATTCTCATGCAGTGTAGACGACAGAAAATTCATCTCATACAGCAGTGAATAGATATGAAATAGAATGAAAGCATAAGTTTGCAAGCTGACTTAGAGTTGTTTTCTTTTGGCCTCTCTCTCTCTCATTCTGTGTAGAATGTGGCAAATGCACCTGTATCTCCAGGGAAAGCAGCACCTGACACTGCAAGCGTAAACAATGCCACGTATCGGTAAGCAAAGCACATCACTGGGACCGTGTTAAAATTTACCACAGGGCACTTCAGATAATCTCTGAATTTCCTTTTTTTTTTTTTTTTTAAATTAGTGTTTTTCCTTCATTGTTCTTCACTTGTAAAATTTGATTTACTTTTACAGAAGTCATGAATTGACAGAATTGAAACCATTCTTGGTTAAATTTAGATATTATTTAGCATTCATTTCAGTGTTTAAAAAATTTTAGGTTATAGTGGAAGTTTAATTTCAAGAACAGGAAAATTCTCATGGTGCAAGGACTTGAAAATTTATAAATAATTCCGTACTTCTTTTTATTAGGAAATATACAAAGTTAATATGCCTGAGAAGCAAAAAATGGGTTTAGAAAAGAAAATCTCAAAGAAAAGAACAGCTGTAAAATAAGGGATTTTTTTCACCGTTGTGCTGTTCATAAATACACCTTATGTGGTTTATTGAGAGAAATGCCAACTCAAAACTTCATTCCTTAGAAATGCTGGCACAGTGAGGCAAATGCTGGAGTCAAAGAGGAACGTAGGAGAGAGCACACCAGCAACTTTTCCAGCTCCTGTGAATCCAGGTAAGAAACTCCCTATGGACTATAAACACATTTCTTAAAAATTTTATTGCTTTCCATTAGAGAAGTAACTAACTTAACAGAGCAAAACTGATTCTCTCCTTTTTTCTGACATAAAAAAAATCATTATTTTTAGTTCTCTAGCATATTCCCAGTTTATATTTGTGTAGTGTGCTTACCAGGTATGGAAAAATATGCATTGATTTGGCCAAGCAGAACTTGGGGTAAATTAGATGCTTCAGGAGACTTCTTCCTGGGTATGGCAGCAAAACTGGCTGCCAAGAACTGAAACACATCTTCTCAGGCCCCTTAGAGTACTTGATCGTAATAGGATGTGGATGATATCCTTCCCTTACCTAATGACTATAGAAATTGAGAGGGAAACTAAACAGCAATTATAAACCCCATTTCTTAAAGGAGTCATGTTAAAAAATGGAATTTCTAGATTAAAATTTTATAGGGAATATGGACTCAAACTCACCTTTAATTTATTCATTATAGTCTCACTGTCCTTGGTTGTAAAAATAGTTTAATATTGAATGCTGAATTTTCCCATAGGATTATCTTGCAGTTTGCACGTACTGGTGTTTTTTGCTCCTGATCTTTAGAATTAATCCTGAAACTTTATTGCATAAAGGTCAATATGTTTTCTGACACATTAATACTTGGTTTTGGTAGAACCTTCTGGATATGAGGTCCTACCTATACAAGGCAAGTTAGTCATAACTGACATAGTTTTTCTTTTCTTGTGTTTTGTGAAGCACCAGTTGCTCTGCCATTTCTGTAATAGGTGTTAAAAATGCTGTATTTTGTGTTTTCAACAGTTAAATCTTGGAGCTTTCTTCCAGCCTGTGTCATAATTCTTTATATATCTTTTTCTCTAACATTTTTTATAAACAGAAATGCAGTATTGATTGTATCTTTAGCCAGGCCATTGAATATCGGAGTGTACGCCTATAGGTACTATAGGAGAAAAATAGTACCTATAGCCTTTATTTGCAAAAAGAAGTAATTATACACTATCTTTTTCATAGAATCATAGAATTATTTGGGTTGGAAGGGACCTTTAAAGATCACCTAGTCCAACCCTGCTGCCATGGGCCAGGCCATCTTTCACAAGATCAAGTTGCTCAAAGCCTTTTCAGCCTGATGTTGAACAGTTAAAATGATAGCGCATTTGCAGTCACTCTGGATAACCAGTTCCAGTGACTCACTGTGCTCATCATAAATTGTTTCCATTTGCTGTGTTGCAGTGAAACTTCCCACTTGATTCAAGTGCTTAACTTTTTTATTTATTTTTTTTGTGTGTAGTGCCTGCTTCCAGTCTTGCTGCTTCTCCAGCAGTTGTCAGTGGACATCCTAAGCTTCAGACTCCAGTGTCCTCCACCAGCTCTTTGACAACAGCAGTGCTTCCCACAGCTAACACGGCTACAGTTGTAGGCACTAACCAAGTGCCCACTGGCAGCACTCAGTCAGTGTCTGTCTCATTGCAGTCTTTGCCCGTAATTCTGCATGTACCTGTGGCGGTGTCATCCCAGACTCAGCTTCTGCAGGGCCACACAGGGACTTTGGTCTCTAACCAGCAGTCAGGCAACGTTGAATTTATCTCTGTACAAAACTCATCTACAGTTGGTAGTCTTACCAAAACTACAGTGTCTTTGGCATCAACTAACGCAACTAAACCAAACAACATCCCACATGTGCCCAGTCCTGGTATTCAGAGGAACTCTACAGCCAGTGCTGGGTCAATAGGCACAACATTGGCAGTACAGGCTGTTTCTACTACACATCCTGTTGCCCAGACCACAAGGACTTCTTTGCCCACAGTGGGTACTTCAGGACTTTATAATGCAACCACCAGTCGACCGCCCCTACAGATGAAGATTCCTCTCACTGCATTTAATAGTACAGCTCCTACTGAACCACCCACTATTGCAGCACCCAAGATTGGTAAGTTATGCTTGAATGTTGACACTGGCAGAGGAAGATAGTGGTCAGAGGGAAACCTGAAACTGCACTCTGTGGAAAATTGTTTCTTAATTTGTTCTACAGAGATGATCCTTCTAGGTTGCATTTCTGTTGAAATTTTCAATATCAAAATAATCTCTATGACAGATTTGTTTCAGACATTGTTGAAAATAAACTCCCCTTAGAGGGAGTGAGCAGTGTGGCTTTGTAAGTTTTGTTTTATTTGGAATTTGATTTACATAATTCCTAGTGCTAAGTCAGAAACTCCTATTCTGTCATTAAGAACTTGGTATTTATTTTTAATACAGCCTTTCAGAAGAATATGAACAAAGGCATACTGAAAGTATAATTGTAACTTAATTTTCACAACACTTAAAAGTAAATAAAATGGGAGAAGAAACCGACTGAATACAAACCTAATTCCAAAGGAGTACCTTTTCAGTATTAAAATAAAGTCTCTAAACACAATAAATGTTCAAATAACAGTAATTAGATTAATTATTTTAAAATACTTCTTCTCAATCCTTGGTCCTGCCCTGATGGTTGTCTGCACTTCTGGTTTTAATACCTCGAATTTTTTTATAAGAGATCTTCAAGATTTGTGAGTTGGAGTTATAGCAAGTGCCTTATTGGCACAATAATAATGTTAGAAGGAATTAAGCAGAAGTTGACATCAGAACTAGTTTAATTTCATTTTCCTGTATCTAAGTTACCTATGCTAAAACACATGCTCTGTAGAGTTAGGCACTTATGTTTTATATTGACTCTTAGCTCTAAAGCAAATAGAAGTGATTTAAGACAACATAAAAAGGGCTGTGACTGATGAGATACAGTGACAAAAGGGAGGACCTATGTGTCCAAAGAATGTCTCATTTTATGCAGTTTCCTTAGACTTACTTCATACCCTAGTAGTTTTCTCACCAGAATGGAAACACTGATTTGGGCCAGCAGTGTTGCTGATAAGCTCTTCTTAAAATGAAAAGGAATGAGAACAGAATTTGAATTTAAATATTTAATAAAATAAAGTAACTTCTTAAATTTCTAGTTTACTGTTTGGCTGAGCTACTAAAGGTACTCAGTTTCCCTCTCTATTATGTATTTTGCAGTCTGTTTAACCATCTTGTTTTCAGTCAGGTTTTTTTTTAATGGAAATATTTAATAATTTTATTAATTTTTCAGTTGAACAGCTTATCAATATGTATACAGAGGGAGGAGAGTTGGAGTTATACTTTGAGCTCAGGCGAGGAAATTGCTCATAAAAAGCTTTTAATATATTGTCAAACTTACAAGAAAAGGAACACATTATTCAAATTTGAATACTTTTAATTGAAAACTGGGGCAAAATGTAAAATGTGTCACATACTGAATATTTGCCTTCAAATATGGCAAGTTGGTAGCAGTAATTAGTACTGATCAGATACTGCAAATGAACAATTTCTTGACCCCTCAGAAAACCAGACAAGCAGGCCACCAACAGATACTTCGGCAAACAAGCGACCTGCTGAGGGAACAACACAGGTAGGCTGTTAATTGTTTCTACATAAAATTCTAAAGTTACAATCCACAGGAGATTTTCTTTACCTTTATTGATTATAATGAAACAATTTCAGTTTCTTTTGTGCCATCCTTTCTAGTTCCTCTCAGTTTATAATTTTTCTTCTTCCGATTCACTGTTATTTGCGGCATGAGCTTCTGATAATTTTTTCAGAAGTTTTCTGATGGGATTTTTGTAGGTAGATGAGTTGATAAAGCAGGAGCAGACAAAAATTGTCTGCCAAAACAAAGATAGCATTCAAAGAAAAGACTGCCCAATCTTTGTTTGAATGGCTTGAACTTACAGCTACAAATATTTTATAAATTATTGCAGTGCTCTCATTCCCACACTAATCCAGAAGTTAAAATTAGAATTCTAAAGTTTGATTGCCATATATCATGGGAGAAAAAGAAAAAAAAATGAAACCTTCATCAGGAATAGCTGCTTCGTAATAAAGGCTAACTTGCAGTACTTCTGGATTCCTTGTCTAAATTTTGTTGAACTTGCTTTGAAATTTAAAGTTTAAAATTAAGTTATTTAAAATTTTACATAAATAATTTTCTTTCTGTCTCTAGATATTTCACAAAGCACTTCATCCTTAACTATTGCTGTTAACCAGAAATAATTTTATTAAGGGGAATAAAATTAATTTCTTCTAGACAACATTTCCAAATTCACTAGTGTCACAAGGTACAGTTAATCTAAATTGTATTTCAAAGCAAGAAGAAAATATTCTGGTTTTCACCTGTTGAAAGTAGTCTGGCAAAGGTAGCCAGTATTTTAGAGTATTAACTATGCCTCACTCTCTTTCTATTATGGCATTTAATAAAGAAAGATTGTTTGGAACATCATTTTTCAAAGATACCTGTGGATTATAGCTATTAAAAACCCTTGTCAGTACTTGATATGTAGGAAATTCAGTACCATAATGGATGACAGTAGTACAGCTTTAAGGTTTAATTTTCAGTATAAGACACATAATTTGGAATTTTTCTTCAACTAGAGCCTGAAACCTGGAAAAAATTTGGAAAAACAGATTGTATAATAATGGTACTTAGCAGTGGAAGGTGAGCTAGGAGGAGGGAAATAAAAGACATAGGATGTTTTCTGGTTTTCAGTCATCTGTTGTGTAGTGTATGTTTTAAGTTTACTTTCTGTGAAATCAGTTAAAGCATGTGTAATGCCATGGTTAAAAAAGGACCTGATGCATTTTAATTGGCTAGTGAGGTATGGAATTGACATGCCATTCATTTGAAAAATCCAGTTAATGCCACCTGCTTTTTGTTACATAAAATCCAAAATATTATGTATTACTCCACACTTCACAGCTCTCAGATCAAAAAGTAGTTCACTGTGTGCCGTATACACACAGCATATACACATATACGCGTGGCATATTTGATGGTACAACTTTGATCAATTGTTTCAAAAAGCAGTTGAAACAGGAAGAGACTTCATCAGAAAATAAAGAAGCAGTAGAAGCAGCACAGACGAATTTTAACTTCCCTGAGGATGTCCTCTTTGGCTTGGAGGAAGAGGAAGAGGATGCTAAGAGCATCAAAAACACCCACAAGCAGACTGGCTGGGCAGCTAACCTATTAAAACAGTGGCTGGCCAAAAATGGCAAGGATCCTAGCTTTGAATTGGTCCCAGTAAGTGAACTCAATGATATCTTAAGAGAGTTTTATTACACAGTAAGAAATCATGATGGAAATACCTACAGTGTGGCAAGCTACAAGTCAATGCGTGCTGGCTTAAACCGGCATCTCAAAATGCCACCTTATAATCGTCAGATTTGCTTAATGAAGGACAAAGAGTTTGCCAGTGCAAACATGGTATTTGTGAGCGTGCTAAAGATGCTGCGCATGCAGGGGAAGGATGAGACTCACCACCATCCTCCTATAGCTGCCGAGGACTTGCGTAAGATTAAGCAATCTGGTGTGCTGGGTTTGCACAGTCCCCTGGCACTCGTCAACAAGGTGTGGTTTGATTTGCAGTTGCATTTTGCCAAGCGAGGGAGGGAAATTCTAAGAGATCTGGCTCCAGATGCATTTGTTGTTGAGAAGGACAAGAACGGGCGTCGATACGCTATGTTTAGATATCCTGGCAAAGGCAAAAATGGAGAAGATCCTCATAAAATGGGTAAAATGTATGATATGCCTGGGGACCCAAACTGTCCTGTTTTTTCCTTGGAACTTTATTTGTCCAAGTTGCCTCCAGAGCCCCCTGCCTTTTACCTGCATCCTCTAAAGCTAACATCAGAGCAAATGCAAGAACAGCCTGTCTGGTACAAAAGAGAACCAATGGGTGTGAACTACCTGGGTACCATGATGCCCAGGATAAGTGTGGCAGCCAGGCTCTCTCAGCGGTACACCAATCATTCTCTCCGAACTACCACCATCCAGCTACTCTGTGAAGCAGGACTGGGGCCTAGGGAAATAATGGCAGTGACTGGCCATCGCTCTGAGTCTGCTATTAGGCACTACTGGGGATCTGCAGAGGTTCGCTACAGGTCCTGGTCAGATATAATGGAAAATAATGCCCCCAATTACCGATATAGCAAGATCCCAAATGAAACTATAAAAGAATCAGTATCTGGTGCTTCCACCTCTTCTGTAAAACATGTTGTTCTAGAACAAAACAAAATTGTATTCCCTACAAAATCTGTGGTGCCACCTGGCACTAACTCTGTGGCTTTAGTCCCTGAGGGACACCCAGCTCTGAACTGCAAAAGTCCGGTCCTGCTGAACCGCAGTTCGTCCAAGGTGTTTCTCTCCAAGAGCATGACCAGTGGGAACCTAACTGCTGGTCCCCTTCAAGGCTGTTATAGCAAACCTGTCTTCATAAAGCGTGTGATAAAACAAGAACCAATGACTTGATGCTTCTGTAACAGAACTGATTCCAGATGAATTGCTAAAATGGAAAAATTACCAGATTTCTTTTTTTTACTTAGTTTACTAAGGAAATTTCTTATGGTCTAATTCAGCAAGAAGTATCCTGTTTGCATTCAAGATGTGAGCTATGGAGCAGAAATTTAAACAGAGCAGGGCTTGGAGTTTGTACGACTTTTTGTGGCAACTGGGACTCTTCCAAGTGGCTGAGCAGAGCTATTTAAAAAAACATTAAAGGGAGATATTGATTTCCACTTAGCTGAAGATACGCTTTCTTCACCAAGAGTGTGGCTTTTATATTTTGTGAAGAGTGTTATTTATCATACCATTCTGTGCCTGCTGGCACTAGTAGCATCTTACAAATCAAATACTTGATTACTGAAGAGCACCAAGAAAGTAGAAGCTGAATGAAATAGACACAGATGCACTACAAATATACATATGCATGAAAACACCTGGATTTGTTTAACCACTGTCGCCCTCTGTTCAAATTGTTATCAGACCTACCAGAGGGCTGTGCCTTTCTTTTCTTTTTTTTTTAAGCCTTCTTCTAAGCTGATTTTTCTCAGTGACCTGCAGATTTGCATCACAGGTCTTTCCTTTTCCCATTTAATATCTTTGGCTTAAGATTCCAGTCATTCTGTTCTCTGAGGACAGTGTTGATACATATGGTATTACAATTGGGATCTCTGGTTTTGCATGAAATGGTGAAAACATGCTCAAAAGAGCTCAAAACATTTTCTTGCTTAAATGCCAGGTAATTAGTGTTTGTGTTGTCTCTGTGCCTAACTTGTGAGGTTTTTTTTTTTGTATTTCCTCCCACCAGCCCCCTTTATTATATGTCACATCATCTTTGCACTCTAGTCTTTGTCAGTATATAAACTCACAAGAAATACATCTTGTTCTTCCCTGTTGAACCCTGTCCAAATATTATTTTTGGTTTTAACTTCTTAAGATTAGTAAACTGGTCCTGTCATTATCTTTTCCATAGATTCTTACAGGTTAGAAATTCTCAGCAATAGTGGATGTGAATAATTTTTGCCATAGATTCTGACAAGAGATCTTCCTGTAAATAAAAATAGAAAACTGGTTATAGAATCACGGATTTTGGTTGGTCCACTTTGGAAGAAGAAAGAGTGTAGCATTAAAAACTGTTTTCTATTATATTAACAATGAAATATTAATTGCTTTGTCCTTCTTAAATGTGTGTAACACATGCACTTCATGCTCACAGTTTATCAAACTAAGGACGTCACTTGAAGTGTTGATGTTGCTCAACAATGGACAGAATAGAGAAAAATCCCAGCTGAAATGACAAGTTGACCATGCTAAACTCTTAATTCTGTGGAGAACTTCTCTTGCTGGGATATACTCTCAAATTCTGAATGAGGTTTATCACTCTGTTATAGTGTATAGTCGATACAGACACTGCTATAGTCTGTACAGAGGACTTGATGCTTGAATTTTGGAGTTTTTATCTTGGCTGATAATATTTACCTTTGTGGCCTTGCGTAGATTATTCTTTCAATTTTCCAAAGTGTAAGACCAACACAGTGCTCCATTTTCTAATGGATGATGATAAAGATTAAAAGGTTTTAAAAGTTCTTTAGTGATCTTAAACTCATCTGTAATTGAGATAGTTGATCAGATGTAATTGTTAATATAGAAATTACTTCTGTACAGTTCTACTTCCTTAGTAGGAGTGTTAATTTATTACATCAATGACTAGAGGAAAGAGAGCATGAATCATTTTGTCAAACCTAAACTAAATCAATTGGAGATGGTAGACAAAGTGATCCTTTCTAATAGTGAGAAGAAAAAGGGGAAAAACAAAGGGTAAATAGTTCTCAAAATATAGGAGAACTGTGCAGTAACTTTTTCTAGGATATTTTAGGGTAACAGAGATTTCCAAATTTAAGGGATTTTGGCACTGAACATTTCTCCTCCAGAAACAAGAAAAGTATGTTGCCAGGAGATGATTCTGTGTTCCCTCTTGCTGCATAGTGTGATCATACTGACCACATGCCCTGCTCTGGTTCTAACTGCATCTGGGTGACTTAATGCAACATCAAATTGCCGATGGCTTCATTCTTCAACACAAATCTAGTTGGTTAAAATCTAGTCTGATTAAAATAGAAAAAGGGACTCTCTGGGCCAATCTTGGCATGTCTCATTCTTTTTGATTATCATTTGGCTTCTAACTTGACTTCCGTTCTTTTGGCTTATAATTGGGCAGTTTTGGATTCTCATTTGTTAAATTCTAATTCTGTTGGCACCAACTGTGCAGTGTCCTCTTGCTACCTTCAGTTTGAACCTGATACTTCAAAGCTACTGACTGCAGTATTACTACCTTCTGGGTTTTTGTATGGGAAAATTTTAATTTTTTTAAATGAGAAAATATTCCTCCTTTGGCCTGGAAGTATTATTGCTTCATAAGACCTGGGATCATTATTTACTAAGCTTTCTGGTAAACTTTGAATTATTTCTAATTAGTAGAACATATTTCTAATCTTCCAGAACTGAAAAAATCTTTCTCCTGTTTCCCCTCCCACCTAAAGTGTTAAATTAATCTTTCCTATGTGTATTTTATTTCTAGAAAAACTGAACTAAACAAAATGTATATTCTGCAGCTTTTGTAAAGTCAATTTTGGCTGTGAGTGCAGTGATATGGGGAGCAGGGAGTCAAGTTTCAAGTCAGTGCTGTTCATGGCAGTACAGGTTATGCTGTGTGAACGTAATGAAATTTTGATTTCTATCAAATTGTACTCCTCAGTTGCAGTATCAGCAGAGAACCTCAAACAGCAGGATAACAGGTTTTGGGTTTTTCCCCATTTATTTTTCCGCTGTAAGTGAATCTGTTTGGTGAACCAACAGTTCAATACAGTGTGTTTGTCTAAAATTAAATTTATACTTTGGCTGCAAATGTAATGCTAAATCACCAGTCATTTAAAATTCACTTTTAAAAAATCCAAATATAACAAATATTCTTTGAAAGAAATTTATCTTCTATGATTCTTGAATTTTCTAATTAGATCTTCTCCAAAAATAAGACTTGTTAATGTTTTCATTTCAGTTGCAAAAAAATCCCTAAAAAGCAAAACCAACCAACCAAACAGAAAACAAACAAAAAACCAAACCAGCACTTAGACAAAGTCAGCTAAATAAATACTGACTGCTACGTTATTGATTAAATTCAACTTTCATTGATGGTGATGATCCTGAAAACAGTGGAGAATGACTGGTTCCTCATATAATGCTTCCATAAATTTAGTTTTGCATCTCATTTTCATAGTTCAGCTTGGTACTAGTATTGTGAATATAGATCTTGTTTTCCCTATGTTTTCCTGTTAAGTTTGGAAATCTCAGCTGTTACTTTTAGGGATATGCTAATTACTTTTTTGTTTTTATGAAGTTGGCATGGTATCTTAAAGTATGTTAAATTTTCTTTGCTTATATGCATCTTCTCTGTACTGCAGTGGAAGAGCTCCATTGTGCAGTGTCAAATACTTGAAGGCATTGAAAGGATGCTTTGAAATTTAATTTCTTCTTGAGTTTATTGTGGTTTTAGGCTAATACCTCTGGTTATCTTGAACTGAACAGCTTCTCAGTAGCTGCTGTTTAGGTCAGTATAGTCAAAGTTTTCAGTATGCAGCTTGGACGTATGATTTTGCTGTATAACTGTTCTTTTCAGCCTTTCTCTGTGCTCCTTTCTCCAAAAGGAGTATCTGCAGGGATATGGAAGGGACATCCTACTACTTGTGTTAGTCTTTCATCTTCAGCTTTTTTCTGTGTACACAGAAATTTAAGGGTTGTTATTTGGTCCCAGTCATTTTACCAATGACCATTCCAGTGCTTCAGGTGCTTGAGTTGCATTTCTGAAGACATGACAAACACTTTTACTGTATTGGGGCAAATGTTATTGTTACAGAGGCAAAGGCATTTATAATTATATAGCAAATCTTTAGAATGGTTTTAAAGTATTTTAGTACGAATCCCAGTTATAGATACAGGATTTATATATATTATATATACTATATAAACATAGCTATGGTATACTGAGAGAACTATGAAAGCAGTTTTATTACACTGTAATATAAAGTAACCGTGAACAAATCTTAACAGGGTTGGTTGTGTTGAAAATGTCTGGTATAAGTCAATCTTCAAGAATGTTTGCATTATATTTATTAAAACACCAGGTCAGGTGAATAGTCTTTTTTTTTCCTCTTCCCTACTTCACATGCTCCTTATCCTCTTCAGGAGTAAATCTGTTTTTCAGTCTAAATTTCATCTCTGCATTTCACTTTACAGCTACTATTAGTTTATTAAATGGAAGTCCACCAGTGTCCTGTCCATTTCCCAGTGTTTCCAACATACCTTGATTTCTTTGGTTGAACTACAGTTTAAGCTATTTTGCTGACTATTGGAAACTCGTCTGGTAAAACCGTAATAAAGTACATTTATAACGCCTATCTCTTTACTCTGCAATGTGTAACAAACTTTGTGAGTGTCTCTTGGAAAATAATGTGAGCAAAGTGGCTATGTCAGCTTACAATTTATAAGCAGCTATTAAGTCTATGTTGTTGAAACATTATTGATGCATATGTTTTCTTGCCTTTCATGGTTTTGTCACTCAAAATAAACCTATATAGTTATATATGTAAAATGGGCTGCTTGACTTTTGTCTCTGACCCTGGGGTTATGTTTGGGCTGTTTAAAATGCCACTAGCTCTCATCTGTGAGGTAGAGCCCTTGCCTGAGACTAATTAGAAAACCAAATTATAAAGTTGTTAGCAGGACATCATGTAGCTGAATTGGATGGCTATTTTAAGGAACATAGTTAAAGTGAATCCGTTCTCATATGATTTCTGAAGTGATTGTTGTTCACTGTGACTGTATCTGTGTTAGTTAAACTATGCCAAATTACTGAGAGCAGCTTTTAATGGGTAAATATACTTATACTGTAGCTCAAATTTGTCATTTGAGGCCAAAAAATTTGGGAGAGATATCAAAACTATCTCACTGATTATGTCATTATTCCAGGCATGGTTAATAGCTTTTAAAAGCAGCAGTAAACTAACCTGAAAAGTATTATAAATATATTTACTGTTCAGTAAGATGGCCATCCCACATGATACTGTTGAGAAACTGTCAGTGAGTCTTGGGGAAATAAGGCAGATGTTTCACCTTCAAAGAGTAAGAACCAGTAAAGAGACGTGTGTGTGTGTGTGTCTGTGTGTGTGCATGTGCACGTATGTTTGTGTTTATTATATACCCTTTTAACTCTCTGATAAAGGAAAAAGAGAATCACAGCTGTAGGAAATCACTTCTAGCACTGTGTCAAGTGTTTCTTTGTAACTTCTAATCAGGATGAGGATTTACTAGCATCTAAAACCAGCTATTCTGGCAACCAATCTCTTATTTGTGTTCTTTTTATTAGGGGTAGCCAAGCCAACATCTGCTCTTTGCACCAAAGAAATAAGAGGGTATATAATACTTAGGGGTTACTATAACTGGTTATTCATTTTTTCCATGCTTGCATTGTTCTTTTTCTGTGGGAAGTGTTGCACAGTACCAGTTAAGGGTAAGGAGAATGGAGCAACCATGTGACTGCAACACATAAGGTGTCTGTTAAAAGTGTTTTTGAGTATTACACAAATATTCGCACACTATCAAAACATGTATTGCAACACTGTGAAATTTTGTTTGTGTAAACTTTGATCTTAGTAAACTGCTTCCTTTATTACATTGTCATTTTCCTTTTTATCTTGGTAAGAAATGACAAATATATTTGGTATCTGGTAGAGTCAATTTTCATGACATCTTTGCAAGGCTGGAATAATTACTTCAATTTTGTGGGAGTTACTACTTTGGAAAAAATAACGGTTGAGGAGTGATAAATCTGACACTGAAACAGTCTGTGGCTGAAATATGCTCCAAAATATATAACAAAAGTAGTTTTCATAACTGCTTAAACTGTGCTTGAAATCTGTAATTTTGTATACAGATGACTCAAAATGAAATATTAACCTTATAATTATGCATACAAACACAGTATTGCCACCCTCTCTACACGCATCCCATTCCCAAGACATATTTTTAACATCACTCCCCATAATTTAAGATTGATTTTGCTATTATATAACGCCTTGCTGCGTCATGTATTATTGTGGTGGTGTGATGCTTCATTAGCTGTCTGGTTTACAACCTCCAGATTTTTTTCTAGTTTGTTATAGTAGAAACTATTAATAAAATTGTCTGCACTGTGTCAGTGTGCCACACATAATCGTCAGATCTTGATCTTTACTACCCTGAATTTTTTTTATTTTGCAATGTATTTTGTTGTTGCATTTTTTCCCCTTAATTTTTCACTTTTACATACTGAAATGTTCCTTTATGAAAAGCAGGTGGCATTACAATCAATAACATTGTTACCTCTTTGTGATGAACTGAACTGTGGCGTTATATAATACCAAAACTTTTTAAATCATGTATATCATATGTGAATAAAGAAGTGCATATTCAGAACTTTCTTCAAAATAACAACCTGCAGATTTTGGTTTTTCATTTGGTACAATACATGTGCATATTGTTGAGTTTGTTAATGGTTTTAATTATTCCAGTAATGTGGCTGCACTGATAGAAAGGTGTTAAGATGGCATCATCTGTTTTTCTGCACAGATCAGCTGAAGCAGTTTCATGTTGTTGGCTTCCTGTGTTTGGAGATAGCTAAAAGTAATAGCAGACCAGAATGCTTTGACCACACTTTTCTGCTTTACCAGTTTCTACCCAAATGCTTGCTGAAATCTAATATTAGGAACTGAAAGACTTGTTCTCCTGTTTCAGTTCCTGACACAAAGGGAAGTGTTGTTCATATATGACTGGAAGTCCAATCCCAGGCTCCCCCTTGGTTTCATCAGGGCTGCAAGCATTCTGAAGTTGGGTTCTAATTTTGCTCAGAGCAGCATGTCTGAATCTCCATTCTAATGTGTAACATAGCAATCTTCTCCAAAGAATCCCATTCCTTACTTTTTAAGGAAAAAAGAGCAGTTGTTCCTCAGTTGTCTTTCCTCAAACTTAGTTCTGTTGTAAACTGGAGTTTTCACGAATCCCTGTACTACAAAAAATTTCCCTGAGAGAATTTCTGGGTAAAATAGTCATGATACTAAAAAGGGGTGGTCTTATTTTCTGGCTTAGTTGGGCACGAGGTTTTCTGAAAACTTTATTACTTGTTTTTCACAGAGATGATGCCCTGTGGTCAAATTTGTAGGTCTTAACCATTCTGGTGGTGTCAGTACTCCAGTAACATCTGGGATAAGGTGATAAAGTTGCTTTCTTAGATCATGGAGATTCTTAATGCTACCATGGGAAAGTGTGGGCCAGTCCTCTTAACACCCAATTGCCAGTTCTTCTTGAATTTCCTTTTCATTCTCAAATTTGAGATATCTACAAGTATCTGAAAACTCTGTGTGACAACATTTCGGGATATAGAAATGGATATTCCTCCTCCTTATGAGTCTGTCTTACAGAGTATTTTTCTAAGGATTTTGATTTCCTTGCAGAGGAAGAATTGAAAGGAAATTACTTCAGACTAATGTATTTTTTAGTGGGAAGAAATCAATAGCTTGATATTAGTTTTTTTTTCTTTCTCTAGTTCCTTTTAAATCTCCCTCTCCATTTTTCAATCTGCTTTTTCTTGGCAGAGGGAGCCATGGTTCAAAATGTGCATTGTTGGCTGGGAAGATCATCCAGCTGGAATGAAATTCCTTTTGACTTTATGCTAATCAGTTTATTATTTATTATTATGTGACTTTTTCTAAAGCTTCAAGTGGTTAAATCAGATCATCATACTAAGAAACCTGAAGCTAGAAAGTATTTTTTTATAGCAACCACTCAACAGAATAATTCCATGGTTAATAATTCTGAAATATGTTTCTTATGTATAGGAAAGATGAGTCCCTATAGAGATCTCTTCTATCACCTGTGAACAGAAGTAGTTAGGTATTTCTTACTTAAATTTGGTATTGTATTTTATTAGCAGGATTTCATCAGTGGCAACATCAGGCAAAAAGAAACCAGGTTGTAATAATGGATAATAAAGAGAACTTGTCATGTCAGGCACTCCAAAATGCATTACTGATAATTAAGGCATTTAGTAATCATACAAAATCTCTTTTTGCCTCTCCTTGGAGCCTTGCCTGTGTGGGAATTGCCTTTCAGACTTCCCTAAAGGCTTAGTTTTACCCAGATTAAAGGTCATAGAGCAGATAATCTCAATGTTTATGCTTTGTGCATCTGTCACCATCTGACTGTACAGAAAAATCTCTAATATTCTTAGGGTGTATCAGGTCAGCATTCATACAGACCATGTGGGTCTGATAACTTAGGCCTTTTTCCATGTTAATTGCTCAGAGATTTTTGATAATTGTGGTGTTTTTCTAACTCTTTGTCTGTCCTAAGGAAATTTACTGGTTCTAATCCATAAATCTGTAGCAGTTCAGTCCAACAATAAGTGATAATTTCTTCTACATAACAACAAAAAGAAGAAACCTCAACTAATTTTTGTAGCAAGTTTAAGGAAGTAGAAACTCATATAATCATGATGTTTTTCTAGAAAGTATCTTTTAAATCACAGAAATATGTAAGACCTCCCCCATATTTTTCTCATCACATAAGGGAACATGTTGGTGATGTCTGCAGTCTGACCATCCAAGGGACAGGAGCTGATCTAGAAGATAAATCTTGTTTGGTGGTCTTCTAGGGTTTTTTGTTAAAACCTGGGCAATAGCTTAAAAGATCCCTTTATGCTTTCTAAAGGAAAGTTTAAAATAGGTTTGTACGTAGAATAATAAATGCTAAAGTTTGGCATAATGGGTAAGAATACAGTAATGAAATTACTGAATACATTTGGAGTTTTCTGATGGTTTTTGATGTGTTTTGTAAGCATATAAGTTCCAGTGTAGCTTTCCCTTTTTCTTAATGTGAAGTCAGTGTCTTTATAAGTATACAGGCCAAGCTGTCTCATAGATAATTATAAGTAATAGATAAATAATATATTGTCCTGATGACTGCTCTGTCAAAGTTACGCCACTACAGAGAAAAGGAAACACCACTACAGATTACAACCAGATTAACATGTTAGGAGTCATAGCTGAAATATACTTTATAACAGCAAATTGTTATGCATTTACCTGTAAAACAGCAATATGCTGCTGTTCTTCAGGGGCTTTTACTCCTTACAAAGCTGAAAATACTTTAATACTTCAATACTTTTTACAGTCAATACAGTCATTTAGTTGTCACCCATTTTTCAAGTCCTGGGATATCTGTCTGAAATTATCTAATAAGTATAAATTCGGAGACTTCTCCTTCTCAATGTTCAATATATGTCCCTTTTCCACCTGTGTTCCCTGGATTTGCTTTTGCAAAACGAAGGAGTTTTGTCTTTCAGAGCGGGAAGTTCACAGGAAGTGAATCAGGAGGTGTCATTGATCTTACACTGGATGAAGAAGATGACAGCTGTTCTCAAGGTAGGTGAAAAATACTTGCCTAGCTGCAGGGATAATTGAGCTGCAAGTGTTATTTCATTTCTGTGAGTGGCAGAAAGGAATAAACTTCTGTTTCTGCTTAGCATATTTTTTCCCTTGGTGTTTCAATTAGATAGGAGTCTTGTTAAAAAAAATTCTGTTTGGTGTTAAATAAAAGGAATTTTGCTTACAGTCTTAAAGATTTTTACTATTTCTTTACTATAAGCATTAATGCTGTCTTGGCTTAAGTATCTCAGGCCTGGGAAGTAATTTGAGATGTCTGAGTTCTTGATGATCTTTCCAAAAGCTCTTCTAGATGTATTTATTTTTTCTGTTTACTGATTGTAATTAAAGGCCTTTTAGTTCTACAGGTGATACTTAGGCATTAGAGTATTACAGCTTCTAATTTTTTGTGTAACTAGCACTGTGTGCAAGAGTTTAAAGACCAAATGCAAACTGTTGTTTGCTTTAGGACTGTATGCCAAGAGCAGAGTAAATATGGCCGTGCTCTTATGTACTTCGGCAGCTTGGATGCACTTCATCTTTTAAGAGAACACATTTCTTTTCATATAAATCTTGTGTAAATGTAGGCCAGTTTAATTATAGTTAGCATTGGATTAATGAAGAAGGACAGTACTTCACAGAAGTAATGAGGCTCTACTTAAGACCATGTATTGTGCTGTCATTTTAATTGGAAAAAAAATCGTATTTCTACTACTGGAGGTAAAATTTTCATTCTGTCTGGTCTCTAAATGCATGTCCCTGTACTACATTCTGAAGTCCAGCTTATCAAGATGTTTGATTCCTCTGGACAACCTTGATAGTTATTTCTCTAGTTTGTGTATTCAAGTTCTACACAAACATTCTTAATAGCTTGATTTGCTTTGCATTTTTATTACACAAATGTCAAAAATAATTTTGGCATGTGGTAGCATTTCTTCCAATGAGAAAGAAATCATGGAGTTATAGAATGGTTTGGTTTAGAAAGGATCTTTAAGATGATCTCATTCCAGCACTCCCTGCCATGGGAGGCTGTTCGTGGCCTTGAACTGTTCCATGTGATGTTATCACCAAAAAGGGAATGTGTGAAGTATACAAGTATTAGGGAAGCATGATGCAATTCAGATAGCTGACTATCTACAGTTCTTATCAGTAGAGGATATGTGGTGCACAGTGAATTGAGTATGAGCCAACAGTGTGTTCTCATTAAGTATTCCCCCAAACTGACACTGGTGGAACCACAGCTGAAATAGGGTGTCCAGTTTTGGCTCCCCTTTCTTCACACACAGAAGTTGTGGTAGCACTGGATGGTGTCAGGATGGTGAGGGCCTGGAGTGCATGACCTCTCAGAAGAGATCAACAGGCCAGGGCGTGTTTGGCAAAGAGTTAAGCAAGAGACAGTGTAAGAGCAGCCTACAGCTACTTGGAGGATAGTTACAAAAATGACAGAGCACAACTCTCTTCAGCAGTGCCAAATGATGCATCAAAGGGCAGTGGCCATGAACTACAAGTTCAGGAAGTTCAAGTTCAGCTTGAGGAGGAAAGAAGTCACCATAGTGCTGCACAGAGGGATGGTAGAAAGTGTCCTCTTGAATGTTTTTGAGATTCAACAGGGCAAAACCACAGATCATTTGAATAAGTTATTATTGACAGTCCAGTTTTAACAAGAAATTGGACTACACAGCCACCAGAGATCCTTTTCAGCCAGGATTTGACTTGACAAGCTGAGTAGCAGAATAGCTGAGGCAATCAAGTTTTTATCACTGTCATCTCTTCTGAGAGCTAGTTCTCAAAAAGATAAAAAGGTGGTTTCCTTGGGACTGTGCAAGCCTGTCAGGTAAGGTTAACTTCCTCAGTCTTATTTAATATTCTGTAAAGATACTCAGCAGATAGAAAAATACTAGCTGAAATATATTACAATACTGTGATATGCTACTTTAAAATATACCACAAATCCATTTTAATCTATCTAAAAGTTTCTTAAAATAAAATTTTCCAGGGAGCTTTTTTCTTCCTAATTGCATTAAGTAGATGTTCATCGCACAATTGCCATAAAAGATCAATACCACCGTTGCATATGCAACTGTAAGACTGCTTCTCTACGTAGGAGTGCTACAGAGTGTAGCTCCATTGCAGCTTAATTCTTCCTCAGTTTCTTTGTAGGGGCATGAGCCAGTATCTTAAAAATGTATGCAGTAGGATATTCAGAGCTTCTTTCCACTTAGTTGTCCTTCCATTAGGAGGAAGGTTAGTGGAGTACTTAGTGCTGGGTTAGCTCCTGTGTGTCTCTGCACTGCGAAACAGAAGCTGATAGTCTGAAGCCAGTGCAGATTAGTTCATATTTAGAATTTGTATGAGAAGTCAGTGGTTTTTTATATAAGCTGTAGAAACATAGGTAACCCTAACAAAAGCTTGATTTTCACCATGTAATGAGAACACAGAACGAAGATTTTTGAGCAAGTTTCTTGGGAATGTGTTTGGATAGTAACTTCAAGGTTAAGCAGAAGAAGAGTACACTTGTAACAGCCTTTGCATGATCATAAGCATCCATATACCTTCGGCCAAATATTTTTTCTGCTGCACTTTGTTTACAGCAAATGTAGAGCAGATTTTATTTTCTCCTAGATTTACACAACCTCAGGATAGAAAATACTTTCAGCATTATGGTATTTCCTGCAGGAATATTGCTCAATGCTACTTCAAATTGAAGAGCAACACTTACATAGTGGTGTTGGGAACACTCGGTTCTTGATTATTTTCTTTATGGCATTGGCATCCACCTAAAAAGTAAACCTAATTGTTACATGTAAAGATACTTAAATAGATCTTAATACCTACTAATATCAAATAACACCTTCTGATTTGTGCAAAAATTATGAATGAAAAGGGTGTGTAATCAGTGTTAACAGTAATCTAGATACTTTTCTGTCTGCAAGTATCTTGCAATACTTGCCCTTTGGATCTTGCTGGCCTTTTAATAAAAGGATCATCAAATTATTTTGTATGAATATTGAAACAATTAATAGATTTAGTCTACAGTGGGTCTGTAGTCTAAGAACGAAATGTAAATGTACTCTTAAACAGCTATATTCTGATTTTTTTTATTATTTTGTAAGAAAAATTATTAAGTACATAATCAGGGGTTTTTTTATAAGGTGTTTTACCTGGTTAACAAATCTGTAGTTCTCTGGATAATTTTTTTTTTATTCTTGAACATGCCTGTGGTATGCTTGCTGTTTTGTAATCCACCTATACCAGTTATGAACTAGAACACTGTTCAAAACTCCTTTGTGCTATAACTGCAGTGTTGTAGACTGTTTCTGGTATGGAAATTAGTCCCTCTTCTGTTTTGTGTATTAGATTAGGAGTTTTGGTTACACCTCCAGTAGTGACAATTTCCATTTTATGCTCATTTCTATGAATCATATTTTTGTGTCTCCTCTAGGTCCACATTTGTTGTGAATATGATGCTGTGTTCATTTAGTATTGGAAAGTGTTTCATAATGACTTCTAACCTTAGTCCTCTGCTTACTATGTACCCAGTCTTCCTTGCTGTTTTTTTTTTAATTTTTTTTAACTTAAATAGCTTTGCAATTTGTTTCCATTTATTTAATGGAGTCTAGTTAGTTATCTATCATCACTTCCTGTGGGTGGTGCAATGCTGACCTAGTTTCCAGTCAATGGAATGTCAGCAGGGCTCTTCTTGATTTGTCAAGGGTAAATGAACTTGCTCTGTGTGGAATTAAGAACAAAAGCAAAACTGGAAAAGCCCTTACATTTGTCCTGACTCTGATCTTCCCTTGAACCACATTTACAGCAATAGGGTGTAAAGGTTTTTGCTTGTTGGATTTTAAGTGCATCTTCTAAGTCAAAGACTTAGATGATTCTATGACAAAGAATGCACTCACATCACTGAAGTTATTCAGTGGTAGTTGAGATGTGCATCAGTCTAAATATTTGAAGTAAACAGATGTATGCATCTCTGCAGGAATCTCTTCAGAGTCAAGTAGTTTATTTTGAACATGGGAAATCTCTCATAATTGTGAACAATGAAAGAAGCTTGAACCAATCACAAGGCCTGTTGACTGATCACAGCAGGAAGGATCTCACCTTCTGTTTTCAAAATGAGCATCCCTTCACTATTCCTTTTATCGACTAAAAAATAAAGAACAGTGTATTTTCATCCTATGGCTTGGCGGTTTAGTCTACAGAAAGACATTATGGGCTACAATTCATACTGTATTTCATTTTTGAGGTCCTGAATTTGGGGATATGGTCTGGGGGTCATTATGCTGGGTTGATGGTTGGACTAGATGATCTTGAAGGTATCTTCCAACCTTGATGATTCTGTGATTCTGTAATTGTGTTTCTAGAATCATACAGCAGTTTGTGAAGGGTACTACTACGTCAAGCTGTTAGCAGCTAGTGTTAAACACAGCCCAGTGAAACCATCAAAATAGTCTCAAACTGCTAAAAACCCCAACACTTTGAGCTATGCTGGCATCAACCCCATTCTTAATGCTTTGAAATCTAGTTGGTATACTTAATTGAACATTTTAAATATGGTCCTCACTATATTGTTATATTTTCTCAAGAGTAAAATGAGTATTTATGTATTTTCATCTTTATATTCTATGCTCTTTTGCTAAATTAGTGGCTGATGCTTGGTCACTTTTATTAGGGAAGAATCCTTCTGCGTGACTGCATTTAAAATCTTCTCTTTTATCTTGTGTTTTTTAGTTCTTCAGGAGTGCCTCCTCTGCCCATTACTGCTTTAATGTCCAGATGAAAGCTTCTCAATTCTTTGTTCAACTTGTGCAAAATCTTGATTAGATACAGACTTGCACTCTAATGAATATTTTATGTAGTCACAAATAAACCAAAGCAGGAAAAAGTATTGCTGTAGTAAACTACAGATAGAGGCAATATTTGTCATATTTGTCGGTATCACAAGTCAGTCATGTGTGGAAGGTGTCAATGTGATAAAAACTAATTTTCTTTTAAAGTTTTCTATAAATAATAAAGTGATTTCCCCTTTTTTAAGTAAATATCGTGAAAATTCAAAATAGCAGCAAGAGGGCTGACTAGCAGATTGAATGAAGGAAAGAGTCAGCAAATAAAAAGATGTAAACTTCAAAGGTAGACAGGACTTATTTAGGGAACTAAATCTGAGTACTGCAGTGTTTAGGCCTTTAAAGGGTTTAGGATTTTTTTTTTAATAGAAACTTTTAAAGACTTTGGCACAGTGTTCCATTGAACTTGGGTTTCCAAATTGCTCTAAAATGTGCAGACTACTTCGTGATACTGGAATAAAAAATTTGTGGAGTGTGTCTGGGCAAGGGACATTGTGGTGATGAAAGTGAAGAGAATTGAATGAGTTTTCTACATATTTGTTTGCATAAGCAAAAAAGGTCAGAGAAATGTCATGCTTGGAGAATATCCTTACCAGTCTATAAATGGGAGAGGGAGGAAAGAATTATAAAACTCTTGTTTTGTTTGAAACTGTGATTCAGAAATGAAATTTTCTGTTCGCTATTGTCTATATCTTTTGTTTATTTTAAAGCAGATGGCAAGAAGCAGAAGCAGAACCAGAGCCAGGCACCTGTGGCAGGACTGAGCATACCCACCCAGCCCTTGACTCGACCCCTGCAGCCTTTGCCACCTTTGCAGCCAAGCCCTGTGCAGCAGCCAGGTGTTCCAACAAGTGGCCCTTCGCAGACCACCATCCATGTGTTACCCACAGGTAACTTCATTTGACATCACTGTGTAAGTGCAGTGGCTGCTTTTTCTCTTGGGCTGCTGTGTGCACTACATTGTACTGATGTTCTAAAGTGAACATTTGGAATGTTTGAATCACGTCATACATAATATTTCATTGTAGTTGGCTTCCCATAACATTTTTTTCTTTCAAATTGATAAAGGGGAAAGATAGTACTGTTGATTTGGAAAGAATTCAGGATCAATTTAATTTCATGGAGAGGAAGAAATTCTGCTAAGGATGGTCATGGAAATTATTAAATATATTGTTGTTGGTAAAAGTGAAGGGGAAGAAACCTGTACCTTCTTTAAATAATGGGGGGAAAACATTATCAGCATCACTCCTATGTCTGTCCCTGGGCACTTGACAATTAATTCTTTTGGCAGAGGGAATGACAAGGCTGACATTGAAGTTCTAGTTGTAGTTAAACATTACTTTGTAGTGTGATTGTTTTCCCCTTTCTAAAGAAACATAGGTCCTCTTCTTTTCTTTATTATTTTTCTGAATATGATTGCTGGAGATTAGTTGACATTGGATTATCTTATGACTGGTGTGTTCTGCAGAAACTTCAGTGGATTTTATATTCTTCCACTGTCCTTACACGCAGGACTTTTGCAGGGAGTGGGGGAGATTCTACATTTATCTTTTCTGTTAGGAAGCTGTATATATATTGACTTTATTATTTCAGGTGAAAATACTGTTTAGGTTGTTTTCACTTTTCTTGCAGTATCCAAAACAGAGGCAGTTTTTATTTTACATGGCTCAGATGATATGTTTTCCAAATGAGATGTGTAGCCTGGAGTAGGCATATGGCTTTGAGTTATGGAATTCGGGTTTAGGGTGTGCTCTGTCTCTTTCAGCCTCAACAACAGTGAATGTAACTCATCGGCCAGTGACTCCAGCTGTTCCCAAGCTTCCTATCCCAAGAACCCCTGCTAGCCATCAGGTGGTCTATACCACTATTCCTGCACCACCAGCTCAGAATCCTGTAAGAGGAGCTGTCATGACCAGCCCAGGCTTAAGGCCAGTCACACCACAGACTGGAGGTAGGTGATGATTCCTTCTATGTGCTTCGTACTGTGACACAGCTCAGTATGTTCTACCTGATGGATGTGGGCATTTAGGTTTTTGATTTGGGTTTGTTGTTTGGTCTGTGTAATTCCTTAATGGTCTCTGATTTGTGTGCTCAGCAAATTTCCTTCCTTTCTCAAGGCCTGAAGAGATGAAATCTCTCACCAGATGTATCAGAAATTGATACATGTCTGAATTTCCTTGAGTAGAGATGTTGGCAAGTTCCCCTTGACTTTGCAAATGCATAACTGATAACTTCCCCTAGCAGTAAACTCATTTTCTGAAATGAGTAATAGATGTCAAAAATAAAGAACTTAAATAATATTTTGTTACAAAGTGGTGGATTTAATTGTCTTTTTTTTTAGCTCCCCACAATTTCTACACTATGGTTATTTTAACACCTTTAACATAAATTTCCCTTTTTCATGAATATGCACCTGTTTTTGTGATGTCCTGGTAGTGATGCTGCTACTGATGTATACTGGTTTATATCATCATTGTAACAGCCTTTAGTACCAGTAGCAGATGCTTCTTGAGTAAGATAGCTGGACTTTGTCTTTGAAAAATTGACTGTGAGAACCCATCCAAAGTGTTTTGCAAATTGCAGTTTTGTACTGCTGCCTCAAGTGACTAGTATCCCTACCTAGAAATGATGCTATGTTTGTATCTTACATCTTATTAAGGCATTTCTGACCATCTTCACATGGTTGTAATTTCCTGAGACAGAACAACAGTCACACTAAACCAGCATATCTTACCTGGTTCTCACAGAGGAGAAACAGCCAGCTAGGTGACTGTTAACCCACAGGAGTTTGCACAGCTTCATCAGCTTCTTAGAGAGATTGCAGTAAGAAAAAGATATAAAGCACCTACCCAGTGTTTAGCACTTAAAGCATTAAGATTTAGCCTTGGACTCTAGAGATTACAGACTTCTGAAACTCATCCCCTATGGATTGTAGCTTGATGCATGTTTATCAAGAGAAATGGCCATACAATAGCTGTGGTTTCTTGATGTGTTGCTCTGTGAGCTTGTCTTCTGGAGTATTAGAATGCTTCAGTCTCACCCAAGTGTGGAACTAGGCCATCATAGAGATTGCCCCATATGTTTTATGTCTAGACTGAGAGATGGAGGGACAACCTGGGCAATCCATTAATAATGAGCAAAAGCTTTGGCTTCACAGAATGTACGTGCTCCAGCAGTGAATATATAAAGTGTTGCTTAAGAGAATTAGATGTGATATAAAATGAATGAAAACTTGGTACCTTGCAAGAGTTTTACAAGGCTATAAACTGTCAGGATTGTTCCTGCCAGGCAGGTCAGTTTACTGTGGGAATGACTGAAATGGTGATGCCTGTGAGCAGTTTCCATCATGGAGTCTGTTCTGTGAGGGAGGACAAACTTCTTGGACAGTGGCTTAGCTTTTTTTGCTTTCAGTGCCATCCACAGTGCCTTCTGAGTGGATAACATTGTGCTACAGCAGCATTTCTCTTTTCATTTCTGAATCCCAAAATTGTGTAATTGTTCTTTTCATCCTAAAGCTCCCCTCCCACACTTCTCCTCCTCATCATTTCTTTCACACTACAAACTGCTAAAACAACATTCTGTCCCCTCTGCAAACACAAGCTCTTGCTCTCTCTCACTTTTACAGCTTCAGGGGATGGGAGGTGGTTTTGTTGTTATGCAGTGCTTCATCAGTCTGGCAGCTGGAGGAGCCTGTCTGAGATTTGCTTTCATCCAGCAGAACCAAGGAGTTGGTCTTCCAACGTTCTGTTTAGCTGCCTGTAAGTATTGAATACTCACAGTGTTTGTTGTGCTCCTTGCAGGTGTGACTGTGCGAATGCCTCAGACAACCTACGTGGTGAACAACGGGCTGGCTCTGGGCTCTGGAGCTCCTCAGCTCACGGTGCACCATCGACCGCCACAAGCACACACTGTGAGTGGGGCTTTCCAATCACCTGTGCAATGTACAGCCTTGTCCCTGCACTGGGACTCTCAGGCTGCTCTTAGTGTGAGCTGCAGAGCAGTGAAATGCCTCGTTGACAATTCTCAGCCAGTTCTCATGCATGCCACCACCCAGTCACCTACAGCAACTCCTGCCCAGAATGGTAAAAGCTGTGCAATCTGTTAGCTCACCCTGGCCTTCTCCAAATTGCCAGAAGAACATACTGAAAATTAGTGCAGGAGTTGTCTACAGGTGACTCCTGGAGTCAAGGATATAGAACTGCCAGTAAAATGTTTAGTCATGGTTTGGCTATGAATTGTGTGAACAGTTTTCAGTATAGCTGTTTGCAAAACTGAGGTAGGAGAACAAGGTACAGATCAAATCTCCAAGGGTACCAACTCTGAAACTCCAGAGTTTTTTAGTCAATGTTGAGGGTGATTACTTCTGCATCACCTAAAACCTTTAGGTAAGAATTTGAGATTTTCTTTGACTCATTTAATTTCACTTCAGATATATTGTCTGTACGCTCACTGTTGGCAATCACATTATTTACGGTGTCCTGAAATGGTAAATGCATTGCCAAGAAGGTGGCTTACCATCCTTTCAGTCTAGACACCATCAACTTTATGCATTCCCCATGATAAATAATGAGAATAAATGAAGCAAATATCATACAGAATACTTAAGATGCCAGAAACTACTCCAGATTCCAACCTGAAAAATCTCAGGTTTGAGGCACTGTAACCACATTCCTAAATTTATCTTAACTAATATAAATGAGAGACCTAGCACTGGTTTTTTTAAAAAAGAAATCACTGGAAAGACACATTTGTGCCCTCATTTCAGAATTTTCTGGAAAGTGAGGCTGAGCTTTTGTGATCAATTTCAGGTGATAGAATCTATGTGGCAGCATTACCCTTTCTTCCTTTTTTGACTGAATACCTGTGTGTAGAAAAGATGAGTTACCAGCTTAATGCCCTGCCTGGGGTGTCAGGTAACGTGGGAACAGCAGCTCAAACGTAGATTGGCTCAAAATCATTGTGAACCTGCTTGTTCAGTCCTGGTAAAGGGCACAGTGTTGAGTTCACCCCCTCCTGGCTGGGAAGCAAAGAAGATACAGGGAAATTACTGTGGCCATGATAATTTGAACAACTAGGAATTTATATGAGAATAATTAAGAATTTATGGCACCCTTGATCCCACTCCTTCTCATCATTTGCTATTGCTGCCTTGCCTCTGCACATAGGACTGAGAGTTGTGATGACTGGGTGATTGCAGGCTCATCTGCTTCCAGTTACCTGGGGAACAATGAACTAAAGCCTCCTTCCATTGCTGTAGATTCTGACCTTTCCCTTATTGCTCTTATGCTGCTTAGGACCCACCGCGCCCTGTACATCCCGCCCCGCTTCCAGAGGCGCCACAACCACCACGTCTGCCCCCCGAAGCTGCCAACACTTCTCCACCTCAAAAGCCACAGCTGAAGCTGGCCCGGGTACAGAGCCAGAATGGGATTGTGCTGTCGTGGAGCGTGATGGAGGTGGACCGGAGCTGTGCCACTGTGGACAGTTACCACCTGTATGCCTACCACGAGGACCCCAGTGCCACCATGCCCTCGCAGTGGAAGAAGATTGGGGAGGTGAAGGCGCTGCCGCTGCCCATGGCATGCACTCTGACACAGTTTGTGTCTGGCAGCAAATACTACTTTGCAGTCCGGGCTAAGGATGTCTATGGACGCTTTGGACCTTTCTGTGACCCTCAGTCCACAGATGTGATCTCTTCCCAGAGCAGTTAAACTAGAAATCTTTGGACCCTTTAAACCTGTCCTCCTATCAAGAATTACCCCAGTTTTGGGAGGAGTTGATCCCATGCATGTAATTCACCTTTAAATCCATTCTGCAGGATTATTTTAGACAGTTGTGTGATACACTACATGCACTCAGAACCAAAAGAAAAATAAAGTCTGACCTGCAGCAAGAGCGCCTGTTTTTTCTAAATAGTTCATGTCATTGGCCATTTGAAAATTTTGTTTTTCCTTCCATGACAGGTGTTCTACCTAGATACCTACTATCCTTTATCTAATAGCATCCCAAATGCCTGGGATTCTGCTTCAGAGTGGAAACAAAATGGTAAATTGCACTTTTTCTGAAGTAAAACATATGCATCTGTCATGTGTATTGAGACACCAACACAAGAGCAAGAACAATCTGCCTCTTGCCCCCCAGTACTCTGTGAGCAGGCTGTGACATGAAGGGTGATTCGAAGTCTCACTTTTTGTACTGGAGGCTGGTCTTACCTTACAAACTGTAATAAGCTCTCTGAGGGGAAGGAAGGGAACTTGAGTCTGGCCAGGAACCCATGTAAATCTGGAGGTGGTGCAAAAAAAAAAATAAATCACCCCACAACCTCCTAACTCTTCTATTTTCACCATCCTCCCCTACTCACCCTGGAAGTATTCCCAGCTCAGATCTGAAACTGGATTGTAAAGACTGCATTCACACCTCTCTACTTCAGACAATTTCTCTCCCCCTCCCCTCATACATCCAACCCTATTTTTTAGATTTATTTTGTGCCTTAAAGAATAATTTCAGAAATAAAATGTAGCCAGATACCTTGTGCTGTTCTTTTATTTGCTTGGAGTTATTTTACCCTTTACCCTTCTAGTCTTCTAGTCAGTGCTTCTCATTTTCCAGGCCTGCAGTAATTGCTATTTCTGTAAAGACAAGAAAGTGTAACATCTGCTGCTGGTGAATTCATTCTTATCTGCAGTATCATTCAACCCTTTCCTTACTGTAATTCTTGAGTAGTTGTTTTTGTCCTGTCAAGAATATTGAGTATACAGACATTATTTTCCACCAGAGCCTTTCTGGTTCTTTTGGGAAAGCAGTATGCTGCAACTCAGCCAAAGAAGAAACCCCTGTGGTGCAGCACCGTGAAAGCTTCTACCTTTTGCACTCATTTGGATGCTCAGTGAGTACAAAAGGAGGAGCTGGCTTCCCAGTGTGCTTCTCTCTTCCATCACCTACCTGCCTCTGCAGAAAACAAACACAGCCAAGGGCATTTACAGACTATTTTAGACACTGGCTTAAACCTTGTGAGTGATTGCAGATGTTAATAGATGCTTTCATGATGCCTCTGAGCTGAGAAAAGAAATTGGTGCATCTCCCCCATTGTCATTGACAGTGATGTAAACTTGCTTTTTGCAGAAGAAAATTGTAATGCACCTGGACAAGAAAGTAGATGCAAAGTTTTAGCTTTGGCAATTTTCAGTTGCATTCCTGCCCAGTAGAACCACACAGTGGGTTTAGAGGGAAAAGATTTTTTTTTTTAATCCGCCATAGAGCAAAGCTGCAGCGTATGACATTTTTTCATTTCAATGCTCTTTCTCAAAACCAACACGTTGAAGTGTGAAGCAAGATTGAAGAAGCGTAAGAGAAGTTAAATCCCCAAAAGAGGGCTGATGAAATATGCTATTAGATTACGGATTCTGTAGCTGTTGTTCCTTTTTTTAGAACCTTTACACTGAAAGAAATGGCACTGTAGACATCTGTCTGGTTTACTGCACTACTTCATGTAGCTGGGAGTGTCACTTCTCTCAGGTGAGTAATGGATATTCTCTGTATGGAAACTTGCATTTAAAAGTATAGCAGTTCTGATTTGGGCAAGCAAAAATTCTGGCTAAATCCAAGTATCCTCACAGAAGGTTAACACTGTGTATGAACAATGTGTAACCTTTCCTTTGAACTGCAACTGTCCCTGTATTTCTGGTGCCAATTATCAAAAATGCCTTGAATTTTTTGTGTTTAAGTAAACGTTTTGTTTGCTTATTTCAAGGAGTAATTTACTTAATAATGCATTTAATCTGTTTAAGGAGATAAGATTAAATTTGGGTTCTTATAAGGACAGGTCTGTAATAGAGATTAGAACAGTTCTTTCAGTTAATGTCTGTCAAGTTCTTGGGCAATTTTTTGTTAACATGTCTTTGAGGTGGTACCAAAGAGCCATTGGCCATATCAGTACTATGAAGTTTTACAGTTTGAAAATTAAAATAAACATAAGGATACAACCTCAAACTTACTTGATTTATTTAGTTGTGATTCCAGTCCAAACTATACATGAGCTTTGTTATAACTTGAGCTTCCATTTAGATATCCCTTGTCCTTAGGTTTGTCTCCTTTGGGATAGGCAGGGGGTGCAAGTCCTGCATTAGAGTATTTGCTTTCCTCCAATGGAGGTATTAATAGGGATGGTCTGTCATTCCATTTGGAGGTTTTGTGGGCTGCATCATTAGAGAGAGAAGACTCATATTTATTTACTGAAGATTTAGTTCTTCACTGAACTGACTGTAAAAACCGGCTTCTTTCTTAGTAGATCCTGATCTAAATCCTTAGTAGATTTCTGGTCTGTGTGGCAGCAGTGCTGGGTTTTTCACAGGATTTTGTGAGACACTCTTGTTGACTGAAGACATCACAGCTCTGGGGTGAAAGATTACTACCCTGTTGTTTCACCCAAGCAGGGCTGTTAAATGTCTGATTTCAGTATCTTCATCTGGAGGGAAAGTATGTGATAAAGCACGGCTTGACTTTGACATGCCTAGTTTGGTGTGGAGACATCCAAGGGAGCCGGTTCCTAAATCACTGATGCCCAAAGAGAGAACAGTGCCAGTTTTGTGCAGTCACTATCACTGTGGAGCAGATCTCTGCAGTGAGTTTGCTAACAAACACAAGTAGTGCTTAATTCCTTACCTCATGGCAGTTTTTCCCATGTAGTTAAGCGGCTGATGGTTTTATTATTATTTACCTCCTGGAAAGATTAAAACTATTGAGAAACTTTCTGCTAGCAACAATCAATCAGGAACAATTTGTTTCATTTATAGACTTTAACTGAAAGCATTACCAAAATATTTGGCAACATTCAGTACAGGTGTGTTAATACTCTGCTTCTAGACTGGTCTCTTCATTAATGAAAAGTGTCAATTGCTGAAGCCTTCCAATAATCCACTTTTAAATATGCCAAAAATTTCCATATGGCTTTTAAGTGGAAGTGTTGAGTTTAGTTTCTTCTCTGCACTTAACGCAAATTTTTCCATCTTTCAATAGCTTGGTATAAAGTTCTTCCTGACTGTGGATTCTGTGATTCTGTGTTTTGCTGATGCCTCTGGGTACATGACATTTCAGCAGTACCACCTTGGACCGAGTTGCCCATGTTTTAGCAAATACAGCATGAACTACAGCTGTGTTTTCCATCCTCACTTACTTTCTGGTGTCTTTTAAGTTTGAGTTGTATTCTCTGTGTGATACAAGGGCATCTGGATGTCCAGGTTGAAGAGTTTGTTCATCTACTTGGAGAGAAGCCCTGCTGTAGAGTGCTGACGGCAAAATGGTGTACTGCATTTCTCCTAGTTACAGCTTCACTGGCCTCTTGTATCACTGTATGGCTTTACTGAATGCAAAAACATAAATGCTAAGAGGGGGCAGACTAGGTCTGTACATCTGTACTGTATCCAGTGGCAGCTTCAGAAAACCCAAGGATGCAGATCTCTCAGCCTGTAATTATTTCCATGCTTTGAGCAGCTTCCCTATGCGTTAGTCTGACGTTGCTCCTTGGAATTGTCTGTGCTGCCCTTGGCCATGTTAGATCACTGAGCACAAGCACTGAGACACCCATTCCCAAGGTTTTTAGCAAGAGGCTGGAAACATCCATGGTGTTCTCCCTGTAAAATTAAGGGGTCTTACCCTGCTTCCTTTGAAAACAAAGATAAAACCCCTCAGTCTTCACTGGGACCACTCACCTCAGTAGTAGGATCTGAACATCATTTTGTACTGTAACAGCACTAGCCACTTCAGCCCTTCCTTGATGCTGTTTGTCTTAAATGTACAGTAAATACAAAACAATATAATATGTAGGGATGGGTCACGTCTGTTCCTGCTCCCGAGTCAGCCATTCCCCAGGATGAGTATTGCATACACTGTACAAAATCAAGCTGTGATTCTGCCTTCTTATACATCCTTTGAGTATTCTCCTTTTGTGAAAAATATCTATGCAGATATTTTAAATAGAAGCTTGATATATTAAATATATATTTTTTTAATTTGTTGATTTGGGTAGGGGTGGGCATTCTATGAAAACACAGGAGGGAGAAGAGATCAAATGACACTAAGCCAGCCCTGCCATACAAATCTATTCCCTTCCAAACACCTTCTGAGAGGAGAAGGAAAAAATTAAGGATAGCTAGGAGAAAGCAAATGAATTAATTTTCATCCCTTTTAAGTTAACAAGGCATCTTTCTTTCTCATTGTCATTATGCAGGCTGAGAATTCTTCTCTTTTATATACATATGCCTATATATATGTATAGATGTGTGTGTATATACACACACACACACACATATATATACACACATATATATATTTGTATTGCTGTCTTAAATTAATAGAGTGTAGCTGTAAATAAGATAGCTGAGTAGTAGTTTTTCAGGGATTCCTGTTCAGCTTTAGTAATTTATTGCCAATCAGAAGTCAAACGTGCAAAATCCTTTGTTGGAAAACTCCAAATCTCATTTCTTGTTTTGTTTTGCAGCAGGATTGTAAATACAAAAGAAAAAATGTAGGACTGATTTAATGTCCAATTTAAACTGGGCAGTTGCCAGCTTTCCCCATTTTTGTATGTACTGTAGACTAGTGTGTATCTGTGTTAACTGTAGCGGGGTTCTGTCTGACAAGCCTGGAATTTATACTTTGAAATAAAACTACTGGGTTTTTAACATTATGAGTCATCTGTGCTTAGTTCCTGACACCTCAGGAGGCAACACTCTCGAAGAGCCCAGAGCCTGCTCCTCCTCTTCAGAGGTGTTGCCACCTTGTTCAAGTAACGTTGAGCAGCAAGGGTTTGGCTCTTGGTCATTCCCAGGAAGTCAACTGCATGGTGCTGCCCTCACAGAAGCAAAAAAACAAAGCAATAATGCTGTAACTTCTGGGAAGTTGTGTTCCATGCATTTCTGGAAAGTGTGGACAGACAGAATAAAGTGACTTGCACCCCAGAGTTGCCCCAGATGAATACAGGAATGGAAATCCAGTTGCTGGTGCTGCTCTCCTTGCCCTCCAAGATGCCAGGTTTGACCTCTGAAGCAATGGTCATTCTTTCAGCAAGAGGCTTTGGACAAAGTACAGGAGTTTTTCAGAGACCCCTTCAAGCATGATAGCCCACTTACCTGGCCAGGGAGCAGCTGCTGTGCACAGCATGAAGTGCATCACTCAGACATAATGAAATCAAGATTAATAAAAGCATGTTGGAGCTCATGAAGGGCTCTGCCCCACCCCGCTGCTTCAAGGGTAGAAGCCAGAAACAGCACAATGACAGATGTGCAACTTGTTTGGGACCAATAAACAGCTGGACTAGAAGGCAGTCTGGAAAAAACACCCTCTTGGACCCAACTCTGCTACCAAATTGTAGAGAACTCGAAGTACTTAGAAGATGGAGTTACTGACATGCCTACCCTGAGTTAATGCTGAGCCTATACTTCAAGGGCATATAATTAATTTGTGGTGGTAATAATTAGTTTCCATGCACTTACTAAAATTTGCTTCAAGTCACTGACCAGAAGATGATGGACTCTTGTGAAGTGATGCCTCAGCACAATCCCATTTGAAAGTCCTTAGTTTCTCAGACTGCCTCTTTAGACTAGGAGTATAGGTAATGCACATAGTGCAGAGCCTATGTTTTATCATCAAATATAGCACAACTGCTCCGCTCAAGCACTGCTGTAATTGCAATCCCTGCTGAAGTAAAGCAAAGTGAGAATGTGAACATGCAGGACAATCACTGTTTGCTGCAGGGTAGCTCTGGCACACACTCCACAGTTGGTCTGGTAAGAAGTGCTACAGCCCCAGAGCAGAATGTACAAACAGCAAAGTCCATTTCTGCACACCACTGATGTTTCTACTAGGAAAATTCCATCAGTCGACTGAGAAGCAAATCTGAGCCAGCAGCACGGCACCAGCAGACTGCCAAAGGAGTGCTGTGCAGCCTGGCCTGGGCAGGCAGATAAAACCTCTCCCCGTGTCTCCTACTTCAGAGAGGATGCTGTGACAGACTGTGACTCCTGTTAGAGCTGAGGCTGTGCAGGGTGTGACCACTAGAACTAGGAGGAGTGAGTTTGCTACTGAATTTCAGAAAAGAGGGATGGTAAAGCATGTGAAAGCTTGCATTAGAAATTACAATTTTGATGGTCCTGCTGAGAGATGTAATTTCTTCTAGGCATTGACTGAAGAGGATTTTTTCATTATGCCAAGAGAGATTTATGACAACCACCTCCCACTTCCATCTCCCCACCAACTAAGTCCCTCTTCAGCCAAACCTGGAAACCTGAAATTTAAGAGTCAGAAGCCACAGGACTTGGAAAACCTGGAAGCAGGGTATGAAAAAGGTGGCAACTTCTGCCACAACTCCTCTGCTTACAGCATACCTTCCTTTTCTTAATTACAAGTGGGATCTGCAGAAGGAAGTAAGATACTCAGAGACCTTTAAACTTCATGCAACCATCCATATCCATCAGCTGTTTTGCACTGCCTACAGGGCTATACAACCCTATCAAAGCCTCCTCTGGTCACTGATGCAGCTGTGCAGGGAAGAGAAGATGGACCCAGCTGCTCTGATCAGGACTGGCAGATCAACCTGGCTGGCCTGGCCACAAAGGAAGCACAAAGGACAGCACAGCAAGAGGAATGCAGCAGCCTTTAGCGGGACCAAAGGCAAAAAAATAGTCACAGTCATATGGATTGGAGTCCTAAGGCTCACAAGGTCCCACTGGTGTAAATACTTACTTACAGAAAGGGACTCTCAAAAGCAGAGCTCTGTTTTCCCACAATTCTTGGTTGGAGCACAAAGCAGGTCATACCTCAGGGTAGGAGGCTCAAGATGAGAGAAAGGCAGAGCTGCCATTTCCAGGCATATTTGTCATGTCATGGGCACATCACAGGTGCCACACAGCTCCAGTCCCTGCAGGTGGACCATCTAGCTGTGCCCTGGGTCAAGAACACTGTTTACTGCAGTAATTCACTGGCAATTTCCTGGTCCCCAGGGACCAACTTTTAAACAGTACTTCTCCATTTGTATTTTTACATAAAACTGTGTAAAAAAGAAGTAAATACATCTTGCAATGTTGCTGCATTGTCTAGGAGTGACAGTGAAGTCAAGCCATCCTCCAGCCCCTCTGTGCTTCCAGTTTCAAACAAGCAGCTGATTCTTGGTCCTCTGCTTGCTGGCAGCTCAGATCCTTGCACTGCTCCTTGTGACCTAGCTCCATTCCTTAAGTGTCTTCCTTAATGCCTGCTGCAGCCTGTTCAATCTGGGTCAATTCAATCCAATCTGTGGCAGTGGCTCCACCACCACACAGAGGAGGTCTCTGCACAAACCATCTCACAGCTGCCTGCTACCTCAGCAAACAAAGCACTTCAATTTCTTCATGGATTTTGCATCGTCAACAACAGCTTTGCTGTTAACTTGTGGTCTCTCTCTTCCCCTGGCAACAATCTCCCTTACTGTGACAGCCAAATATTTAGGTAGAGCCTCACCCATATTGCAGTAACTTGCTCCCTTCCCCATCACACAAGCTAAACTCTAGAGGCTTCATTAAAACCTCACACTGCTCATCATTCTTCACCTTCATAACACAGGGCAGAGCTGTGCACTATTTAGCTTGTACCATCAAGGACATGAGGAAAGAGCTGTTTATTTTGTTTTACTTAATTACACATAGAACATCTAGTGCAAGACAGCCCAGTGACTCGACTCCTTGGTGTAAACACAGGTAACTAAGAGTAACGTGCAAAGCCCTGGCCCTCACGGCCATCTCACTGTCACATTCCCCTGCCACAGCTGAGAGAGGAGCAAAGATGGCACTGAGCAACTGCAAGGGCTGATCCATTCCAAGAGAGAGATCCCTAGCAAGAGATCCATTGCATCACATTTCTGTCCCTGCAGCCTGTGGCGGGGACACTTCCAAAGCATCAGGCTGCTTCCCTTCACCCTCTTCTGCAGCCTGACATTGTCAGCTGCTTTGGCCACACAAAGGAAGTCTTGACAATGCCACTGAAAGTCACATGCTGTACGGAAGAGACTGATCTCCCATGGAGAACACATGCTTGATGGGAAACAACTTGCAGCACTCTACTCAGACAAAAGGCAGACATCAAGCCAGCACTGAGGTAGGGGATCATGGCCCAAAGCAGCCGCCTGGCTTGGTCCAGCCCTGGAGATAAGTCCCATGTTGCTACTAGAAACAGATCATTCTCACTGGTGGCATTGGTCCTCACTCCTGCTCTGGGAACAGCTGTGATGATGGCACAGATGAACAGAAAGCTGTGCCACCTGCTTCTCATCAATCCTAGTCAGAGGAAGGGCCACCCAAACAGCTCAGAAGAAAGGAATGTACTTTGGTCTGCAGTGAAGCAGCCAATATCAGTACAAAGTGTCTAGCAGGCAGGACATGGGAAGGCAGGTACAAGGCACAGGGATGTGGACATCCAGGTCGATTTATTACACATGAAATAAAATTTCCATTAAAAAAAAAAATCCACTTGTGGATATTGATGCTGGTTTTACAGGATGGGCCTCATGGTGACGAAGTCGAAGTTGTATGACTCCGGCAGGCCCTGGTGCCGTGTGCGGTTGAACCGTCTCCAGCTGAACACCGGGAGACCGCCCTGCACCGGAGGGCCATTGATGGCAGAGGCTGTGAATGCTGCAGCCAGGCGGAAATCCGACACCTGGAACAAAGGACCGGAACAGGGCAAAAGGGCGGTGTGAGGGTTGACACATCCCCATCCCAGACAGCAGGAACAGTTCCGGGAGATTTGATAAATAAGGGGAGGGAAGTGAGCAGAGGTAGCACACACAGGCAGCAATTCCTGCCCTGCGCAGAGGCATCTCCAGCCATGCAGCAGCCAGTACCGAAGGGCACCAGCAAACCACAAGCCCACACTTGCCCTCTAGCTCTTGCACTGGCCAGGCTGAAAGAGCCAGAGCATCTGCCCTCAAGACAACCCTCCCTGGTTTTATGGGGCTGCAGCAGGCAGATGAGGGGGTCTGCCCTAAGCTCTGCTGCATGCTGAGCACTTGGGCCATCCCCTGGGGCATGTCAGGGTAATTTGGGAATGGAGAAAGGCAGCACAGAGTTAATATTGCTACCCAGGCTCTGTGCTGTTCCTTCACCGTCTCCAAAGAGGTCCCAAGCCTGCTCCATCTTCCCAAACTCAGATACTATATTTGTCTGTATGGTTTATAACTGGAACAGGTTTGGCCTGTGCTCTGGGTTATTTCTTTCAATGACCCTCTTAGGCCCCCTGTTCCACCTCCAGCCCAGCCCATTATCCTAGCCTAACTGTGCTGGCTAAGGCACTGCAGCATGGACTGACCACTCCCTTACCAGACCCCTCTACAAAGCCATTTTCTGCATTCCTGTTGTATTACCCAGCTCTGGGAGTCTCCCACTACTGTCCACTGCAATACACAGCGGACTGGACACAGCAGTGGAGATACCAAAATAGCCTCCCCAGGCCTATCCTAGCGACCAAACTCATAATCCAGAAATGTAGCAGGGTAGAGCCCACAGGTTAAAACATTGTACAACTTTTCAGCTCACCAGGGCTGCACAGATGCTTACTTGAGCATTGCTCTTCATGGTGAATATACCGTATAACCTGCCTAAAATAAATGCTGCTTTCTCCAGGACAGTGGGTCTAACGATTTTCCCACATCCCCCTAAAATGCAAGGTGATCTTCACCAAACTTTTCAGAAAGCAGTTTTGCAGTGAGGTGGAGCCCCAGAGCAGGGTGGATTTAACTAGAGAGCCAGGCCGTTGTAAATGTAAACCTTAAATGAGACTGCAACCACATTCCTGTGGGCTCTAGGAGGCACCCACAGAGTCCTAATGAACAGGAGGCTGAGGCTGTACAACAGTTTCCTTCCCTGAATGAGCTGAAGACTCATTTCCTTCTGTAAGGCTTTGGGGTTTAACCCCTGAACACCACAAGCTCCCATAGACGTAGCTGTTTCATGCACCTCCCCCCGTATGCTCTGCCACTGTGCCAGGACTGATGTCAGGGACAGGAAATGAGACTCTGCAGAGAATTCCCCTCTGAGGAGGTGCCCAAGCACTGGGACAGCATGAAAAGAGGGAATAGACATGCCTGGCCATGCTTGCCCTGGTGCAGGAAAATATGCTACAGGTCTGGACAGGAGCATAAAGAGGCTACAGCCAACATTCAGCAGATGTTGAAATTGAGGTAATTTACCTTGGAGTCATAGCAGCCTGCAGGCACTGGTAAAGAAGGATTCAGGTCTTCCCGGCAGCAAATGGTGTTGCAAGGATTGTGTTCAGCATAAGGATCACGCTGATAGTCTGGGGTGAAAAATGGTGGGAAGGACAGAAGAAAAAAAGTTAGCCCCCTTACAAAAAGCTGATGCCAAGTACTGGAGCCACTAAAAGCTGGGTAACTCTACTCTGTCACATTGCATTTGTGCTTCTCCCTAGGTATGAGCTACAGCACTCAAGACAGGACATTAAGTAGACAAGCTCCTACTTCAAGACCATACGGCTACCTCTGCATCCCAGGGGCACCACTGCCAACCTCTAACCACAAATATCTGCAATTCCACCTGATGAAATTCCACCTGATGAAATTCCACATGACGAAAACTTATAGAAATTTTGTCAGGAGAGAAAAGCGGAAGAGAAAGGGAAGTGGCAGGTTGGAGGGGGGTGTCTGGGGAAAGGGGGAAATGCAGCAATGAGAGCCCACTGCAGTAGCTGCAAGTCAGGAGGGGAAGGTGGTGAGCGCATGCTGCTACTCACAGCCCAGACAGGAACAATACCCCACCCTGGGAGAGGCTTCCCAAACCTCAAGCCCAGTAATCAGCAAGCTCCCTATAATTGGGAATAAAAATATAGCATCTAAAGCTATCAGTACTTTGAGATAGCTTAGCCAGAATTTAATTAAGCTGGGTTTAATCCAGTTAAGGAGAACCCTGTCAGAAAAAAATAACAGAGTATTACCTACTGTCCTGGTTCAACCTCTGCTGGCAACTAAGTTCCATACAACTGCTCATCGACATCCCTCCAAATTCCATCCCTCATGGGATGGGGAGAAGAATTGGAAAAAGGTAAAAACCACAGGTTGTGATAACAACCATTTCAATAACTGAATTGTTAATAATAAAATTAGAAAGGAGAGGGAGGGCAAGAGAAATAAACCCTGAGAGAAACAAGTGATTCACAATACAATTGCTCACCACCTGCTGACCAATGCAATGCCCATCCCTGAGCAATGATCAGCTTCTTCCAGCCAATTCCCACAGTTTACACAATAAGCATGAGGTTCAATGGTATGGAATATCTCTTTAGCCATTTCAAGTCAGATGTTCCGGCTGTGCTCTGCCAGCTTCTTGTGCATCTGCTTGCTGGCAGAGCATGGGAAACTTGAAAGTCCTTGACTCACCAAAAACTAAAACGTCAGAGTTTAAGTAATACTTAAACTATCAACATTAGTCTCATACTAAATCCAAAACACAGTACTGTACCAACCACTAAGAAAATTAACTCTATCCCACCTGCAAAAGACCATTTGCTTGAACATGGAAAAAGATACTAAGTTTTACACTAAATTCTCTGGTTTGGTCACGTCTAACTGCTGCTTAGGATTTAAGGCTTTCAAGACTGACAAGCTGTAGATGTATTAGGCAATAACAGTCCATGAAGTCTCTTGGACTACTCTCTCTTGGAGTCAGAAGCTTTCTGGAAAAGTCAAATAACAAGCCCAAGGGCTTTGCCTTATTGTTCTTGATAGAGCAATTTTAGCCCAGTTTCCTACCTCCAAAATAAGCTTGTGTTACCTTTTTGCTTTGTGTGTGTTCTGCATTTAGGACAATATAACTGATCTGTATGTGAGACTGCAGCTTCCCACCATAATCCAAGAAATAAAAGTAACATTGCTTATTAAGATCAGCTCCACAGCACACAAACAGGTGTCTTACTGTTATATCTCATGATGTACTTCATGCTTTCCAAGTTGGTCACCTTGCCCTGGTCTCGACGGAAGATTTTTGCTCTTGGAGCAAGCTCATAGGAGAAATCCATGCCGTACTTGACAACATATGATGCATACCCACTGAGATTGTAAATCTTTTCATGGAAAGGGATATTGTATGAAGGCCAGTAACCTGCCAGAGACAAACCCCAATCTGTTAATCACTTGGAAAATCTGGATGCTCTTGCTTGTAACAGAAAATAAATAATTTTCCATGTTGCATTGCCTTAACAGCATGTCGAGGAACAACACAGAAAACTGGTTTGAACACAATAAGGCAACAGTCACTGGCATGACCAGGGTTGACTCCCAGTGTATCACCACTGGAGACTGTGCGTACCTAGGCAACCCGCCCCCAGACTTCCACCCTCAGGACTCATCCTGCAAAACAGCTGAGATCAGATTTGCAGGAGCCTGAACATGCAGCATGGCCACAGCCCTCTTGCAGAGGTTACCCTGCTGGACCTCAAAGGACTGCAAGATCGTTTACCTGCACCAAACTTTACAGTGAGAGGCCTGAAGTCACTCTGGTTCTGCCCCCTTCCCATCTCAGCAAAGCAGAACAACACATCATGCTGAGATGTCAGGGAGGGACTGACACACACAAACACATGGAGACCACAGAGCTACTCGGGGTGAACAAGAGGCAGGCCAGCACACACAGTGCAGTGGGGGTTGCACACAGTGATAAAGAAAGATGGGGGATTGCTGCACATTTGCCAGTAGCTGCCTTTGAAGGTTAAGAAGTGATTGATCAGCAGAGCAGAGCCTTGCTCTAATTTTTCCAAAAACAATCCTGCAGTTTTGTTAACTCTGAAGAGCAAAGAATGCAAGGCAGGATTCCAGAGAAGAGTTTTAGGTAGGTGGCATAAAACTGCCTGAAAGAAGACTACTGTGGAAAGCTCTTGTAATGAGCCAGGAGATCTTCCAGGTCAGAATCTGAGTACAGGAATTCCTGGAATAAATAAGAATAGATACCTATACCTTAACATTTAATTTTTTCTATTTTTTAGGCAGCAAGTATGTAACATGAGCTAGACCCAAGAGTAACACACTTTCAAGTTGTCTCCAAAGCACTAACATTTCCCTGCTGCTCATTCTCAAATCACACGCATCAGGATTTGGCTTAGAGATTTACTATATAGGCACTGGTAAACACAGGGCTCCACATATTAAGATCAGCCCCGTGTGAGGAGTCTGGTATTAGATGCTCAAAACCAATCAGCTGGAACTCACTGGGAGCAGTACACACAACTACAAACCAAACTTCCTGAAGGATACACAGACAGCATAAGTACTGGAACACTGCCTGAGTGGAGGCCTCACCAGCTTGGGCTCTACCTAGGATAAGGAAGACAGGAATACCCTGTCTGCTGGCATTTGCTTACGTGACCTAGAGCCTACCTGAAGGAAACAGGTTATGTACAGGCTGTGTTGTAATACAGGCATCCTTCAGAAATTAGCAAATTGCCAGCCTCTAATGATGCAGGTCGGAGGATACAGACACATCAGCTTCCAAACCAGTAGGGTTTAGTTGTGATTCAAAAAGATGCTGTTGTCTCACATGAACATGAGCACAGTGCATACAGATAACACTTTTCTTTCACCTTGAAAAACTTGTTAAAATTGCAAAAACAGAGGAAGCTGTTGCAGCTCTGCTCCAGCAAGAGCTCTTCTGTGTCTTGGGCTCTGCAAGACTGCAAATCCCATGCAGAGAGTGCAGCAGTAAACTTAAGCCAAGCTTTACCCAAGGGCTGCTATAAGCCAGTGAAATCTGGCAGGGTGCACAGCAACAAAAAACAAGTCAAGAGAGAGTGTAAGGTTGAAAGGGTGGGGGCGATGACATGAAGGCAGCAAAAATTACCTGAATCAAAATGCTTTCCTGCTCTGCCCATCCAGAGCAAAAGATATCAGCAATATCAAGAGATGGAGCAATGAGAATATTGTACATATGGTGGAAGACACTCAGAACCCAGGTTTTGCTCTGTTGTGTTGCTTTTGATGTATTACTCATTCATCATCAAGAAATATGAACTGCAGCCTACTTCTGTGACCTATTCCTTCACTGGACACAGTGTTGCCCTCCCTCACCTTCTCTACAGCATTCCTGAGTTTTTTTGTCAATATACAGAAAACACCTGGACATCTTTGCCTGGAAAGGGCAATGTAAGAGATACTCAGTTTTGAGAATTCATCTGCACTGGCCTAAAAAACAAGATGACAGAAGCTATAAGGAAAAAAATCTTGCCATTTTCAAACCTGTATAAGGAAATGCTACCTTTTCCCTCAATACAAGGCTTACGACAGCACTACCTGCCTTTGTTCACCTCAGATTTCAATTCTCATTCTCTGTTGTTTCTAGGTTTATGCTTCAAAGAGACTAAAAAAGGCAGTGCTGGTGGCAAACTCATTCTGATCAAACTAGAATGTCCAAAGTGTACTATCTTGGGACACCAGCTACATGGCAGTGATGGAGTGTGCCAGGGTCAGCTATTCTACAAACACTTGAAGCCAGCATTGCTCTTGAGAAAGATAAACCTCTTCACCTGAGCTGTTCCAAGCACCTTGGAACAGGGCAGGGGCCTTGATGGGACTTGTCTAGTGTCCTGCATGGCATGGAGGAGTACAGATCTGCTGCTTACAGGAGCAGTGGTGGCTTACAGCAGCTGAGCCCTCCAAAACTGCACTTTGGCAGTGCTTAGCCCACCCTGTGTATTGAAGGCTGTCCTCCTAATGTTTAAACTCCCAGAGACTGATTTCTCTGTTATCCAATATGCCTAAGGTACATTCAGATATTTGGGAAAAGACATACTCTACGTGAGAAGTAATGTGCAACCTCTAATGCATGATGCCACCTTTGAAAACAAAGCAGCTACAACATCTCAGAGGGAAGAAGTGGTCACTGTGTGCCCAAGCCCAAGAGTTGGGCTTAGTCCTACAGAGGATGCCACACAACTGCTCCAAAATCACTGCTGGAAAGGAACTCGGGGTACTTGCCAAGCCTGGCCTCTCTAAACAGGTATACCACTGCCATGATGAGGTTGCAATGTTTCCAGTGCCAGAGCTAGAGGGTCTCTATCAGCTTCTTTGTCTGCCCAAGCACAAGACAGCATTGAGAAGCCCAAGGCAAAGGAAGCCAAAAGAGACAGAAATGCATAAGAGAGAGATATAGGATTTTTTCAAATTATCAATAAGAAATATCTTATAAAACCATACTGACAATGTGGCAATGCCTAGAATAAGCCAGAACTTTCCAAGAAGCTAGACACAAGGAAAAATTTCAAAGAGAAGCAACCCCAGCTACTAACATAGACAAATTTCCCATCATTTTGATGAGCAATTCATCAATTTATCCCCTCAGCATGTGATTAGGGGAAGGAGCAGAAAGCACCAGACACACTTAAGGCTCAGGCTTTTTGTTGATTATGTGTCTAGTAAACACTTGCAAATTAAACCTGACAGTGAGTGTTCTGCTTCACCAAGATTTTTGTTTGTTTTCCATAAAGTTGTTGCTAGTCTTGCTAGGGAATTAAAGAACCTTTTAAAAAGCAAATATTTATCAAAAAACAGAGATCCAGACAAGTTCAGGAGATGAATTTAACACAGAACTTCTTTGGTATTCAAAATTTCATCTTCTTGCAGGGTGACCCACTCAACAATCATTTCAAGTAGCCCACAACATCACAGTTATTTAGTACTGCTCCAAATAGATCTCATATTTTCCCTCAGTGGTCTCTACAACAGGGCAAAATAATACCAGAAAAAAGGCAAGGATGCAAGCAAGCAAGGAGACAAAGTCTATTTTTCCCTCCTCCGCTTCTACTAGGAGAAACAGATGCTCACTGCACTGCTGCCACAGCATACCAGATAAATGAATAGATTGCAACTGACCCTACAGAGGGGTCAGAGGGATGCTCACGCAAAGCTGCGGGTTGCTCACACAAGGCTTCCTTACTTTAAACTCAGGACTAATGTTCAACAAACCTTTCCCTGGCACCAAACACAATTCTCAGTTGGCATAAAGAGATGGTTTTCCTAAGCCAGTAACTACTATAGGAACTATTACCTTTCCGGAGAACATTTGTTTGATCAGAATACTCCACAAGGGTTGGAATCTGCTCAACAATGTACAATGCACCATCATCAAGGCTCCTCTGCAGCTTGACCTTCTTCAGGTCTAGAACCATGTACTGATTGTTGTAGGTTCCTGGGTATGAGAACAGAGAGAGTTACATGTCCTGCCAAGGGAAGGAAAAGAGTACAAGAGGTAGAGGGAACAAATCTTTTTTCCTAAGATGCATATGAAAGTGTACTTACCAGAATTGCACTTTGAGAAGGTCTCTGCCCAAGTTTTGCCGTCATTTGCCATCATGTTGGCAATGCGGACTCTCTGCCAAGCTAACAAGGATTCCGGCACCACTTGCTTAATGAGGGTTTCATTGAAAACGCTGTTGGTAGTCTGCAACATTACCAAGCCACTGCCTAGTATGTAAAAGTCATCCAGGGACACCAAAAAGCCTTAAACAACAATAACACAACACTTGTTACCTTTGTGAACCTTTGATATAGTCACAGAACAAAACAGAGACAAACCATGAGGATATGGATGAGTCAAGGCATGTGTGTGTGAACTCAAACTGTACAAAGATTAAAGATGAGGTAGTAACTTCTGCAAGGGCTTTAGACCCACCTGTCAACACAGTTTGAAATGAGAAACTATCACACTTTCAAGACACTAAATTCTCTGTCTAAAGCATTTGCTTTGTGCTTGTATGCCAAGTCTGGAAGCTTCGCCATAAGTCAACCTACATCTTATCCTAAGGATTACATATACTAATTGTCTATCAAGTGTTTGTTTCTAACAAAGAAGTGAACTAAAAAAATATAAAAATTCAACAACGAAAACCAAAGCAAAGTACAAACTCCACAAAAACATTTTCATCAACCAGTTTAAATTTTCGATTTTTACTCTGTAAAGACAACGTAATTTAATTGATTTGAATTAATCCCTTTAATTAACCCTTTCTGTATTACATCAAGCAGAAAAATCTTCCTTCTAGTTTAATCTTTTCCTGTCTAAATATTCTTAAAAGCATCTCCACGACACGAGCATCTCTTAAATCATAAACCACATCCTGTGTATGAGGAGAAGCTCTACCTACTCCTCTTTCTGACATGTTGTCACTGCCAGCTCTCCAAAGTCAATACAGTGATGGATCTGTGGGCAGGATTCCCTTCCAGGTTACATGCCAACAGAAGTGCTCGGTCCAGTTGCAAACCCTTCGCCAGGAGGTGGCATACAGAGCTTCAAAGGTCAGCTATGCCTTGGATAGCACGGGGACTACTTGTACAGCAGAAATAACTTGGCTTTTAGATTACTCAGCAGATACGTGGCTGCCAGGTTGGGGAAGAAAGGTGGTTTACTGAGCTCCTGATGAGGAAGTCATACAGAACCTAAACTCTTGTTAAGAAGTTTTTAATAATACCAGTCTTCAAAGAGTACAAAATGCTAAAATGCTGTGCTACACCATAATAGTTGAGCTCCTCTATGAAATCTTTCACAGCAAGCTTTATTAACGCAATCTATGACAAACGCAAACCTATGACAGCAAGAAAGACAACCCAGCTCTGCCTCCTATTCCTGGGCTTTTATCAAAAGGCAGACGACCTTCAAGCAAAAGTAATGTTTAAGGGCTCTAGTTCAGCAAAATTTTTTTAAAGTAGCAAGATCTCAAATTAGAACAGATCCAGGAAAATAAACTGCATGGTCACCTGCTCTCTAAAATATATCAGTATAGAATAGACTGAGCACCCTGGCATCTGGTATTTTACTTATGGAGAGCAAGTCAATACATTCTGTACATTATCAGCAGAGATCTCGCTCAAGTAAGTAAGGACAAGAAAAACATCCTAAACTTGGCTCTGCCAGTCCATTTTATACAAAGACATTGGATACTCTAGCAATAATCTGCTGCATAAGTGGTGCTTGCCCAAACAGAAACAATAATTGAAATTGTTAAAACAACTGTGATGTGAATTGAGCATCAGTTCCTGTGGGTGACAATGCCAAGTGTCCTACTTCAAAACAAACCAAATAGTTTATTTTTCTTCAATTTCAACCAACAGTTGAGATAGATAGAATATAAAAACTTGATTCAAAGCAAGTGCTAACATAAGGAATGATGCTGAATTAACTGAAGGTTGAACTCTAATTCAAATAAACTGCAAAGCTCAGCTAAGCTGAAAAGAAGGAGATTTCCTTCTGGGCCTTAGTATTTACCAAGTTTTATCCTGCAATGTTTTATAACACAACATGCCCTCCATGATACACCATTACTAGCCTAATTATTCCAAGATGCCATATACCATTTTGATTTAAGGCATAGGCAACTCTGAAACAAAGGGAAGCTAAAACCCACAGTAAAGACATCCAGAAAAATAAAACCTAGGTAGAGAAGTCTAGAGATACCAGCAGATAATTGATGTACTCTTGAGCCATTCTTCTAAGCATGTATAAGAATCAGTTGTAATAGAAGCTGTTACCTCTCTGTATGCTTCTTCTATGTTTTCCCTGTAAAACCATCTCTGTAAACCTACCTCCCATTTTTGTTAGGAACACTTTGTCAATTTTTTTTGGTTTTTTTTTAACCCCTCCTTCCAATGAACCTGGCAGCTCTACAGAGAAAGCAAAAGTACTTCTGATTGCATTTCTGGATCTGAGCCATTTCAATTCAGTTTCCAAATGCCACTGTAAAACTGAAGTTTCCAGAATATGGAGTTTCACTCACTATGATATTAATCAGCCAAGCAAAGTGAAGCATTTTTTGCAATCTGAGCCACAGCGTTCTCCAGAAAGTCAGCACATCAAAGAGCATGTAGGTGGCAGCACGTTCCTGGCTGCTATTGTTCTGAAAGAGGTAGACTGCTGTTTTCTAAACCAAACAGCATCAGCTTTTTTCATGTTTTTAAAGGTCACTGTGCTCATTCAAGTGCAGAAAGTCAGCTTTATGGACTGGAAGTCAAAGCTATGAGGTCCAGCCCACCTCTGAGGGATGGGAGTAGCTCCTGGCTGAGATGCCCAGTGCTCTGCTATATAGACACACTTGAATATAGGAAAGCAAAGGTATTCTCCAGATTAGCAGAAAATCAGCAGCTGCTTCTCATTTCAAAACTGAGCACCCATTAGCTGCCTGCCTTCCACTTGCTCATCTCTCCTAGGCACTAAGAAATAGCACACCTCACACTACAGCTCTGGTCTTATCTCCAAAGCTCATCAGACATTTTCCTTTGCTTTCCCTCCAGGTTTTACACACATGCTGGAAGAAGCAGGGATGCAGGAAATGGTCTGGCAATACCTCATGAGAAAGGTATTCCTGAGAACAAAGGCTACCATCTTTTCCACGGTTTGTTCCTCCCAGCTCCTCCTCAAGTTGTAGGGAAGGATTATGCTGCAATAACACTAGATTACTTCAAAGCAAGAGACATAGTTTATGTCTCTCTCTTGCCTTTCAGGAAAGGGAATAAAATCTTGAAATTAGAAGGCAAAGTCTAACAAACGCTCTGGAAAGGAGACAGGATCAAATAAAATGCAATGGAAAAAACCCAGAAAATTCGAAATCAAGTGACTGCAACCAAATGCACCGAGATAGAATAAGAGGCAGTGAAAAGCACGAAAACTTGCCAAAATTACTCCAAATAAAATGCTGAAATCAAGGAAAAAAGGTAGTAAAAGAGTGTATAGAGAAGATGCTAAGGAAATTAAATGCTTATAATAAAAAAGGAAAATTACAAAACCAAGTGAAAACACTAAAAGGGAATGGGATGACAAGAAGTGCAGGAAAATGGGCTGAAGCTTGCCCAAATAATCTTCATTGAAAAGATTTCATTCCCTTTCCTGAAAGGAATATATATATGTATGTATATGACATGTATAGTCACCCATCAAGAGAACTTGTGCCATCTTACTCCCATATCACTGCCTAGCTCAATGAAGAAAGATCCCAATAACAGACCTGAGCAGGAAAGGTAGAAGTCAAATTCTCCAACTCTTCTTCAACTGTTTTGCCTAAACTGCTAAAATCAAATTAACATACTTTAAAATACTGTGGCTCAGCACAGAGAAGGTATTCACTATTCAAACTAGAGTGCTTGGTCACAATGGTTAAATGGAGTTCAAAAGAGCTGTATCGAAATGGACGAAAATCCTGGAAGCTGCAACCCTCCTACTATGCAAAGAAAATCACAGATTTTATCAGTTAGTTTGGCCCATTTCTTTGAATGCCTCAATGGGCAGTGTAAAGAAATTACTGGAGGTGGAGGGGAAAGGGGCACAGAGGAAGGAAAAGTTAAGGTTCCTGTCTGAATCCACCACTAGATATGTGGCGCAAAACATAGCACCTACCTTGTCTCTATCATCAGTTTCTTACTCCCTCAAATGAACCCAACACCATTCAACATTTCTGAGGAACAGTAACATTCTCGGTACAATTTCAATTCTCTCTGCTATGCATTGATTCACCAGCCACAAGAAGTATTCATGTCCAGAGCTTGAAGAAGACAATGAACCTCAAGCTTTCAGTTCAGAGACATTCCTCCTTTCCAAAGGCTCACAGAATTGTCCTACATGCAGGTCAGCAGATGAAGACTAAGAGCAGACTTCAAAGTAAGGATTTAGATGAGTTAGTGTGGAAATGAGCAGCAAGTGAAGAAACCATTCTGCAAAAACAGATTACAACTCCCCTTAATTCCCACTAGACTGTGCCTCTGCAGAACTACTGCTGCTCCAAAAGGAAGAAAGCAGCAAAGAGAAGATATGCTGTTAACAATTGACATTTGAACTTGGTGGCAGAACACTGACAACTGCTGGGGAAGTGGGATGGATTCTGTAATTCCTGTTTGTCCTGCTTTCTCACTCACAACATCAGCAAAGAAGTGGAAGGCCCTCCAGCTGTACCACAATGCACACCCTAACACAAATCAGGTTAGTCAATAGCCTCAGAACCTCTAAACTGAGTCACAGCAAACAGTAATTTTTGCCATCTAGAAGCCTGTCTTTTGAAATTCAGTAAATAAAGAAATAATATGAATAATTTTAGTCTGTGACCCCAGCAGAAATCATGGATTTGGCACATTCCTTCTAAGAAGACAAATGACCCCTTAACATTTTCTGACACAGCTTTTGAACAGCCACACAGTTTCAGTTTATATCCAATTTTACTGGATGACAACAATCTTTGAATAACTCACTTAATTGTCAGTGAAGGCCTGGAAGGGCACCTGTCTGTCTTTTAATGCTCTCTGTTTCCTCCAGAAGTTAATAGTTCTTTGTCCATAGGATCATGTTACTATTCAGGAGAGATTACTAGATTGGCCTTTCTTAGTATCTATCAGGACAGAGACTAAAAGTTTACAGGAACATTTATGCAGGGAGACATTACAATTGCTGAGTTGAACCATAGCCAGTAGCTGCAGATTCCAGAATCAGATGCTCCGAAAGCATCTCTCATCATAACATGGAGCAGAGGAATTTGGCAGTTGCCTCCTTCCTACGTGATGTCCCTGGAGCATTACTAGGCCAGTGGTTACTCATCCCATAGAAAGCTGCAAGTCTGTGAACTACATCCACAGCTAATGCAATTTGCTGCAGTCAATGGACCATGCTTGTCTAGTGCTTGTGATAGCACCCTGTAATCAAGCAGCCAGTGAGCACACCTTGCATACTACAGACTTCTCAAACTTCACTGTGCCCATGGGAACTATGCTTTGCAAGAGATCTCACTTAGTTTTGTTAGTAGAAGTTCACTTTCCCACATCACTATGTCAAAGTCCATGTGGCAATAGGAGGCTTTAAAATAAGCCACACTTAGGGAAGCACACTGGGATTTTGTACACCAGTGAACAGACCCCAACCATTTCAGCAAAGCAGTAGCTGATTTTCAGATATCCTGCCACACACTATGCCTTATCAGTCTCATGAAAACCGAATATTTGTATTTCCTTATACAAAGAATCCACAAAAGGGACAACTGAAAGACATTACCACAGACACTCACTAAAAATAAAAAAAAGAATGCTCTGTGTGGCTGATCTTGATCCCCAGTTTTGAATCTGCAGCACAATGCAGCATACAACAGTTGCTAAACAGAGCCACATTCTTGTCAAGGGTAGTGAAATCATCAGTATTTCAGTTGAGAGATATGAGAGCCAGAATAACCTTATGAACATTCACATGATGAACAGAGCTCAGAAACCTTTGCTTTCAGCCAAACTACACAAGCTTGGCAAAATTCCTTGCAACAAGAGAGTGAAATTCCTCCAAGGCAATCACAGATAACCCAAGGTCTTGAAAGGCTGTACTCTTAAGAGACAGTCAGACTACCTCTACCCCTTCCTCAAATTAAAAATCTTCCTCAAATTAAAAATTTGTCAGAAAACACTGCATTCCTGAGGAGGGTCACTGAGGAGGGTCAGGCCCCCACAGAAAAAAGGTTTGTTTTCAATGTGAAACGAATGCAACTGGTTTTCAAAACATTCTCCCAGCCTCAGGAGCCCCTGTCACAAAGAACCCTTGCCCTTACAATAAGGCACCGTAACAAAGCACATCTTGAAATCATCAACCAACAAAATTTCATGAGAATGAGATAGTCTCCTATGGTACTTACTCATTTAAAATGTTTTATGAAGATTCTTGACTGGGTATTTTTGAACTTGAAATTTCACCTCTAAAACCTTATGCAAAGTCAGCTCTAAGAGGGAGTTATAGATTTGCTTTGATTTTTCCATTCCCATTTCTTGGTGCTAATCTGTAGCAAGAGTACATATTTTGCTACTCAAATATTACTTGCTGGCGATTTCTAACATTTGGCCTAATCTTCCCAAAAGAGAGTCTAAATATTATGGCTGGCTATATTACCAACACACCAAATAAGCATTAAAAAATACTCCCCTCTGCAACAGCTTATAGAGAAGCTGAAAGAAGATGATGTGGGGGGAAAAGGAAAAAAACCAACACCAAAACAACTGAAGGCTTCTGAACCCAACATGAAGAAGCTGATGCACTTTCAAACAGTGAGTGTTTGATACTCAGTAATAATCCCATTACAGAAAGAGTCATATCACAGTGGTAAATAGAAGTGCTCAAAATTGCTGTCACCAAACATGCGAATGCTACAGGCATAGTGAGGAGTCCAGCACCTGAGATGACCGCATACTACACAAGCAGAATTCAAAGCAGCATGTTTGTGCTAGAGGAAAAATATTTAACCAGTACTATTCAGAGCACTGAAGGTGATTAATCAACAACAAAAGACAATGACAACAATATCATGTTCAAGACAGGAAACTCAAGCTGGCATTTTGTCCTCTTGGTGGCTAAAAGTTTTAAGGTAGACTGAAGCCAGTGCTTGTTGAGTTACCATCCTTTTCACAGCCAGGACACCTGCAAGACAGTAAGGTGGTCCATGCCAAACTGAGTATCTACATTGTTTTGGTTTTCTTGACTTTACCTGGGTAACTGCTGAATGAGAGACGGCTGGTGCTGGTGTACGGATCAACTATATTGAAGTTCCAATGCTTATATATTCTCAGTGTGGCTGCATAAGTAAACCAGCTGGAATGGGCAAAATAGATATTCTCATATCCAGGTAGAACCTAAAAAACAGAAAGGTGAGTAACTTCAGACCCCACAATATTTTGCATGTTTTCTACTTGATAGAAACTGGGACAACTACTTGTTTTAAGTAGCTTGAGTAATTGCATTATTGAAGAAAGAGTAGATTCTTGTGCTTTTAGCTGTGTACTAAATGAATTTCTGAAACCTCTAGAAGCAACTCTTGTCCATGTGTTATTTTCAAAATAAAACACCTTGGGGTTATTTGGGATACCTGCATCACATGGTATGGTTTAATTTTGAATATTTCTATTCACATATTCAGATCAGATCTTTGCAAACATATCCAACATTCATTTAAAATATGTTGTTTCTGTGAGAATTCCTCAGGTTCACTTTGAGGTGAAGTACAGAAGCAAATGCAAGTAAATTCAATTTGAAAAGGTAAATATATATAGATAGTATATCTCTTCAAAGTATTTCCCTGGTTCTACAATTTGTTTTTAGCTCAAAAACCTCTTGCTGCTGTAGGCAAATGCTTCAGTTAATGTTTCTAAGTTTAAGGAGAATATTGCTGCTCTGCAATACATTGAGTCTCCAGATGCTAATTGAATCTCCTTAATAATTTTAACTGAAAAATGTAATTGCCACCTTGATGCATCAGTCACTTATCTTAAAAACATGGGGGTTTTTTTCTGTCATCACTCCTACTGGAAAGCCATTCAAAAGTATCACAATTAACAGAAAACAACAGTCACCTGCACCCATTTGTTTCTGTTAGCACTGTCCTTTAGTTTAAATAATCTTTTTCCTTTTTTCCACTGCCTATTTGCCCAATGTATTTGTAGTCATTCACAATATTCCTTTTCAGACTTCACTTCTCTAGATGAAATGAGTTATTCTTGTCCAGTCTCCTCTCCCTGGTAATTCCTCACTCCCAAGTAAATCTAGCAGCTTTTCACCATCCATCTCTGTGGTTTTGGTTTGGTTTGGTCTTTTCCCTCCTCTTGCACACAAGTGAGAAAAACTGGACTCAAAATCCTAGGAGGCACAAATGACAACTGCATAAATGCATCTTGATCATTGACAGAAGTCTCTTTACACCCATGCAACATTAACAGGGAAGACCCCAGAAATGCAGACTCATGGCACTGCAAATAAACACAGCCACTAGAGATTAAGTTCTGGAGCTCACCTTGATCAGTGCAGAGCAGTGCCCCATGTCCCACTGGTATCTCCCATGGCCTCCTGGATCCATATTGCATTGTCCACCCCGTGCAGAATATTCAAATAATGCAGGAATAAGGTCCAATAGGTCTCCAACTGCATTCAGAAACTGGACATCAAAGTTGCTCAGTGGCTGAATAAAGGAGAAGATGACACAAAACACTTTGAAACAGAAAAACATCAAGACAGCCTCAGTGGTTAGAATTTTTCTTTTGCTCCTGAAGGAAGCTCTTGTATGGTCTATGAAATGCCTACTGACAAGGCCTAGATGCTCACACTCAGTGTGGCACCAGGCACTGAGGAAACTTTCAGGATCTAGCCCTTGTAGTGGCATTACCAATGCTATGATTTCTGAGGCAAAAAGGAAGATGTAACTGTAACTCAAAAAACCTTAGTGTGTGTTTGCAAGCAGCACACCAATTAGTCTGTTGCTACAGATATACTGAAGGGTTTTTTCTGAGGCAAACAATGTTAACAATACAATCGAACTAGCTGAAAAAGGAAAAGTCAGTCAAAAGGCACTCTGCTATGTGCTTTAGTAAACTCTTTATGGTTGGAGCTGGCCAGGGTTAACAGGGTTAACTACACACAGCTGGTTGTGGAACATGCTCTTTAGAACCTCTTACTTTGTCTCTTCAGAAATAAGAGCTTAATAATCGTTTAACCTCAACCTTCAAATAACATTTTCTAAATCTTCCTTGTTCTTGCTTTCACCATGCCTTTCCATTATGGCAAGGCTTAAGGAAGGGAAGTTAGAACACACATCACTGTAGGGCTGTGAATAGTTATTTTATAATGCCACATAATCATATAGCAAAGAAACACATTACTTATAATATAAATCACTGTTACTAAACCATATAGCTGACCTCTCTAAAAACCCCAGTAAAAGGGGACATGGAAAAATTAAAGCGTCAAATGCATTTACTTTTTCTTCAGAAGGCTGAATTCTGTGTTATCTGCTGCTTTGGCAGAAAGAATAATCAATAGGAAAACCAGAAATAACCTAAACTCCAGTCCATGTATCCCATGAGAAGGAATTAAACCTTCCCACAATGCTTACACACAAGAGAAATAAGCCATTCTGACAACTAATACCATTCATGGCAGAATGTAGCGGCTACAGTTTGAGGAAGAAATCCAAAACAAACTTTCATGTATGCTACATTGCTTTAGTTCATCATGTTTTTGCTGTAAGGATCCAAACAGGGAACAAGATCAAGAGACATTTGGATAGTTTTAAGCAACTTCGAGGTATGAATCAGTTACAAACCAGTCACTACTTCTATTTCATTGGAATCCATATAGAGAGACTTGGCACCGTTTAAACACCATTTTTCAGCTGCACAGAAAACCCACCACACAATAAGAAAAAGCCATTTTCCAACGTCTGATTCACACAGGCACCACTGTACAGTACCACCAGGAAGACAGCAAACTGGCTTGCATGAGATTGCTCAGCCAGCCCTAAGACATTTTAATTGACTTTTAAAAGACATTTAATTTACTTGACATCCATTTTCTACCACTCCATATTCTCCTTCATAAAACCTGCCTTCACAGTAATATCTACAAGTAGCTACATTGATACTGCTACAGCATCAGTCAGAATTGCCTGCATATTTTTAAAAAGTTGCACATTTCTGTGCTTTCTTATCATCACTTCAAATCTTCTGTAACTATTAAGAAGTCCATTCAAATTAGAAGGAAAGTGCCAAGCAATGAAGCTTTCAGAACAACAGGCACAGAACAGTGCCCAGAGAGCAGGAGGAAAGACTCACTCAAAGCACAGGTTATACAAATTCCTAAGGCACTGGGTGATATGAGGCTGCTAGCTGCCAAAGCCAGCCAAAATATAAGAGATGCAGAAAAGGGACTAGGTTGTTAAGTACCCCCTAGATTTCTGTCTTCATTCCCTTTTTGAGGGCCAAGCAGATTTTGTACCAGGTTATTTTCAAAAATTCATTACTCTTCTTGAATAAATCTGGTATTGTGTTTAAGACTGTCTGATGTGACATCATATAAGCACTGTGCATCTCTGGAGTCTTACTAAAACAATGTATTCAAACAGAAGACACAGGAATCTGCACAGCAGGCCCAATCTGGGAATTTTAGGAGTGATCTAAAGCATCTGCCAAAAGGCCGAGCACCACAGTTTTGGAAAAACTACAGCTGATTTCCAGGATATATGGAGAAATCTTCTCTATGAGGAATTAATCAGTGTCCACTAGCAAGAATTATACCCATGAAACTGCATCATAACAACTGTGTGATATAAGGCTTATTACAATTTTTTGTAATTACCTTCTCCCATCTCACACAACAACATCAGAAAAACTCCTTATATATGTCATTTAGATCCTGAAGAAGAATGAATGAACTAAATTGACAAGCAGAGAGGTGATAAAGCCACATCAAAAGTCCTTTTGCTGGAATGTGTGGCTCCTCTGCTATCCTGAACAGCAAAACAAAAAATCAATTTGAGTTTGAGTTATATCCAAGGAAGAGAGAAATAAGCTTACAAAGGGCAGCAGAAAGCAGAGAACCAGCCCTAAAGGCTTGTTTACATGGGATATTAAAATACGAAAGTTATTCTATAACAATTGTTTTCCAGTAATTTCTCCAAGCCTGAGCACTCTGAGTACAAAATAAGGAAGCACAAATAGGCAGCTATCCTGAAGTCATTCTAGTATTTAAAACCCTGACACCTCCTTATTCAAGAGTAATGTCCCTGCATAGACAAGCCCAAGATTAATCACAGCGTTGGTAAAGCATTAGGCAGATGAAAAGGCTTTATGTTCTTTGAGTGCCCCTCCCTCAGCAATTGTCTTGACAAAAGGGCTGGGTTTGTTTACTGGATATAAAATGTTGCTAAACCAGATGGAATAATGTCACACTTTAATATAAAGATGTATCCAAATTTTGACATCACTCTTAATGATATCTATAAATATCAAATTCAAAATACAGACATTTACAATGTACATTGCCTTCATGCAGGTTTTCATGGAAGCACCTACCTAAAATAGTCCTCAGGAGGACAGACTCCATGCAATAAAAACCCCAAAATTTAGAACCATACAATACAAAGCATTTCCTTCATAAAGAATTTAAAAATATATACTAGTGCTACTATCAAACCATTCAAAGCCCAAATTTTCTTTCTGCAGTAAGGCTCAATTAGTTGTGGCAGACACACTGGTTCTACAACATTCAAGTAAAGCAGATCTGAATTTTAGGGGAGAACAGAAAATCAGAACACTTTAGAGTTACTTGTGGGCACGTAACCCTACTCTCACTTAAGTATCTGCCTCTGGTTTCAAACTACCATGCACAGTACTAGAAAACAGAACTAAAAAATTAAAAGCAGATTAGCTATGAAACAGCTTGTTTCCATTCTTTTCTGAAAAGGAAATAATTCTATATAACTTTGCCCAGTGCTCAGTGTTACAATTCACAATTCAATTTGTATACACAGCTCATTTTCTTCATCCCTTTTATCTCTTTTAGCCTATTTGTGTGAACCAAACAACTTCTCAGTGTTCAGGAGAGCATCTTGTCTATGTATGACCATTCATGGTGCAGGGAAACATATGAACTTGAAACCCATCTCCTCTTCCCCATCTCTTTCTCATGTCTCTGGTATTTTGGGACTTAAAGGGGGAAGCTTCCTAGCCTTTCTTCTACAGCATTTATTCTTATTTTAAGCTTAAAACAGTGGGAACAATTGTCCTCTATATATGCAGAATAATGTGCTGAATTTAGAAGTACACATAACTTTCCCAACAGCAAGTAGAACATCAGGCAACAAAATACAGACTGTCACATGTTGAGTGTTGGCTTGGTTTTGTCTGGGGTTTAGGGGGTTTCTTTTGTTTTGTTTGAGTGTGGGTAAAAGAAGGAAAAAATATGCCACAATTCACAGAGGCATTTTTAGTATTTCTGATGTTCATTACCACAATGAACCCAAATTATTGAACTACTAGAGATCAAAAGATAAACTTGTTCCTGATGATGATAATCCAAAGACAATAAATACCTGGTAAAGATTCTTTTATTAATGAAACAAAGTATCTACTAAAGGAAAGAGGTAAAAAAAAGACTTACAAGGCACTAAGGAAAACATGCAATAGGAATGATATTTGCTTTTAAAAATATGCAGAATTTGTTACAGAGACTTTCAATATGAAATTTCCTTGATTGTTTTATTTTGAGAATTGAGTAACATAAAAGTACTTGTTACTGGAGTTGCTGTCCAAAAAAAACCCAAAACAATTGGGTTAATTGAATCAAAGTACAATACTTAAAAATAAGAAAAAAATCATCTACTAGGTGAATTTATTAGTACTTTGAATCCAGATTTCTTTAATCACAAGGAAAAACAAAGATACTGGTGGTGGTTTTGATCATTTTGTTCGTATGTGAGTTTACCTGAGGCTTTTAAGTGCCAACAATTTACAGAAGCCGAGTTGATTCTCAGATAAATGGATGTGTCAAAGCTAGACTACTAGCCAGGAACTTTGCATCTGCACCTCTTTTTATTACTCATGTAAGCTTGGTGCAACAGCCTTCAAGCCTTGTTTCCTGAAGGAGAGCCTAACAGCAGTAAATATATATACACCATTGCAGCCTAATCTCCCGAAAGTACTTGAAAAGTATCATGGTATCCAACAAAATGAACTTCCTGTACTTTTACAGAACATTTTACAGAATATCAGGTATCATTTTGATGCCAAGGAAAATCAAGGATCTAGCTGCAAGAGCAGCTGTCCAAAATGTACTCAAAGATAACGACTGATGTTAACTTACTGGCTGTGGCAAAGAGAGGAAACAGCAGCACCATTTCAAGTGAGAAATACATAACACAGTGAACATTTTTGCTTTGAATAAAAGTACATACATCTCAACACAGGTGATAATGTCCAAAGCTAAAATTGTGACTAACATGAAAAAGAATGAAAATAAATCTCACCAACTGCTGCAAGCACATTTGGGAAAAGAAAAAAACGTATTTCCCACATATAATTCAAGAATGGAGGACACAAATATTTCGGCCTGAACCACACATCTGAACTTTCACTAAATGCACCATGTTTATATAAACATGCTGATGAGATCTCTAAAAGTAGGATAAAAATTATTCAAACACTTCAGAGGTCAGTGCTTTTTAGTATCAAATGCATAGTTAAAGAAGCAAGCCTCAAGGAACACACTTTGCAGGTAGGACATACCTATTACAAAGAAGTAATTCAGACACAAACCAGCACTTCTCCCTTTCCCTCCCACGAATCTAAAAGATTCTGAAGCAGTAAAAAAAACCCAAACCTGATGAGTTTGACAGGGCTCTTCAGATACAGGAGTTACAAAAGGACATTAATTTGCTCTTTTCCTAGAAAATCAAGGTTTCTAGTGTTTTCCCCTACAACCTCAGGTCCCTCAGGACGGATTATTATTATTATAATAAATCCTTTTTTTCTCCAGTTTGAGCTGGCTCCCCATTCTTGAAAGCTCCAGAGTAAGTTCTATGCAAGAAAGACATATATTTTACTAAAATGCAATTGTTGACAATTCAGAACTCACAACTTTTCAAAATTCTTGGTGTAATTAACCTAGGTAAGAAGGTCAACTACAATTACTCAAGTCCTTCCTCTCACACTGAAAAACCTATTAGATATTAGACTTTAGGACAGCATTATAATTGCCATATCTCTACTGGAGTTAAAGGAGTTCTGCTATTACATATAAGCTGCTGATCTGAAATACAATTCTAATTGAAATTAAAGATAAAGAAATTATGAGAAAATACAAAAAACCCCAGTTAAACCACCACCCAACAAAACACCAAAATCTACCCCATCTGACCAGCCACAACACAGACCACATCTTTTGTAACCATATATTTTTGAGATTTAAAAGACAGAAAAGGAGAAACCATTCAGTAAGGTAAAACATACTCTAAGATAGAAAGGCTTTTAGGATTTGAAATCTAATGTTTGGAAATAAGAATGAAAGCTTTAATTCATGTTGTTGCAGGTACTGTTTATATCTAAAGGATCATTTGCTTAATAACAATTGTAAAGTGACAGCAACAAGCACTTTAGAAGTATCTGTCCTTCCAACATTCACATGGATACAAAAGCCACCCCCAATGTAAGCCCCTTGTGAAGAATCTGTGGTTACACGGCCTGAGTTATCCTACACTGAATAGTCACTAAAGATTTTGCAGAATAGCATGCAGAATGAGTACTTGCAACTAAGTATCCTGCTTTCGTTTTTTTATTTTTAAAAAGTGGATTCCCTTCTCCCATGTTTGTCCACTGACATCCCAGCCCCAGCTACTGAAAAAGAGGTGCAGTAGTCTTACTGTTTGTTTATGTAGTTTAGCCCACTCGAGGGCTCCCATGTACAGACCATCCAACTGGGCAATAATATAGCCAGCATGCCTCCAAAATGGGTCATCCTTATTATTTCTGATCTGTTGTCTTGTCCATTGATCTTGCTTCCTGCAGAGGAACAAACAGGTTGGGGCTTTCTTGAGTTTTTTCAGAGTGTAATTGATAATGCAGGGAAGGGATAAATATAGATGGTCCAGTCTTACTAAAGATTTGAGGCAAATCACGCTTTGGAAATCCTGCAGATATAAACATTATATGCTCCAAGTGTAAATGCTCAGACTTAAGCAAAATATCCAACAATCAAGTGCCTCTATCAGATTTTAGTGCCAAACAAAGAGTTACACTTCATGTTTGTGGAGGATTTTGCTATAGCAGATCTAGTCAGTAAAGGGAAACAAGTGTTTGATAGGTTAGATGAACCATTCCCTTTTAAATGTCTATTTCAGAATAAAAATAGTCTGACATTTGAAGAGCCTCCTTCTCTCCTCCACATTCAAGTACAATGAAGGCTTTCTGCTGCTGGTACTCAAACATTGCCTGAGAACCACGTCTGTGCTCCTCTGAATAACAGGTGGGAGGCCAAACAACTCTACCAGATCCAGTCAAGAGCCAAATGACCCATGTTTAGGGCATGAGGCAACACCAGCTGAATAGACCCTAGGGCAAGAGCCACCAACATCATAAGGATCTCACAGAATTCTCTCTTTTGCTGTGCACAAAGGGCCACAAAAAAAACACAGGAAATGAGGATCAGATGCTGGCCTCTTCCATCCTCCAGTATCTATCCATCTAGCACTATATAAAGTAGCAAAATAGAGACGACAAACCTGTAAAGGAAGCAAACTCTTCCAGTACATATGGATGAGAAAACCAGAGCTAGCTTTCTAGAAACAAGAAGATGCAATAAGTATATCCAAGGAAATAGGGATATGATCAGAGCATTTAGGGCTAAGAACTTCCAAGGCAACACAGCAACTCATATTGCAAAACTGCTATAAAGCAAAGCAGTGATGCAGGAGTCAAGGACAGAGGCAATAGAAAAGCAATACCAAGTATTGCCTCCCTTCATCCAACAATGCATCTTGGGAATACAACTGCTGTGTTGTGTCATTCTAGGACAAAACATACGCATTGATATGGTAGTGATCCCGTTTTTTGCACAAGGAGAAGCACAGCAATGCTGAAAAAATGATAGCAATGGAGCACTAAGATTTTTATTCTATTTTTTGGATAAGCTAAAACCAATCAACTTTATATACGCACACCAGTAACAGCCAGCTATTCAACCCCTTATGGAAAGGGCAAGACAAGGCGAAGATGGAAAAAAATAGTCTCCAAAAGTGACCATTTCACACAAACATTTGTAATGGAAAAAACCACAAGTCTAAGAAGATTAAAATAATTGGTAATCACAGCTGAGTTTCCCAGTGCCTGGCCTGGCTCTTCTCCTACTTGTAGTTTCCCCACCAGTGTAGCTGCATTATTCGAGCAGAATTACTTTTGATTTTTACAGCTAAAGAGAAAAGTGAATTAGAACTTTTGTGATTAGAATAGAATTTACATACATGGTAGAATAAAATACTAAATTAACAGAAGAAGGAAAGGATACACAATGTTAAAAAGATTAAGGTGCTAGGAGAAAACTGTTCAGTGTAATATTGAAAATATCTGCTTTTCAAGAAAAGGAATTTTACTAGAATGAACTTCAGACTTCGTTGACATTTCCCCCACCTTTTGGCAGCAATGGTTTTAAATATTTCTTTGAAAGAATCAGAATTAGGGAAGGGTATATGCACTTCTTCATGTATATTTAGAATTTCTTTTAATAATAATGACATTCAATCAGAGGGAAAGGAAGCATATTTTTTCCTCAGCCCATAAGGAAGAGAATAAAAAAAGGTTGAAAATGCTGTCATCCTCCAACCCCAAGTTTTGACTGATTTATTTTTACCAAATAAATACATACGCCATAAAATTCTGAACTCCACTTCGAATGGCGGGAGTCTTAATCAGCTGTGGATACATATTTGCAGCATGGTCATACATTTGCCTGAAAGAACAAGAGTAACAGGAGTTATTCCTTTGCATCTTCCATTTACCAACCAGTTAACCAACATGCCTTGACAGACAAGCAACATAGTCCACAAAGTAAGTTTTTCATACTCACAGAAAACACTCCAGTGCATGACAAATAACAAAAGTGACACAAAAGTATTGTTAAAATGTGACTTAAAATAAAATCCTTTGCCAATGCAGCTCAAACTGCTGCACAACAGAAACAAGAGAAGCAAGAATAAGACAGAACTACTTCACAGTAAAACTGAACCTTCAGGGAATATTTGTAGGCCAGAAGCATCTTGAAAGCATTAGCACATTAACTTAAGCACAACAAAAATAGTTTTCTGGAGAGCTGTGCTATTTGGAATCAAAAAAACACAGAGGTAAAGGTAATATAATTTGGTGATTCAGTTCATTTCACCCTTCAGAGAGAGAATTTCATGACTATGATATCTAGCAGGTTTTACTTGCCCATAACCATTTCCTTTCTGTTTAAGCTAAGTAGCTCCATTTTCAGATGTGTGTAAGATGATTCTACATGTTACCACAGAAACTCCCACTCATGGCAGCCCTAAATAGATTCAGCTTTATGGTAACCAAAATTCTTATGATTTTTTCTGTTGTTAAATTAAGTTAGCTGTTTTATCCACATTAACAATTAGAAAAAAAAAAGTTGAAAGGGCTTTGTTGCTTGGTTGGTTAGGGCTTTTTAATTTGTTTTCTTGAAGTTAAGTCCTTCAAGATTAAATCAACTGTCAACAAAAATGCTCAGCAGTCCTTCCATTTTAGCTGAAATGTAATTGTCTGACCCAAGCTAAAATAAAACTTCGACATTTCTCTTAATGTGAGTCAAACTTAACCAACTTTTTTTTCAGTCATTGATTAAATTTAAAAAAAAAAAAAAAAGGGACGCCAGCAGAGAATTATTTTGCTGAGGTCTGGAGTTGATAGAGATAGAATTACATCCGTCATCAGTACATTTATCTCCTACCAAGTGCTGAGAAAAAGAAAACAGCACTGAGAAACACATACCAGCCTCAAGGAAAGCACATGCCAGTAAGGCAGAATTCCTTAGTAAAACTTACATAGGCAGCTTTCTCTGGGAGGGATGCAGAAAGGAGCTCTTCCCAGTTTCCCTCAGGGCATAATTAGAGAATACAGATAGAGACATAGAATGATTTGCTGATGACTAGAGAATCATCCACTGACCTTCTCCCCTCTTTTTGTCCTTTGCCCCATTCCCAGACAATTGCATGAACTTGACAGCATGATCCTGCTGCTTCTAATCTCAGCTCTGGTACCATTCTGGCAATCAAATCTAATTGTCTCACACATTCAGGCAAAACACTAATCCAGCAAAAATGTGATTTGTTTTTATTTGTAGTTTGAATTGGTTGGGGAAGGGAGATTGCTAGGACAAGAGGGGAGCATTCAATAGCTTTGCACCATTACATTTTTCACAAAACTGCAGCTCCAGCAACCATTTTAGTTCTAGAGTTTCCTGTCTCCCATGTAACACAAGACTACATAAAATAATCATAACCTACTTCCAGAAGACAGCAAGAAAATTGGAGAAAGAGATCAGTATTCTCCACCCCGGCATATTCACAGAGAATTTGGCAAATAAAAATCCCAAGTAATTTTAGGAAGGGAACTAGAGCATAACGTACTCCATACTAGAAACCAGAGCTCTTGTCTCTAAAGAGGAGCAAATAGCACAAGTTGGTCCATCTGGCGGATGATCATTTAGAAATTAGAGACAGATAAGGAAGATAAAATCCAGCTAGGATACTGGCCTAACCACTGCCTAGGCCAGGACAAATGATCAGGCTTCCAGACTCAACCATCAGCTCTACTCTCTATTTTGCACTCAAAGGTTATACAACATGATGCAGATTTTACAGCAGTAGCATCTTTAAGCTGTCATGACTGATGTAGAGACTGGGTTACAATCATGTGATGAAAACACCTTCTTTAATGGCTTTCACTCCCATTTGCTAACATAGGACAGGCAGTTCCTGGCACTGACTTTGTTTTAATGACCAAGGTTGTCAAAACTTTTTCCCCCAGTTGCTCTCTTCAGCTTTTTTTGCTTTAACAAAGCTTCTATATGCATGGCTTGTGTGTTTTGTAAGGGCATTATTCTCTGAATTAGACTGGATCACTATAGTAAGGCTTTGCAACAACATCTAAGGCCAAAGACAAGGCAATTGCAAATCTGGGACAAGAATTCCAAGCCTAAAACTAGAAAAGCAGGTATCTCCTTCTTTAAATTAGCAAGGAAGATGACAGGACTCGGGTCAGCTGAGGCTATATGAGGAAAGAGTAAAATTAATGTTGCTTCAAATTTAAATACTGCTCTTAAGCACCTGGCATGTCCCAATTGGAACTGATTTAAAATAAAGTCACAGATTTAGATAGGTTCTGCCACTAAGTAAAGTCAGGCCTCATTAACACTACTCTGTTAGAAATGGGGAAAGGAAATTCATATCTAAGTCAGAGCAAGTACCTTGGCTAGATGATATTACTGGACTTTGTAGAAAGGTGAGAGATTTGGGATAAAAACAAGTGTTTGGATCCCCAGACACTATAGACACAAGGATTGAATTTATCCAATGTCTAACTAGGATTTCAAAAACATATGGATACTCTCATACTCTAAATCAGGTGTCAACACTAGAAAGATGAAGCATACTTCAGAGAAGACTTACATATTTCTGCCATCACTGGAAAACTGGTCTGATTATTGCTTTTTCTACCACTGACGTATACAGTTAAAGCTGAGATTAATTCTTCCCCAGTAACCCAAGATAAAACAGTTCTAGTACGTTTCATATTTTGATTTTTTTTAAAAATCTGGTTATTTTACAGACTCTTTAAGTTCCTACTATAGGCATGGCATATACTTCTAAGAGAGATACTTTGTCACTCTTTTGCTTACACGTTAAAGGCCTAGCTGCATCTGGAAAATCGCCTTCATGCCCTAAGAGTAATATGAGACCTGAGCTAGCTGAGAATTCCTGAAGGTCTCCAAACTGCAGGCACTGCCAGGTTGGACCTCCTACTCATCCAACAGCTTCTGCAGGAAGCTGTACTTCAACATGGGTTCAGGCACCAACATTTCCTTCTTTCCAGTGCACCACATCAGAGCTCTTTCTAGTAGGACTACTAGGATTTCTGAAAAGAGCCACCCTGGGTCTGCTTCATGGAGTCTTTACCGCATATGGATGCAAGAAGCTGGAGACACTGGAGTTGTTTGGACTACAGGTAGCCATGTACTAAAAAGCTCTTCAATTACCAAGCACACACAGTGTTTTCACATGGGAAGGCTGTACCTAAACCACCTGAGGTGCTGGTACAGGTAAATCACACACAGGTCTCCACTCCAGCAGCTAAGTGGCTGACAATGTAAATGAAGCCTTCCTCAAAGCTAAACACGTACCTACACTCTCCCTTATTCTTACCAAGAACTTAAAAGGGAAGCTCGAGCTGTGGGCACCAATGAGTGCAAAAGCAGAACAAGACTGTTTAGAGACACCTTCTCTAAGGAAAGTTGTGATGGTGCTAAAGTTTCCCTAAGACAGGCTAAATAGGCCAGGCAGTCTGATGGGAATAGTTACTGGCTGAGAAAGGCTGTTTCCCAGTTTCACTTGAGAAGACATGTTTAACATTGCCATAGCTAGAACATCTGCCTCCATGTTAATTAGGATTCTCTGGATTTCTAGGTAAGATGAAGGAGAAATGGAGTTGTGAGTGCAATCTTAACATCTGCAGACTTAGGGAGTTTTCACTTCTCCTGCAATTTAGGAAATTGCAAACACAGTCTGTAAAAGAATTCATTAGTTGCAGCATGCCAAATAAAAACCCACAGAGGTCATGCAGCTAAAACATGAAGTAATAGTTTCTCTGTCTTATCAAGGGTCAAGAGAGTAAACCACTGTTTCATCTCTGATCCTTATCCAAAACATTTTCAAAAGGTATTCTTAGCTTCCGGAGAAGCCTTCTTTAGCCAAAATAGCTTTACACAACCTGACAGAAAAAACTTGTTTGTAACCCTCAGTGAGAAATATACTTGCACTGCAATTACAGATGGACAAGGGGGCAAAGAAATAGCAAAAAAAAAAAAATCAAGACAGTATGTATAATATTTGATACTCATTTTATTGACAGCAAGCATTTTCAGGTTTTGCACGTGTCAGGGGATTTCTTAGTGGATTTTCTCAAAAAGTCTCCCCAGAAAAGACAGGTTTTGGCTACTTCTGGTTTTGCATCTTAACCCACTCTTGCACTTAATTTCCTTTCAAACAGCTGAATTTCCCATTTTGCTTAAAAGCCTAAGTCTCAAGATGTACTTTTCCCACATTAATACAAAAACTCAGCTTCATTTCTGTTCATTACTAGTTCTGCTATACCCATTTCTTTACAAAGGGCCCCTCAGTGCTGGAGCTGTTAGCCCTAGAGTAATAGCAGCCAGGGCGAGGAACTAACCTCAGTGAGCACATGACCTGCGGAAGGCAAAAGCCTTGAATAGAATAACTTGGATAACGTCACTTCTGTGAATCCTCAGTTAACACACATGGGGAAAAAAAAAAGGAGAAAACCTCCTTCCTCTAAAACTTAGTCTAGAATAAGACAGCAGATAAATCCCTGCAGACACTGTTTCACATTCAAAGCACATTATAAGGAATAGACACATACTTAATTTTGTTTCAAACCCAGGAAGATACATAAATCTACTACAGAGGCAGAAGAGGAGCAGAGTGTGAGTTGTTCCTACTACAGCACTACTTTCTACAGCTAATTGAGCTTAGCATGGACTGGGCTACCTGTAGTATGACAAAACTTAAACTTAATCACCTACTGATTAACACACCTAGGTAAAGCCTTAGGAAAAAAAAAACTGTTGAACAATACACAATTTTAACAATATTTTAAATGTAATACTAGCATTCATCAGATTCAAGGATAGTTTACATAAACTGACTGAATAGTGCAAGGCAGTAACCTCTCATGCCAAATAATCCAACAACAGATCTCTCATGAACTTCATTTCCTTTCCTGTCTGGAGTACAGGTTGTGTACTATATACTTCAGGACTCCTTCACTCTCTCAGAAGTGTTTTGTTATTGGCAAATATTACTTTATTGAATTTCCTTTATATACTTCCAGAGACCTAGGTGCCTCACCAGAAAAACCTTCTAGGGAGTCACTTTATCATACGCGCAGAGAACTATCAATAAATATTAACTGATCTTAAAATATCTTACTAATTAAATGAATATAATCTTGTCCGACAGCCGTATCTGACAAATGTTCAGCAGACAACCTTCCCTTGCTGGCCTGTGCAACACAGCCTATGGGTATTTATTTCAGTATTCTGAAAGCAAAGTTGGTGAAGCCAAAAAGTCAAGTCACAGCAGTCATTGCAAACTTCTCCCAGATATGTCCCAGCATCAGAATTTTGGAATTTTTCTTTTCCTATGACTATGTTGATAGAGTAAAAGATGGAACTTATTGAACAACTACCCACATGTCATGTTCTTAGCTGTATCTCCAGCTATAAAGAATCATGGAATCTCTTAGAAGATTGGAGAAGACCCTTAAGATCATCAAGTCCAATCTAGCATCTGCTATCAGTGAGTATTTCATAGTGTGTATTTCAGTCTGTCTTCCAACTTACTCAAAGAAGGAACAAAGTTCAGTTAATTTTTTTGGTTGGTTATTATTTGGGGTTATGGATTTTTCTGTTTGTTTTATTTTAGAAAAAATCTCCTGCACTAGATTTGTAACAAGTACTACATCCTGTAACTTTTCATAGATGCACACTGTGGGTAAGGCTCAGTCCCTCAGGAGAACACCAACCCTTCTAGACACACTCCAGTCTGCCTTCAGGCCTATAGTGTATATTTTATTTTTTTTAAGTTGGCCAAGACAACTTCTCATGCTGTGAAGTTTCAGTATTTGCTCTCCAGCAGTTTCTTGACAGTATTTGCTGAAAAATGTCCTTAAGGAAGCCCTGCAGACTTTGCTAGCAGCATTTCTCTCTGCCTGATCTGCTCTAAACTGCCTGATCAGTCACCTAACTACAGGCTGGGGAAATAACCACACTTTTTGCTACTCCTTATGCACTGCCCTACACTTATGTTATTTTGTGATTACATTACTTAACCAGTAATAGAGATACAGTACCCATCTATCTCATCAAGGTGTAGGGAGATCCTGCAGGATGAGAAGGGGAGGGCATATCTTCATCCCATAATGAAAAAGCTATACTTGGTACCTGCTACTAATTAAAGAAACAGCACACAGCTGCAAAATGTATCATTAGTTTAAATGGAAAGGAATTTAGGGCAATGAAAGCAAACAAAAAACCTCACGAGTACAGAAATCCATGGGAAGTCTCATGAATTGAATTGCTTCCTGAGGTACTTACGGAGCTGTGAGATAACCTTCCAAGAAGCCAGCAACATACATAATATCTTCATTGCTTAAGGTCTGAGTGCCATAGCCTGCTCTGATCTCCAAGACTCCCCAGCCTGTTGTCTGTAGACTGTTGTTGTAGAAGCCATAAGCATCTCCACTCCTGTCCAGAGTATTCCTGACCTGAAGTATTTTTTCAGCTCTATTCCAGTACACAGTTGCATAGCGGAGTTCTGTGGTGGAGAAGAAAGGATATAAGGGAAACAAACATAAGTAGGTGTTTCCTATGCAATACTGAAATGTCAAGACAGTTATTTTGGCAATTTAAAAAAGTTAATTTTATAGCTTTCCATCAGGCTTAGTTCTACTACAGAGATCAACACTAATGCGAATGCGCTGAAAAAGGGCATGAGTACTAACTGGTGTTTTACAAAAGCTCACAGATAAACATTCTCATGTTATTCTTCTGGAAGTTATCTACCACTCTTTTAGTGTACAGCTCCAGCATAGCTAAGTGTTGACATAAAACTCAGAAGTATTTCCTTACCTGGCCCAGAAGACAATGTATACAAATCTTACTGAAAGCAACTTTAGAAGACAGCATGCCTTAGCAACCGCAAAGGATTATAAACTACTGCTGACTTAATTTTCCACCTAAAGATTCAAAAACTTGCAAAAGCTTTCTACACTGACCATTCTTGGGAACCAATCCCTGAGGTGGCATAACAGAAGCACTAGGATTCAGTGGATCACAAGCTTAAAGACAAAAGCACAGCAGGTATGCAATGCTTTACAAGGTACAAAATGTCTATCATCCATCTGAAATAGAATTTATGCCAAGCATGATAAGAACAGGAAGGAAGGGCACTAGACTTCTCAGAGTTCCATTTGGTCTGCTGTTTTAAGAAACATTCTTGATTACCTGTGTTTAAATCCTGCAAAGCTGAAGAACAAAGAGCAAGGTAAACTGCTTTCTGAAAAAAAAAACAAGCCAAACCACCAAACAAACAACAACAAAATCAAAAAAGTCCCACGCCCTACAATTCTAATTGAATCCTCCCTAAGATGGGCTGTGATTACATCAGCTCTCTATGCATGACTGACCAAATCACTTCTACGTCACTGTGAGAAGAGTTAAAACTTTATATGTCAGAGGTTCCAGAAATATTTGAAAAGTTTTAAGGGATAAATTAATAAACAGCCCTTCTGAATGGCTGCATAGCTCTCTGGCACATCAGCAAACTTGCTGGGGGTCCCCTCTGCCCCATACTGAGGTCATCAAGGGAGATGCTGACCAGTATCAACCACTGGCTTAGATCACTTGTTACCAACTTGCCTAGATTACCTGTTACCAGCCTCCAACTAGGCTTTGTACCACTGTGCACTAGGTCAGTCTTCATGATATACTATAGACACTTGTCATGGGAAGAGAAAATGCATCAGCAGAATCAGAACTTTAGTGGTGAAAGAACTTCGCTTTTTCCACATTCTATGAAAAGAAGTTGTTACATGAGTCTGTTTAGAGATGAAGTAATTTCAGGGACTTGGAACATAGTGTTTAAAAAACATGTTTTTCATCTGCCAGGTACTGAGGCTATTTAAAGGACAGACACAACACACTTTCAGTAACTCTTCAAGCACCTATGAGCTTAGTCTTCTGTGGTCCCCTTAACTATCATTTAGTAATAGAAGCAGCAATTTCTACTTTAGGTTAAAAGTAAACATGAGAATCACTCAGACTGAAAAATCTGTAAACAGAAGAGCAGGCTGATAAGGGTCATCACTGATGAAAGCCAAACCCACCTTACAAAGCTAAAGCTTACATACCAAAAAAGTCAGGGAAAAGGAAGTTCTGTGAGGGGGTGATGCAAGGGGTCAGAGCAGAACAAAACTCGCCTGCCCAGCAGTAAATGAGAGGGTAACTCCAACCAAGAAGCCCATTGCAGGGCAGAGGAGAGACTATCTGCACAGTAAACAAAGATGTTGAGGAACAGATAAAAAGAGAAAGAATAAAGTAAGGCAAACCATGACCATCTTTCCATCTCTTCAGGAGGCTGTGGAGAGGTGGCTGGAAGTCAAGAGGAACCAGGGCAGCTGGGTACTGCTATTAGTGCCTGCAAACTAAATAGGTATGTCAGAATACCTATTACATCTATACAGAAAATGTGTCTGCCTAAAGCAAAACAGCTGTTGCTTTCCTTTGGAAAAGAAAGTTGGTGCCAAAGCCATACATACCCATCTGACACAGGTACTCTTATACGGCAGGCTGGGTTTCTTTGTTTTATGCTCTGACAGAACATGAACATGCAGAGCTGTTTTCAAAAGTCAGAACAAAATTTTCAATTACCCCTGGAGTTTGCCCTGCCCCAGCTTCCCTACATGACAAATTTAATCTGAAGAAAAAAAGGACTCAAAGAGGATGGGGGGAAAAGGGAACCATTAAATTATAGGATAATTTGCAACAAACCTTGAGAAGCCTTTAAAGGAATAGCATCAAGGTAGCTGCTATTGTTTAACAACAATGCTGGAAAAAAACTATTTCCCATTACTGCTTTTTCTTTTGATTGACTCATCATCTCATTTCACCTTGCAGTTGGAGTTAAAACTACAATCTTATAAACCTTCTACACTACTGTGTAATCAAATCATTTAATACCACCTAATCTGTTACAATTTTATTGTGTTCATCTAAATGAGCAGGACTGCCTTTGCTAAGGAAGCCATCCAGAAGTATAACATGGAATATAGACTTACAAGAAGCACATGCACATTTTCAAACAATCCTGTTTGAGTTCTGAAAAAAAACAGGAGCCTTCCTATTGAATAATATTGGCATTTTTACATTTGTATTTGGAGGGTGAGGCAAGGGCCCTAGCAGCCTTTATCTCAGCAGTCATATTGGTCAATTTTTGCATATTAAAAAATTACAATGTCTCCATGAACCTACAAATCATGCTTTCACAATGAAAGTTAAGACTTCCAAGTGTTCAGCCTACTAGGACTCTGATGAATCGAAGACTGTGATAATCTCTACCTATTCCACAATAGTGCTGCCTAGAATAACGTCAATAACACACCAAAGCACACACAGTCTGCGACGAATGAGTCAAAATCCCGGGGGACAGGGTAGGCCAGTGGAATCACCCTTCCCCCTCCATGAGCCAGCCAGGAGAACTGCACAGCATCAGCAATGCAGAGTTTCATCACAACCACCAGTGGGGTGGAAGAGAGACATGCAGAAATGCAACAACAGAACAAGCCTAGGAAAAGGAGTTTCTTCTCCTTTCTGCAGACAGTAGGGACTGGGAGAAACTCTCCTTCAAGCTGCCTGGTTTTAGAGATATATCAACCCTTCTGCCAAAGATAGGTCCAGAAACAGGGACTATAGCTGGGAGAGTGCTGGAATTTCTACAGTAAGTGAGAAATATCTGCTTTTTGACAAAATTATTCCTAAATAATGAAAAAAGGCACATATTTCAGCCAGGAGCAGGAGATGGTAGTGGTCCCTTTGGATTTTAAGCTGAAACACCAAATCTATTCTCTACCTTTTGGGCTCAGTACAGGCATTTCCAAAGTTACATTAAAACTGGACATTGTCTTTTACTTCGTGGCAGCAGGAGAGTAGAAATACATGCATGTGCACAAGTTATGAAACAAGCAATTAAAGGAAATATTAAGAAAGAGGACTGACATGAGATGAAACAAGGAAAGCTGAAGAGGACCTGAAGGAATGGCAGTAATTTCCAATAAAAGAACAGAATTAACAGAGAAGATGAAAAATGAAAAAAAAAGCAGTACGGAGATGGTCCAAGACAATCTAACAAACACATTATTACTAATATTTATTAACTAAATTAGAGCTACAAAAATAACACCTGACATGCCTTAAGAATGCCAGTAAAATGTATTTGGCAATATGCAACAGCTGCTTTTCCTTATGCTTTCCCAGCTCTAAGTTGTTTTTAAAACACACATGTATCAAGTTAGGTTACTGGACTTTATAATTAGAGAAATGGGTGGAACTCTTTTTCTTGCAGATGAAAGAACTACAAGGTCTGGGGGTGAGAAACAACATTCGTAGTTTTCCTTAGTCTGACAAACAAGCCAACTCACAAGCAATGAACACTGGTTAGTTCACACGTAACAAGCTAAATTAACAATTGTGAGCATCTCCTAGTAATATGAAAACTACCGGTTTCCTTAACTACTAATTTTAATAATTTAACTACTAATTTTTATCTGTGGCTTTCCAAATGTAAAGCTTTTTTATTGTAGAGGTGTTCTTCATAGATTCTGCCTATAAAACTTTCCACTAAATAGGGAAGATATCACTCTCCTGTTTCACTGAAAACTAGTTTTGCATCAACTCGAAATTAAAAAAAAAAATCAAGAACAAAATTGCACATTTGATTTCAGTATACCCTCCCCTACAACCAATGTTCAGTAGTAAAGATTACATTATGTGATGCTAGCATTGCAGTATAGCATTTAAATATTTCAGGTCAACCATAATAAGGTTCTGTTCAATTTTTTAATTTGAAAGAGCTTGACCTATTTTTCCATTAAAAATTGTATAGAATCATAGAATGTTAAGGGTTGGAAGTGAAAAAACATCTAGTTCCAATCTCCCTACTGTAGGCAGGGTCACCTTTCACTTGTCGAGGTTGCTCAGGGCCCCATCCAATGTGGCCTTGAACATTTCCAGGGATGGGGCATCCACAACTTACTTGGACAACCTGTGCCAGTACCACTCTCACCGTAAAGAATTTCTTCCTGTATCTAATCTCAGTCTGCCCTCTTTCAGTCTAAAACCACTGCCCCTTGTCCTGTCACTACCTGCCCGTATACAAAGTCCATCTCCCTGCTTTTTATAATCCCCCTCCAGGTACTGGAAGGCTGCAGTGAGGTATCTCCAGGGCCTTCTCTTCCCCAGGCTGAACAACCCCAGCTCCCTCAGTCTGTCTTTGTAGGAGAGGTGCTCCATCTCTCTGATCATCTTCATGGCACTCCTCTGATCCTGCCTACCTGTGTGTTTTTGTTTTGTTTTGTTTTTTAGAAGCATCCTTTTAACTATTTCTAAAAGGCTGTATAACTCTTAAGGAATAAGGGAGATTTCAATATATGATTATGATTGGATTCTATTACAAAACAAAAGTATTTCAGGGCTTCTTTAGAGATTAACTTAAACCACATAAGAAATTATCACAAAGCCCAGTAATTTTCAAATAAAGGAGTAAATGCTTTCTTGATCCTGCCTGAATATAAGCTATTTCCATTTTCTATTCTACTGGCCTTAATTGATCCTATTTTCTCATGCATTTCAGGTCTAAGTAATTTTTCAATTTGCTTCCAACAGGCCTGTCATTATTTGAAGCCTAATCCCCCGATTTGTGCTTACATCAGTGAAAAGAAATATTCAAATGTGACCTATCAGTTAAGAGTTTCAGTCTTGTATGGTTTTCATTTCACAAGGATACTTACTAGTAAAGCTTAGCAAATGCAGCAAATTTGGCAAAACAGTTATAGGTACCTAGCATAGGTCACCCAGAGGAAACAAAAATAACCATTCAACAAGTAGCTTCACTAATCCCAGAGCACCTCAATTTAAGTCATATTAAAGAAGATTCTCTAGAAACATTTTCCAAAGTGTATGATAAACAAACTTCAAGGCATTCAAAATGCTAAAGAAAAACGAACCACTTGAAAAAATCCAAATGAACAGAATCTAGACAATTCACAATGTTGAAAGCCATTAACTCTTCTAAATAGACTAAAGGCATTCCTATTTGCTCCTTTGTAGTTTTCTACCAGTAATTCAATTATGATGTGGGAAATAAGTGGGGCATTAGGTGAAACTACTCATATCCTAAACTACATTTCCTCTAGATAATTCACAGCTGATCCTTCCTTCGGTCCTCCTAACTGAGGTTTTTGCCAATTCAGGTAAAGTTTTTAAAGTATGTCTGCAAGATGACATAGAACTGCTCACAAAATTATATGCTCGTAACACTATACACACATTGAAACAACTGTTACTTGAATTTCTCCTTGGTTTGTGCCATTTAATACATTAACTGGGAAATTCCTGGAAGATAAGCAACGAATCCAGCCCTTAAAACCTTCAGAATTTATTGAAAGCAGCACAAGAGTGAGATACTGTGTCCCTGCCCGAGGCAGTGTGGTTGGAACAAGGTGACCCTCAAGGTCCCTTCCAACTCAAACCATTCTGGGTATTCTGCATGAGTTCTGAAGCACAGACCTGTACCCACAAGGTAGCAATAAAACTCTGTTAGTCACGAGTTGCGGCATGCTGTAGCGAAGTCTTCATCCTGAACGATTCCCGTGCCCGCATAAGACATTGAAAACCAGCTCGGCTGGGAGCTCAAGGCAATTTCCCACCCGCTGGATCCTCACTTTGGTTCCCCGCGTCCCTTCTGGGAACTGGGAGATGTTTAGAAAGAGCCGGCACCGAACACCCACGAGGCAGCAGGGCCGCGCCGGCCCTGCCGCCGGGGCACGAGGCGCTCCCGGAGCAGCCCCTGAGGGGGCCAGAGCCAGCCCGGCTTGCGGGGTCCCGCCCTGGGGAGCGGGGACCCGGCGGCCTCGCACCCGCGTCCCAGGCAGCACGGGGCGGAGGCGCGGCTGCCACAGGCGGGGCGCAGAGCCTGGCGGTACCCCCGGAGAGCTGCAAGCGAGCCCGACCCAGGCTACCCCTCCCGACTGCCTGGTAACTCCGGGACTGGGGGGTAGCCCCGGTGCCTCCTTTCGTCCCGCCCACTATGCCGAGGGGGCTTTGGCCGGCCACCCCCGCGTCCCCGCTCGCCTCACCTGCGCGGCCGCCCGCCGCCGCCCACAGGAGGATGAGAGCCCAGCAGCAGCGGCACGCGCTGCTGCCCGCCCGGGCCATGCCGCCGCTCCCCCGCGACTCCTCCGAGCGCCGGGAGGCGGCGGGACTTTGAGAAGTTCCCTCGCTCAGGGCAGGTCTCCCCGCTGCCCCCGCCTCCTCCGGCGCCCGCCCCGGCCGCAGCGTCCCGTGCTGGAGGTGGCCCTGCCGGGACGGTTGTTCCCCGCGCCGGCCGCCGGGATGTACCCCGGGAGCGGCGGCATCTTTCCTGCCCCGATACGGGTTTGGAGACCACAAGGCCTGGCTGAGGTGTGGGAATCACTCCTGGCCGAGGTCCGGCCTCGCAGGGCAGTAGCCTGTGGGGCCCCTGGACTGCCCGAGGGTGATTAACCTAAAAGGGCGAAGGTTTACCAAGACAGGCCTCCGAAAAAAGCACAAGAGGAGTTGGGCGATGCTTTGTCAAACTGCGTTTTGCATCACAGGAAGGACAGGTTTCAGCCCTGTTGGGAACAGCAACTGCTGTGTGTGTCCCAGCCGAAGAAATGAGGGACAGAACTTTTCCTAGGGTTACAGATAGAGACAATTTTCCGTTGGGGTTTTCCTTTGCTCCTGTGATTAAGACCGTTTTGAGGCACTGTGTTTTTGTCTCACCCAGGGTTGGATATTCTGCCATTATCTGAAAAGGGCCATTATTTGGACTTTGTGTTTCAGTAATTGTTTAAGACAGTTTGAATTTGATACTGGTGCCTGTAATAGCCTCATATAACAAGGTCACATGCCAACCAGTTCAGGTCAAATAGCAAGCCTTGGCCCCATGCCCAGGGTAAGTACACTGTTATCTCCAGGCTGCAGGGATCCTTCCATACCTATCACTGCTTTGCTCTGGGCTACTTTTCACTTGGAGAGAAGGGAAAGAAAAAAAGACATTCAAACTAGAAACCAGGATTTTTTAGAAGAGTAGTGAAAGTTGATTTTCTTGTGATGTGAAAGTAACATGCATGCAGGGACAGAGCTATGTGAAAAAGAAATCTACCAGAAGATGGGTCCATCAACTCATTGCTAAGGTAACTATTTCTCTTCACAAAATGATACAAAAATTATCATTTGAAGAACACTGGAAAGAGAAGGACAGCTGAAAACTAAGCACTGTTTGAAGTAATTTTCCCAATCAATGTCAGCAGAAATGTACTCTAAAATAACTTGTATCTCAGGGATGTCAAGGACGGAACCCATAAAACTCTTCTTTAAAAAGAGGAGTTGGGTTACTTGTATAACTTCAAAGATCAGAACAGCTCTGTTTGGGGTAATCATAATGGTGATCTTCAGGCTTGATGAGTCCAGCACTTGTCACTGCATTACAGCTACACTTGCTGAGTGTTTCAGCTACAGCAACCAGAATAGCCCAGCAGTGCCCAGTAGCACAGCAGTCACACCCAAGAACAAAGACATAGAGACAAAGCTTGTTGATTGGCACCATGAGGTAGGAAATACCAGACTTTATATTTTTATTATACTCATACTCTTAATACATACCGGTTTTAGTACATCAGGGTTTGGGTTTTTTTTTCCTATCCTCATCCCAATTAATGTTTCCATTAGGACACAGACAGAGGATGGTATGGTATGACATTAATGCCAGTTTGAGTTTCAAATTGGTTCTAGATAATGTGAAAGCTGTGACTGTTGGATACACACTTTCTGCTATATGTCTGTATCATGTTCCTAAGTGTAGGGATTTACATTTATTAGGTAAGAGTATAAGCCCTACAGAACGTAATTTCTTCAGTTTTCCAGTAATCTTTGCACTTCAGATCTATTTATGTCTATTTACATTGTTCTTTTGATGTGTGGGTGTGTTCTTACAAAGCCAGCTTCTCTTAAAAAACAGAGGCAACGGGATTGCTCTCTTTTAATTCTTTTTATGTTTTTAGTTGAGCAAAAATGCTGTTCAAAACTATAAACTAGTGATTTTGCACCAATTTTATTGTTTGAATACTGACCAATATTTGACAATGGTGGAAGTAGTTCTGCTTTGAAAGCCAACAATGCACAAAAGACCCTTGCAAAAGCAGATGTTATTCATTCACTAAATGTTACTTCTTCATGTGAATGTTGATTTTCTTTTATGTGCGTCCCCTGTGCTTTTGTTGCTTTTTAAAGCTGTATATTAATATCAGTACCATGGTGTCAGTTGAAGAACAAGTCATCTGAGTAAAACCTGCTTAACTGTAAAACTGCATCCAAAAGTTGAATTGAAAAGGTCTGAGGTTAAGAAGTCTAGATAATTTTATTTCCTTAATTTCTGTTTCACTTCTGGTTTGGGGGCAGAAGCAGAAGTGGTGAAAAGATATGAAAGTGTCTTGTTTTGCAAGAATGACAGTTTCATTTTTTGGGTCCAGGAGATTCAGATAAACTTTAGAAACCATACTTCTGGAATAATCTCCCAGTGTAAATAACAGGAGTGTTGTCTCTTGAACAAAGTCAGCTTGATTAAAGAAAAAATGTGAAACAGAGGAAAACAGCAGAAGAAACAAAATAGCAACAAATCCAGGTTTTACATATGATATATTTAATGATATTTTCAAATACATTTTTTGAAATAAAAATTGCAAATTAAATACAACCTCTAAAGATCATGACAAATTATGATTTTGCTGTGAATATTTTCAGAAGTGGATTATTGAACAGGCTATCACAGTTTAAAAAAAACCTAACTAAAACAAAACCCCCCACTATTTTCCAGACTCAAGTGCAAACATTTTCATTCATCTCAAATCATGCTGCATGTATCCTAACAAAGTCATCCAACCATTTCAATGTTACAGTGAAGAGATGTTTGATTTACTGATAGCAGGTTGGATGGTAAAAAGGACGCTTGAAAAGGTATTTTCTTTTTCCTCTAGCAGAATCTATAAGCTTCCAGCTTCCACATGAAGTAGTCCAGAGAGTTCCTGCAGCTTTTTGAGTCATACTAGATATCCAGTTTTAAACATATGTGGTAAAATTCTCTGCGCTGACCAGTTGCAGGTATTCCAGGGTACCTGATCGGTAGCTACCTACCCGCGAAAGCTCCTGTGCCTTGGATCCTTCTTTTTCCCTTTTCTGAAGACTATTGGTTATCATCTCTGCTAAGTCATCTTGTAACCGCTGCTGATTCTCCCTAAAATCAACAGGATGGGGAAAAAAAAATCAGTGATTCACATGTTTTTAGTGATCCTCAGGTCCCTAGAGATTTTTAAACATTTCTATTCCCATGTTTATCTTAATGACGTTCACATACTACTGATATAAAGTCTGGGCAGGACCAAATTCCAGTTCTGAATTTGGGAACAAAAGTCAGGATTCTTATGTGAGTTTTCCAGATAGTATGGATTAGTCTCTTCGCACAAGAGGTCTGGAGTTGTGCCATTATTGACCTTAAAAAGTCATGATCACTTGCATGAAACAGAAGACAGAAATTAGATTCAATCCTAATCAAAATAGTTTTTAGCTGTCAACACCATTACTGGCACCAGGACTTTAACTATTCAACTTCAACTAGCTGGCCTTCAGTAATAGAGTTGCCATTGTTTCAGAAATTTCTTCAGTTTATTTGGCTTTTGCTGGAGTACCCCACATATGACACTTTTTAAGAGGCAATCATATATGAGGAAGTGAAAACAAAAACATCACTGTGATCCAGCTCAAGTGGTACTTTCAACAGTTGAATTCCAGAAGATCACCAATTCAATAATTCTCGTAGTCTCAACAGATTATATTAATTTTAAAAAAGGAGTTCTGAGTTTACAAAAGAGATGTATCATGAGGTAGTCTTGACAATATTTCCTGCTCACCTGTAGTTTCTATTTAAATAATAACAAAGCTCATAAGATTCTGTAGCAGATTAAAATTTTGATTATTTCTATTTTGCAAATGCCTTGAAAAAACCCTCATGTTCTGCTTAATCTCCTCTTTTCTCTTAGGGAATAAATGGACAGAGAATTTTATTTGTGCAAAGGACACACTGTGTAAGACTCAAAACTTACAGTTAGAAGCAAGCTATAACATTGACTTATGGATTTCAGGACAAGGGATCCCCATGTATGTGGCAAACATCAATTTGCAATATCATTGCTTCAATTTGTAATGAAACACTGTCATTTCAAAGCAGATGGCAAAAAATTCCCACCTAGTGAAGAGCGACTGTACACAGGTGTTTAGAGCGGAAAGTGAGGAACTTCCACATTTAGTGTGTTTGCCGGAAATAGAGGTACTTATATGCAAAATATACACTAAAAAAATGCAACAAGTTATCTTGACTTCAATTTTGCATAGTTGCTCAAAAACATCACTTCCACTATTGCTATATTTTATTCAATTCTAGTGCAAAATGATGGCTCAGTTCCAGAACATCAACCTCTTAGGTTTTTTTTTACTGATAACTTCTCTAAATGTTAGAAAGTAAGCACTTGTTTAATTTTTAAAGGCTTTATTCCTGTGCAGTAGTACAGCAACTTTATCCACCTCTTGTAGCAGAACAGTGCTTGAAATCCTACAAGTTTCATTCCTCTTACAAATTCCTCCATAAGAGCTCATGATATTACAGAGCTGCACGCTCAGGTAAGGTTATCCTCTTCCTGTAGTGTGACACACAGGTGCCACTAGGACTAAACTTGTGGGAATATTAATGTTTTTCATTTTCCTGTCCATCTCTTGCTCTTATCACGTCAGCAACTTGTCCTGTAAGTCTTACACCCTTTCTAAGGCAAAGAACCTGCTAGATGTTTATGTAGACAAACAACCTTCAGCACACACACACATGTAATAAATATTTACATGTTTATATGCACATACACTATTAAGCCTCTAACAACTGAAGGCAAATTCAATGGTATAAAAAAAATCCACAACAAGTGCCAAGGAGGAACAATAAAGGCTAAAGTGCAAAGAATGGGAATTTCTCTTCCCTTTTCACATAAAAAGACCATCTTACACAGAAGGAGGTGTTGGGAGATTATATTTCTTGTCTTCAGTACCCGTCAACCAGTAGGTAATTTCTGTTCCTCTGCCCTAAATACATATGACAAAGAAGAGAAAGTTTTGGGATTAGAATGCAATTTCCTGAGGTTAATTTACTTAAATAATATGCTATTGCACATTGCCATGTTTGCCTTTGCTTATTTTAAGTAATTTATGCTGACAGCAAAGGATTACAAATTAGATGTGAGGAGATGCAGCTGCACACACCTGGTTCCATGACCTGAAACAAAAAAAGTCATGGGAGAGGTGACCTGTGCTGCCTGCCATCAACTCCCAAGGACAGGCAAGTGTAATAAATCAAAATAAATGGATTGGTAGATATTGGAGCATTAACAAATTAACACTAGACTCAGCTTCCCTTTCAGCAGATGACTTCACTCTACAATCTTCTGTTCTAAATGGTATGCTTCATTTATTCTCCACACCTTTATATTGCTTTAATGTATGAGTTAAGGAGCTCTTCATTCCTTGCATTGTCTTTATAGAAGTGTCTTCAACCACTAGAGACTACTAATTGATCAGTAATCCTTGTTTCCCAGCTGTTAATTAAGTTCTGGGGTACTCTCAGCTATACAATACTTTTTATTACTCCTCTTCTCTGTGTTCATGCTTGCACATGGTAAAGGTTACCTTCAAGTATGTTTCTCCTCTCTCTTCATACTGGAATTGGCAGTCTGTTCTTTTCAGGATGTTAATTGTGGAACCATTTACATGAATCCTTAAAGCTAAAAAAATTAAGAGACAATGAAAGCTCAGCCTGGAAACATCTCACTTACATTAAGTATATGTGAAAACTGGTGCTATAACAATCCTTCAATTGTTATCACCATAAATTCTGAGAGCCAAATTAAATGAGAAGCAATTATACTGCTGTATGAAAAATCTGACTCCACTACCAAGCATATCCAGGCAGGAATAGCTGGTACAGCCCTTGATCTGAAATAGAGGTGACAATGGTATCTGTAGTTAAATGTCAAAAGGAAAAAGAGTAATTGAGAGTGACCTATATAGAGAATATTCATGTGAAAACACTGGGCAGAAGGAGAGGAAACTGGCTCTTGCCACAGTTTCCTAATGGGGAAGTCGATGACATAATTGCTTCAACTTAAAATACACAGTTAGTATATTTAAACAACAAAGTTGTAATAGAATTCTAGGTTAAACTAAAATCTATGGTTCACAGAGTAAAATTAAATTCCAGACACATACTTATCATATCTTCCAGAGGAACTCAGGCAGTGAACCAGCCTACAAATTCCCTGTTACCAGCACTGAAGTATGAACATGGAACAACTCTTCATTGCCCAGTGAAGTGCCCATTGTCACTTTGGACAATTAAATAATTGGCAATCAAAACAAATACGGCTTCTTTAAAACTTCTGCCAGTTGATAATAAATTGTTCTCAGCTGAAAACAGACACTTCAGTCACAAACTAACCAATGGCCTTTGGTCCTGTTACACTGACAGCTAAAATTAAATCCTTACGCAAGCCTGTGGATTCCATCCGTGAAGCTGTGTTTACTGTATCTCCAAATAAACAGTAACGAGGCATTTTTATTCCAACCACACCAGCCGCACATGGACCTAGAAATGGGATGCAGAGATGTAAAAAGGGTGAATCAAGAGACTTGATTTATTTAGCAGGTATCTCACAGTTGCAAAGCAGTGCAGTCCCCGGGTGGACTCTGCATTCCTCACCAATGGCAATACTTTCTACCTCACTTCCTGCAGTATCTTGTGGTCTGCCACTACAAACCAAGCCTAGCTCTGTTATTCTTGCATAATCCAATAAGATCATAAAAAGGACACACAGCTGCACAGTGTTAATTGTATTTAAGCACAAATTCTGTGCAGAAACAAAGAAGTACATTTATTAACTGTCAGGTTTGGAAGCAAAAGAAAAACAGAATAAGCTTCATTATGCAAGGCTCAATAGTGGTGTCTCAAGAGGTTTCCCAGTGCCTAAGCCACTTTCTCTAATGTGTTCATCCCCTGGCAGCTGGTGTTGAGGTCGTTGAGGAATTTCCCAAAGATGTTGCGCAGGAGTTCTCCTTTGACAAAAAGTACTTTTACCGATAAATTAAAACATTAAGTCCCACACAGACTCAGTTTTCCCTTCAAAAGCACAACATACAGGCTTGCATTTTTGCCTAGGTAAGTATAGCTGGCCATGACTGATCTCTGCTTCAGTCAGAGAGAAATAATCTGTGAAGGCTTATTTGATACAAGTTGTTGAATTATACCAGGAACAGTGGCTGTTGCTCATCCTAATTACTGACTTAGGCTGTGAATAATGGCTATGGGCTATTTCACTACAGCAGGAGCAAAACAGTGACTTATTTAGCTCTGTTACTCTTCCTCCATGAACATTTTTTCAACTTGATTCTTCATAAGTAGGGCAATTGTGTATGGTGTATTACTAGATCTTGTATGGATGTTAATTCTGTGCAAAACCAGGCAACAACATTGTCACTGTTGATCTAGCACTACTGTGTACCAGAGTGAATTCCAATGCGAATCCAAACAGGCAGCCCTGGCAGATGTCTCAATTCAAAAGATCCCATGAAGCTGAGGATGTCCAGAGCCATCATGGAGATGTCCACAGCATGCCGGTTTCCATTCCTCTTTGGTAAACCACTCACCACCATGTAAGCATCACCAATGGTCTCCACCTGTGGAAATAAAATCAGAACTCACTACTTCCAGACATAGAAAAGTTCATCTTTAATTAAAAACAGAAAGATTTTATCAGATCCTCTTGTTCCTGACTGAATATTTCTTTCCCTGAGAGCAGGATTGCTTAGTTTGAGGTAGCTGACACCATTTGGGTATATGAGTGTTTATAACTACACCCAACTACTACATTCCAATTAATGAATATGTGACCACCTACTGTAGGAAATTTGGTATTAGTAGGCACAGTGAAGCATATTTAAATTAAGTAATCCTGGCCTTTTTTTTTCTCTTTTGCTTTGCTTAGGAGGCAGATTCCCAAATCCACCACATCATGCAATTTGATTTGTGTGTCCATTGGTTGCAAATGAGCAGAAGTACAGAGCTAATCACCTTGTAAACATCATGATGATCAAGAATGTGGTCAAAGTTCTTGTAGATATCGTTGAGCATATCTACCACCTCCATAGGGGTGCTGTATTTGCAGAGTGTGGTGAAGCCAACAATGTCACTGAAGTAGATAGTGACTTCTTCAAACAGTTCTGGCTCTACCCGGCCAGTCTCCTTCAAAGACTTTACTACTGGCCTGTGGAAATAGAGAAGGTAGGAACTCAGATGACTAGTGTTTACTATTAAAGGTATTTTTTCATGCAACCCAATCACAGTATTGCTATCTGTGCAGGAAACATTAAATAGTTTGCTAAAAACTGCCATTGTAATCACATTTTAGATGCCCATCATGCCTTTTCCCCTTTTTGAGGGACCTCAAAGCACTTACTAATGGTAATTAATGCACTACAGACTTTCAAAATTCAAGTGTGTGAATAGCCATGAGAAAACTGAGACACAGGCAACTGAGCTTCTTGGTTAAGGTCAGAAACAGGGATATTGAGTCAAATTTAAAACTGAAATTCTGAACTTCGTTGACATGTAGACCTACATTCTACCCATACAATAATAAGAACAGACATATTTTTATGTTTTCCCAGCACAGAACTAATTTCATTATAATAATTACATCAACTCATCATGATTTTAAATGAGATATCTTAGTCTGGTAACTTATGGAAGAAAAATTCAATACCATGACAGTCAATGTCTATTCAAGAAGGACCTTCTTTTTCTTGCAATGCTAAATCCAGAGAAATATCTGTTCCTAGTGGTGATATTAGAAGAGAAGAACTGAAAGACACACAGAAAATTATAGATTTTGCACTATGGTGTGTTCCATCTACAATGAAATGGTAACAGAGTAGTAGGAACAACAAAGAGTGGAAGGAGACATGAATTCCTTGTAGCACTGTCTATACAGCCAGATCATTCCTGATTTCCTCCCAAGACTGGAACTGGAGTGAACAAACGCCTTATTTTTTTTTTTGATGAGTCATAAAATCAATAACCTGACTACTGAAATACCCTTGAGATTAGTAATGACATACCAGGATAGTTTTACTATTCCAAATGTGTGCAATTCCAAAATTACTGGTATTACCAATATTAGAATGTCAATAACACTTATCCTATAGCATACTCTGAAGAATCCATCTAACATAGTATGGCCAACCAACCTCAGTCCCTCTCTTGCACTGCTAAACCCCACTCCTGCTCTTCAGCTGAAGATACTCCTTCTAACCAGCAAGGTGTTGGAGCAGAGCAGAGCTCTGTGATGTGGGATCACTGTAAATCTGTGTAGATCCCTGAAAGGCAGTGAAAGAGAGGCTTGTGCTCGAAAGGGGTATCCTGTGCATGAAGAAATGTTGAGCAAGATAATGGATCCTAATACCACCTTGCCATGAAATTCTACCATAGGGTGGAGAACTCAGGGACAGCCGGTTCTTCTTTCTTTCCTCGCACGATTAGATTAGATGGGAAGAAAACAGAATATAAACATTAATCCTGTCCCCTACTCTGCAAGAATTGGGTGTATGTAAATAAAATGCCAGCAAAAACCCCCCTGGTCAGTTACCTGGGAAGTAACATGAAATTAAGCCTGTCTGCTCTGTCTCTCTCTGCTTTGTACAGCTCTGTCCTTTCCTCCACCAGGTGTTCCAAGTTCCGGGAGTATAGCTGTAGACGCCGGATCAGGGTATCCATGTAGCTTTCATTGGTCTGGCCATGGAAATTACTGCAAATAACAGAATTACACAGGAGTCATTGTTGAGAGCAGCTAAAATGAGGCAAAAAAGCAGCAACAGAAAACTTGTCCAATGTTTGGCTTCCCTATAGTTAGAATGCAAAGTGCCTCAAGTGCATCATTCTTTTGCTTGCTTAGAGGCTTTACATAGATGAATTGAAAGTCTATAATCCATACTTGTCAGTTGGAGCTGGTAATTCTTAAAGCACCCTTCAATCACCTAACCCTGCTAATATTGTCAATTCCACATTACCTTAGGTAACCAAGGAACATTCATTTGTAAAAAGTAACTGCGAAGCTCAGATTCTGAGAGGAAGCTAAAAATAGTAGGTAGAAAATTGCACATAGTGTTTAGATGGGGACTTCAGCCAGAAGAATTAAGACAATTTGGAGCTGTCTGTTTGGAAGATGGAAGAATACAGTGAAACAATGAACAGCCCCAGGGCTAGTTTTACTCACAAAATCCTGCAGACTCAAGTCTACTAACTCCTGTAAGCAGAAGTGTGGTAACACGAGCCACTCAAACCCCTATTTGTCTGGGCAGCCTGCACTCACCAAAGCAGTCTGAAAGTAATGGGGATCAGGCTCACTGGAAGAGTCAGATTAGTATTGTATCCAACAGGACTTCAAAATCACTCTTACTTTAAACAGATTTGTTATCAGGGATGCATCATCTTAGACCCACATGAGAAGAACACCATATTACATGTGACAAGAGGCAACCTTTTTGCTTTTGAAGGATGGAGGTTTAGGAGCTGAATAAGGAGGCCTCTGTATTCAGCTGCAGAAAGGTTATTCAGCTGATACATGAAGTTATGCATAGTACAGCTATCCTGTCCATGTAAAGTGTAAAATGATGCTGTTGAGGTTTGTTGATGGGGAGAACCTTAAAAACTGGGCAGCAATGTACCAGAAGAAGTGATTAAAAGCTCACGGTTTGGTCACTGGAATAATTAATTCAGACCAAATTCTGCAGGAACAATACAGCATTGTCCAGGGGAAAGGCCTGTGTAACTCCACAGGGTTTATCCAGCTATGACCCTTATTATTTTCCCACAACTTTGTACCACCGAAGCCCTGTAATTAATTCTTCTTGTGAGTTACAACTCAACATTTTTAGTCAGCTGAATTTGGAGCCATCCAAACTTTCAAATTATCATTCAAACATCTATGTGCATTAATTTACCAAAACTTAAATTACATGAGTCACTATCCAACTCTTGACTAGAGACAGGGAGGGAATTACTTGATTGGTTTAAATCCCTAATTATCCAGCTTGCTACTTTCATAATGTACCAGTTTGAGGTATGGTGATCATCTCATCCTCACTCAGCTAGCACATACAGGTGTTTGTATACATAACATATGCACATGCTCACCTACTTTCCTGCCAAAGAATAAAAGAGGATCTAAGTGAAGACACTAGCATTTTCCATTGAATGAATACTAACCATATCAATTTACACACTTAAAAATATAAGCTTTCTAATAGAGGAGGAGTTTGGAGCATCTTAAAAAAAATACGCCTTCTGCTCACCTGAATATTTTAGCCAGAGTACTCTCAATTTTCTTAAAGTCAGGCCTTTTTTCTGGATCTTCCTCCCAGCAGCTTTTCACTAGTGTATATACCTTCAAACAAAAATTTAAAATAAAGTCCACCTGAGTAATGGATATAAACAGAGAGTAGTGCTAAACAGCACTAGTTCATTAGGGAATTTCTGGTTAATCTTGATTAGCAACATATTAAATTGTGTGACTAACTCTTGAATCTATAGTTAGAACATTCATTGCAGGCATCTTAACTCTGTGATGACTAGTGACACAATCTTAACTTGAATTTGCAATACAGAAATGAAAGGCAAGTAAATGGATCCAGTCTTGCAGACTGGTGCCAGTCACAGTTACTGATGTGGTGGTAAATGCTGTGGTAATTATATTTCCAACATCCCATGTTTGAGATTTTTCTGAAACTGGTGATTCAGCCAAAAAGAATGGGGTTGATTGCTGAATATGTGAATATCTACAATACAGACATTTCTACCCAAGCAAGAAGCCATAGGGGCTATATCAGTGGAGAGAGGTATACTTGAGGTGTAATTTATCCCATCTCAAGGATATCTAAAATAGGTCAGAAGAATGGCACCATAGAGGTGTCTATTTCTTTCCAGTGAAATAATTTCCACGAGTCATATTTCACATTGCTGTTAACAACTGTAGAATGCGATTTCTTCCCACAAGTTAGGGCATTTGGCATAAAATGCACAGCTTTCACCTTCCTATGATCATAAGCTTCAGTTTGGCCAGGACTTCCACCCATCACCCAGAAAATGGCTTCGTTAATTATTAGCTTACTTCCATCTGTCTTTCTCCCACTGTTTCCAAGGTCAGGTCTGGTCGGAAAGGCTTTGCTCCTTTGCCACTCTCCACTCTGTAAAGTTTCTCTAGTACATGAAAAAGATCAAAGTTTTAAACAAAAAAGCATAAGAAGGATATTTATTGTGTATAGCAGCCTATGATTTTACAAGATACTGTACAAACAGAAGTCTTGACACCAGTTCCCTCATTTTGATGTGAATTTCAACTTTGTAACTTTTCTAAATATATGGCACAAGACCAAAACAGGTTGGCTTGTTGGCCCCTGAAAGCAAAATGAATAGAAATGTACCTGAGTATTTATTGGTCATGGTAGACATGGCTATGGCATCTTCCCAAATGAATGTTGGGCATTATTAATGTTCTTCTCAGCATGAAGTATAATTACATGAAGTGAAAAAAATGTGAAAGGCCCATTGCAACTTGATCAAAAGTGTGGAGATATATGCCGCGCCACTCATTAAAGCAGTTCAAATCATCCTGCAGATGCTTAACTTCCTTAAAACTAAGTTATTAATATAAATGGGTTAAAAGCATTGCATTTGTTAACTCATTTGTACTCCTAATCATTAAACCCATTCTATTAAAGTTATTTGGACTTTGAACACATCAAAATCAGGCTGCATTTGCACAACTCAATTTAGCCACAGTAAGAGAGAGCTAAAGCAAAAACATCTTCCTTCATCTTTCTCCTGCAGACTTCAAGAATTCCAGGGGAAGAGACGGTGTTTAAAAAAAGAGAAGTAATTTTTTACCTCTGGAGTAAAGAGAAATTGAAAGGGATCTATGAATCAGAAGAGATTATTTATTAATAATGTCTGATTATATCTGGGATACAATTTTAGTGAAGAAATCATGTAATGACATGAGGAAGGTTTGTAATTGCACTGGTCTAGGGCAGCTACAGATGCCTAAACATGCCCAATGTGCATGATCACCCCAAAATAATACAGCGGCTTCCAACTTTTTGGTACAGAAATTACAGACTAGAAAAGGAGCAGGAAACTTGAGTCTCCCAAATGCTATAGAGTGGAGAAACTCCTGAGAAGTCTTCTGTGGGCTAAGAGACAGGAAAGTCTGTGTAGGGCTCATGCATGCAGGAGGAACGTGCTGGATTTCCATGCTTGGACACACACCTGAGAGAGGAAGTAACAGCACCTATTAGCAATACTGCAATTAGTCAGTGGCAGAAAGTAGTGGAACAAGGAGGCAGCTTGAACTGAGCGTTGGTACATGGCAAGATTTCACAGTCTTTAGCAGTGAATGAGGTGTTTCTGCAGAAGAGTGGAGTAACCAGATGGGGAACAGCTTCTTGCAGAGATGTCAGTGAAGAGGACTATGACCTACTTACTTCTACACATTAGAAATCCAGTTCTGTACACCTGTCATGGGACTTCTTCTCTCTCATTAGCAGCAATATTATTGTACATTGAGTTGAGTGATACATATTTTCATGTTGAGAAAACTGGCTCACTGAGTAACTGAAAGTAGAGTTTAACTTTTTTAAGCTGGTGGATGGAGCTCAGGTATGCGGTTTTTTAAATAAGTCTTTAAAAGTCTGAACACAGTCCTTGCTGCTGTCATTTAAGCCTGGAGAAGCAGTTATATCAATTGTCCCAAAATATCAATATTATGCCTTCTAATTTGCAGAGACTAACTTCTGATAGCCTAGACATTGAAAGAGTTTCTGTCATGTCTTAAAAACCAAATGAATCTAACATACATTTTTTTGTCCATTACCACTGACTCTAATTTGGTACTTTTCCTCCTCTTTTTATCTTGGATATTTGTAAATTAATGGTCACCCCAAGTTTGAGCTACTGTCTTCCAAAGTTAGATGATGCCACAAACAAAATGCGGAAGTGTTTGAATAAGTATGGTTCATTGCCTTGCTCATCTTGGCTAATGAATGAATCAATTTAAATGAGGAGCCACTTCAGCAGTATGTAATAAAACTAATTCCTTTCTGTTACATGAAATTTGATGAACTGATGAACACTTTTTACTCAACTTGCATAAACAAAAGTCAAGACTAATACCAGAAGCCAGCCATTAGAGAAGCAATATAGATCTTAGACATCTAATAATGCTTTTATGGAAAAAAAGTTTTGTGGAGAAAACAATCTCCTCACTGCTAGGAAAATGTGTAATTTCAACTGAAATTTACGGAGCAGATTATTTTTTTAAGTTACAGTGGACCCAGACTTACCAAATTTCACACCTAGTAAATTTATTGTTGTCTTACCTCGCATGCTAATATGTAACCATCTCCAGTAACATCACTTAAGTGCTGTTAGGTACCTAGCTTAGGTGCTACAAATTCTTTAAATTGCATGGATTAACCTCATGCTGTTTGACAGGGACAATCTTTCCAAAAGGACAGAATACAGTGTTAAGATACAGATCAAAGATAAAACAAGGAACCACGTTCTGACTATGACTGCCAGGATTAAACACAGAGCAGTGAGGATGCCACCACATCTCAGAAAATCCTAGAAACACTATGTATGAGGCTAACTTAATAATCATTAACAGAACACAGAAAGACTGCAACTGCTTAACAATCAGTTAAAAGAATGTTGTTTGCTATGGATTTGCTTTACAAGTCAAAATGAGCAACGTAGGGCATTGCACTTTCTCCATTTGCAAAATTCTTGCATTCATAAGGATTGTGCCTGCCTCTTCCCAAGAAATAGGAATAGAAAGGCTTTATTTTCTCTACCTTTTGTTAAGCATGGAATCCTGAAGAGTTTGGTTTAAGGGGAACAGCCATTTCTAATCTCATTTAGATCTTCATTTATATTATAGAGTTAGTGATGTCAAAAACTGTGTTTCCCCAAATATGAACACGTATTTGTGATAATATAGGATGATAAACCTGCCACAGAAATTATTCTCAAATGTGACTCAGTAAAAGAGCTATTAGGCTGTCATGCTGCTCCTCTAGATGTTTTAACAAATGTGAGGCGGCCCTAACAGAATGACTCAGAGGTAAAGGCAATGTCTAAATTTGTTGTTAGTAACTGTTGTTAGTCACTAGGAAAATCCCAAACCCACACATGTTTCTCTGTCAGTTCTAGTATATAATAAGGCCTGGATTCTGGGAATTGGGATTTGATTGGGCTGATAGGGGTGGATATTGTTCCGGTTTTAGCTAGGGTAGTTAATTTCTTCTCAGAAACTGTTAAGAGTATTGTGTTTTGAATTCAGAATAAGAATGGTGTTGATAACACACTGATGTTTTGGTATTTTGCTAAGCTGTATTTATCCTAAATCAAGGACTTTTTTTTTTTTTTAAACTTGTCTCAGGTCCTCTGCCAGTGAGGGGGCACACAAAAGAAACTGGGAGAGAGCATAGCTGGGACAGGTGACCCAGACTGACCAAAGGGATATTCCACACCAAAGAACATCATGCCTGACATATAAACTGGAGGAATTTACCTGGAAGGGAGGATTATCTGTGTTCAGGAAGGGGAGTCTGGTATTGGTCAGCAGGTACTGAGCAATTTCATTGTTCATCGCTTGTTTTTCCCCTTTTTATTATCATTGTTACTATAATTTATCATTAATATTGTATTTTACTTTATTTTCAATTATTTTTCTGTTTATCTCAAACTGTAAGTTTTACTTTGATTCTTCCCCTCATTCTAACAGGGGCAAGGACAGTATAGAGGGGGGGTTGATCAAGTGGCTGCATGGTGCTAAGTTTCCAGTTGGGCTTAAAACCACAACAGCCACTCAAAAACAATGCCACAAAATGCACAATACAGGGTTTAATAGATGCACTACAGGAAGAGATGATTTTTCTGACAGAAGTTAAATTGCTAAAGTTAATTATAACCAGCTTGAATGAAGTCTGAATTGCCAGTTTTTAAATACCAAGTGTTCTTGTGTCATGCAGCTGAGTTTTTGTTGTTCTGTGTTGACAATGCTGATTTATGCTGCCTAAAATAAATGGCATATTACATGTTGTTTACAAGTCAAAATAGAAAAACCTTTGAGGCCTTTAAATGTTACAATATGTCTGGACAGCATTGTATGTTAACTTTTGTAATGCTGTGCTCCAGGTGAGAAGAGAAAGGGCAAGAAAACTCAATGTAAACTTTATTTACAAGAGAAGTAAGGACACTTGCCCCCACAGTGAGATCCTTCAAACAGGCTCTTCATTCACCACACAGAGAAAGGAGCAGCTGTTCAAGCAGTTATCAGAGACAGTGCCTTTCACAAAACATGCAGAATAGGCCAGTTACAGCTACAATCATCCCAGAAGGCTGCAATAGAGGAGGAATCTGTGGGAATACCTCTGTTGTCCCGGCAGTGTCCAGTGTAGAACGTCTCTCTTCGTAGGATGATTTCTTGGGCAATGATCCCATAGCTGTATACATCACCCTTCTGAGATACATCAGCATGCCGGAGGTGCTCAGGAGCTGTCCACAGGTCTAAAGATCCAGATGGCAATGGGAGATGATGTAAAGGGGAAAGGAGAGAAGTAATTGCAAAAAGGGTGATCCTTTCTCAGACCATTCACTAGCTATAATGATATTTCCTTTTATTCTTCATATCCAATCCAGAGCCCACTGGTATTGTGTTGTTCCTACTTTAGCGTTTTTCTTGAGAAGCTGACATCAATACAGGTTAGATAAATCTCTGATGTAGTTTTGAATTTTCTGGGATTTGCTGACCCTACTACTTTCCACTGTAGATGCAGACTCTTACACCTTCAGAAAAGTTATGTTTATTGGCAATGAACTTGCTTTTCTTAGCTACGTTTCACAGGCTTCTTAGAAACAGCCTGTGTATCTCAATAAGACCAAGGAATGCCAGTGCTATGAAAAAAAACAAACCCTGAGCCATAAATTATTGAGCTAGGAGATGCAAGGAGTTTCTTATACACAGTGTCTGATGAGAAGACTCCAGTATTTCCCAATGGCCTTGATATCATGAAGCTATTGAAATAATTCTCAAGTGCTTTTGAGTTTGACATAGTATTATCTGCTTGTAACTATTTGCTTTCTACAAAAATTATTAATCTGTATTTCTAGTGCAATGAGCACCACAGTACCTCAAAACCAGAATGCTGCCATGGTACAACAGCTGTGACATGCTGGTGACATATCATAACAGTGACCTGAATACAGTGACCCTGAAGACAGTGTTATGATACTAGGCTGTAACATCCAGCCACAATGAAATCTGTGGAACTCTTGTGAAACAGTGACTTTTCTTCAAGGACATAGACTGAGTAGCCAGAAATTTTGAGGCTGCTTATAAACAATAAAAGAAGATAAATACATTACAATGGACTAATAATATAAAATTAAATAAATAGTTTGTAAAATGAAGAATGAATAGAACACTGATGTTCAATGCACTTTTCTTAGTCCTTTTTTATGTTCTAATTGCTACTCTTGAGTATGTTTGCGTCTGAATATAAAAATTTTCTCCAAACCAGTTGCAACCAGTTTCTTTTCAGGTCATATGCTGCAGTTACAGCACAGTGTTGTGCTTATTATACCCCAATCTCTACTCTTCACATTTATATGACATAATTTCAGATGGGCTCATCTTTTCACTCCAGATCAAGTAGGAAGATGAGTAGAAAGGACTGTTCTATTTTACAGAAATATTCAATGAATGTGAGGTGAATAGAAAATGTAAAGAAAAGCTAGTAATATTATTCTAATCTGGTTGAGTATATATTACTAGATTCCTAACTAAGGAATAAGAAACAGAGTTATCACTGCATATCAATACAGATTTCTTCAAGGATTCTCAGTCATGCCTGTTAATGTTGAAATGATATCACAGAGCACTATGGTAATACATGTATCTAATCACTTACAAGATTTATAGTAAATTAACTCCTTTTTTTCTTCACACAGTTTTAGTACTACTGCTGAACAGAGCTGTTTGCATGAAGGACTTGGATACTGAAAATATTTCTTACGTCTCAATCAGGTGAAATCTCCATTTTCTACACTAAAAGTTGAATATTCATCTTTCCTTCCTTCTCACACTGCCTAATTTCTTTCACTACCTGCTAGTAATTATTTCAATGTGTTATTTAAGTTAAAATTTTATAATGGCTGCTATAATGTGAATCAAAGTTGCATTGTTTTGTACTGTGTACAAGATGTAATTAGACCCTACTGATCTATGAAGATAAGAAAATTCCACTAGATTGGAAACCATGAAGGAGAATCCAGCTGGGCATTTTTTTACCTTTCCTTGGAGGCAGAATTGAATTACATCCAAAATCAGTGATCTTCACTACCATGCGATTGTCTACTACACAGTTTGTGGATTTGAGTCGACCATGGACTTCAGTTTTGCTTGAGTGCAGGTAAGACATCCCCTGTGGTTGACAATAATAAAGAAAGCACAACTACATGTGAGACACTCAGATGTTACTTAACTCAACAATATATATATTCAAGAATGTGAATATTAGCATAATATCTGTGCAAGTAATGTCATGGACTTCATCTGCAATGGATATGCATAAATCACAATTCCCTTTCATATTATTATTTTACAAAGACTTTCCAAGTCTTAGAAACAGTCAATGTTAAAAAATGAGGAAGTGGGTCATGTCATGAGAGGTCATCCTTCCTCTTAGTTAACAACAATTTGACATAGCATCTTGGTTTTGTCAATATTAGAACACAAGTAATTAAGGAGATGTATTTCCTCCCATTAATGTTTTAATTTCACTTGCAATAAATGTTTTTTTGGTAAATTTAATATAGATTTCTTGGAATGTCATACAAAGAAGTGTTTCCAATTACACGTTCATCCAACAGACATAAGAGGTGTGAGAGGAATCGCTCCTTATGTCTGTACCATCTTTGAAGATCACCACACACCACAGATGTTATTTGAAACGTATATTGCAGCAGATCCTCTAACTGCAAAGCAGAGATCTCCAGAGCAGTCAATGCAGAGAGTGTCAGATGATGCACTAGGCATTAGATCAGACAGAGGATGAGACTAGACAGCCATATAGGTCTCTGCTGACCTGACTGTTTATGGTTTTCTCTGTATGAGTCAATACATACCAGCTATCAATGAGCTAAACTTGAAGCAAGCATGAGGCCTGGCCAATGCAGTTTCATCTTTATTTCCTGAGATTCAGACTCCTGACTTACAACACACACAGGCATACAGAGGTGTGTAGCTTGCCCCTTTTTACTCATCCCCTCTAAAATGATCTGATTTAGTCTAAGATACTCAAATACGGTGCAATACATGAGAAGGGAGTAGCTCTAAAGCACAGCAGGAAAAGAACATTATTAAGTGGGTATCAACTGAGGAAGGGAGTAAGTATGCTAATTTGTACCCTCTTGCTATTATTTATTCTGTTTCATCTCACTCTTCTGAACTACTTAAACTCATACCTTCTTATAACCTACTGCTGGTTGTTTTTCTTCCTATAGTCCTCTTTTTTTTGTATGTGAAGTGCAGTCTATATCCTGTGAAAGCTAGAACAGGTACATCATATCTGTTTAGTTTCTTCTCTGAATGATCTTCTACTTAGGCTCCTACATCTATAGCTCATCCTTTTGTATAACTGGTAGACAGAATTTCATCAGGGTTAAACGGCTCATGTGGTCATAAATAAATTGTATGACATGCTGGGTTTTCTTTTCAAATACTGGGTTATCCATAATTGGGAATGGATCAGAAAATGCTGCAAGAGATCACTGAGATATGAGCTGAGTTTTGGGCAGAGCAGATGTATGTCTGAGACACAAGCAGCCTGCAAAAGATGCAATCTCTGGAGAATGTTGTTGGACTGGTTATCCTGGACCTATCTAGACCATGCCAAATTTACAGAGATTGTGTGCACACTGTACCAAAGGAACACATTTCTTGATTAAGCAGCTTTTAGCATGCAGCCCTGATGACACTACCCAGGATATTTTGCCTGCTTTAGGCCCTATTTCCTCCAGCGGTGCCTTCTTCCAGCTCCTGCTTTCATTAGCCACAAAGTATTTCCCATGACTGCAGCAGAATTCCCAATTAGTATCAGCATCAAATGAAAGGCAAAGGTAATTTAGATTTCCTTACCCCAAGGCTTTCTTGTTAACAATTTCTGGAGGCAATGTACCTGATAAAATTTTCCTCTTTCCTCCCCACTACCCTATGCACCTACCTGAAAACACAGAACCTATTAAAAACCCACAATGTGATTTTCAAAATTTATAATGACTTTCAGTACAATAGTTCCAAATATTTGAGCATTCTTGTAACCTTTGCTCTGGAGCTCTGAAGCTTTAGTTCTGACTGACAAACCTTTTCCTGGCACAATGCAAGAATATTACAATCCCTTGCACAATATCCTGCAGCAGCCACTTATTTAATAAATAGTATTGCAACAACAGCGTATGCACTAATAACTACAAGGCTTGATTACTGCAATTCCCCCTCAGCAGACCTTTTATCAGAGCTCTTTGGTAACATGGCCAAATCCATGTAGCTACACGGTATCCCATCAGTCCTAGAGGCAGCTATGATAGCAAAACAATAAAGAAAAGGCGGGGGGGTGGAGGGGAAGCAAATTGAGTAGATTTAGGGCTTTCTCTTTGGCCACCCCACCATCTCTATTGAACTGGAGACTGCTCCAAGAATAGTCATCATGTGGCTGTTTGCACCAGGGAATATAAGTGACCCAACCTGTGTTTAGATACAGATGTGGCAGCTTCTCATGCAAGCATAATATGAGGACTGTTTGTGCCATGATAAAAGCAGAGTGTATGAAAGTGGTGGTATGGAGAGGGAAAAGCATCTCAAAAGGAAGATAAAGGAACTGCTGCACCTGGTCATTTTAGCAGCCTGGAGAGGTGCAGCTGAACTTGAAAAGGATAGCTACTGAGATGAGACAAACTGGAGTTAAGAGGCCATGAAATTACTTCTTTAAAAAGAAAAGCCATTCAAGTAAATATAGACAGGGTGCTTGGAGGTTTAGAAGATATGGTTTGGAAAAAACAATACTAGAATTTCATGGAGAAGTGTAAGTCTCAAAAGCTTCACCACAGTATCAAGTTAAGGAATAGAAGAGGTTAGCAGATCACCCAAATGACAGTAATTTTCCTGGTATTTTTCTGATATTCCTAGATACATACAAGTTTTCATGAAGAGTTTGTGGACCATCTCTACTAACACAGCTAATAATGCTCAGGGGCCATTGCACATAACAGATGTCGTGTACTAATCTATCCTCAGGTGCCATGTCCCCTTCACAATGGTGCAGCAAATGACTGGCTGTGAAGTCTCAGTACAAATGCAGTCATTGGGCATTTGGTCACTCCCTTCAGAGGGACTGGGATTTCTCTTTCCTCATAAACAGAGACAGTACTAATCCTTATGTTCGATGGAAACATCTGAAGGTGAACTGCAAAGGGTTAAAAAATACCCTGGGTTTTGATATGTTTTAAGGAAGGAGGGAAACTCCTCTGCTGCTATTTAAAATGAAACTTTAACTGAACATTAGCTGAACTTGAAAGTCATTAACAAGGCCAACAAACTGTGACAATTTGGATTAAGGGGGCTTTAATAAAGCACGAGATTTTCAATATCTCTTTAGAACAGACACAGTGGAGTCTTTCATTGTGGAGACCAACTCTGGACTGGTGCATGTAGGGCAACAGGAGGTTCATCCAACTGCAAACCAGCAATAGGAAGAGGAGAGCAGCTGAGTACTATCAAAAAGACAGAGGGGATTCTCTATGTTATCTGTAGAGGTATAATGAATTATTACATCAGTGAATTACAAAGGGTCCTTACCTACTAGCTAAATAGTTACAAGTCTCTAACGTAGAACAGAATTTCCTTTACTGTGCATATGATTTTTCCTACCACAAGGACCTAAAAAGCAAAGATCTGTTGAAAGCTACTGAAAACCAGCCTTGGTTTCTGCACAAGATTAATTTTTCCCTCTCAAATTGCTTGAAATGGATAGCTGTAGTGAGAAATTAAGAGTTACTCACTCTAGTGAGAAAATCAGGATGGTACATAAACAGTTTGTTTAGAAAAAGTTGATCCCATCTCTGGATATATATTAGAATAATTCTATGATTTGAAAAAGTACAGTTTTGCTCTGTTTGCTTTATCTGAGGCCACAAAGCAAAATGCAAAGCAGTGTGTTTTGCAGAGCTTGTGACTGCATAAGCCCTACTTATCAGAGCTACTGGTCAGTGGATTGTAACCCTCTGATCTTTGGGCCACATTTCTTTGGGGTATACTTCACTTGTTTATTTATAAATAGCCCAAAGCCAGTTCTGGCCCCTATTTCCTCCTTCAGTCTGAAAGTCACTGGCTTCTTCTGCCTCAGATACCTGTCTTGAGAGGAGAAAAGATTGGAAGGGCATACAGCTCTAGGAAAGAAGACCTTGAGACCTACACTCCTCAGAGGATGAGTTTTGCAAGAGTACTGTCAATAGTCCGCTTACCTTGGCAATATCATACATGACGGAGATTTTAAATTCCCAGTCCATGAATGTGCCATCGGGGTAGGATATTTTATCATTTAAAACATCCTGTCAAGAGGAGAAAAGTTTTTCAGGGAAAAAGCAGAAGATGACATATGGGTATATAAATTACACACTTTTCAACCAGCAACTTTGTTTTTTATAGAGAGTACATGCACTAAATGCACTCAAAAAATAGATAATAATAAATATAAATTAAGTTTACACAGAGCTAAAATAGTGGGGACTATAGAAAAGGGGTCTCTGCAATTAAAAACAGTTTGTGAATTTGGTCTTCAAAACAAGTCTTTATTAACACAAAATAGCTGAGAAACAAATGGTGAAGTTGTGCAAGAGGGAGGGAGAGGATTTTCCAAGTTTTGTGCTCACAGTTAATTTCCTACTCATTTACTCCTAGCCTTACAAGTTCAAAGTAAACTGTTGCTTTATCTTTGCCTGCCACTCATTTACAGTTCTTTCAGCCACAATGACATCCATTGACAAAAGTAAACTTCCATGAGTATGCCGGTTTACCAGAAACTTAGAGAGAGAACAATTATTTTGCTGCCTTGCTGTGAGTTTGTTCCAGAGACCACTGCTACTGATTACAGTCTTTGTATGATCACAGAAGCAGAGACAATATATGCCCTCAGAAGAGCTGATGATTATAATTTCATAATTAGCACTGAAATAATATTAGTAGTAAGAAACCATAACTCTTTCCATACTTTTGCCAATATCAATTTACCATTTCTTTTTATAAACAAAATTGAGGGTTGTTTTCCCTTATAATGCAGAACTTGCCATTTTTCTCCCTTATTAATATGGAATATATTCTTTCTTCTGTCCTTGCATACTCTGTGATGCACAAGCATCAGCAGAGACAACAGCTACAGCTTGGAAAATGAAGAACAAGTTATATCCTATATGCTTCCAATAGGGGACACAACACAAATACTGGCTATTACTGTAGCCTGGGCCTGTACTTTTCCTTGGCTCCACCTCATCTCATCCTCTTGCTGCTGAGGATCATCAAAGTGACAGCAGCACCTGGGGAGGGATGGAGAGAACCAAGCAAGGGAGAGGAAACTTAGACTCAGAAACCTGCCACCACTTGTTCAGTCCATGGCTGCTGCATTAGGGTCAAACACACAGAGATGGGGATTTCTTTTCTTACTTTGAAATTTGATAATTTGGGGGTAGAAGGAGACCTTTAAAATTCTTTACCCGCAGAGAACCTCTTTCGCAGTACTCAATCACCCCAAAGATCATGGTGTCTATCTTCACAGTGCCATAGAACTTGGTCAGGTTGTAATAATCAATCTGTAGGAGCTAGAGCAGAGACATTTAATCTGTTTTTAAAAGCAATCATTTTTAGTACAGAAACATAGGACATGGATATTTGTATGACATGGCTTTTTATCTCAGGTCCTGATAAGATGTATGAGTTTCCCTTAAACCAGGGTGTACTAAGTGAAATACTTGAACACATTTGTTATTCCAGAGCCTTCTGGATTAGGGAGATAAGAGTGGTTGCTGTTGGATACTGCAAGTTAATTCCAGAGCCCACTGTACTATCTATTACTGCCTCTCTATCAAACCTCCCAGCTGACCAGAATAGCCATTATGAGTGACAGAATGTTGTGAATCAGTCAGTAAATGAGCAAATAATAAAAATTTAATGATGCTGCACGATATTATGAAGTTTGTCCATTTAAATAGACAACTGTAGTTTACTTTGAGGTATTTTTAGAGTTCATTGAATTCACAATACAGCAGTGCTGTATAAAAGGAAAACCATTCAAAAAAAGATGCAGCACTGCAGCCAAATTAATCTCCCATGTTGAAAGAATCTGTATGCAGAAGTCAGCAGGGAGTAACTTATATTTAAAGAGCTGCAATTGGCATTCAATAATAAGATTTAACTACAGCATTCCACTACTGATGAATTAGTGTGATACGAGCCAAAAGAGTGCCGTGCCTTTTAGCATCAGCTATAAAAATTGATTTAGTAAGGGCATATGACAGTACATTAATTACTTCATTCATCCTCAGCTTGACTGGCACACAATTAAGACTCTGAAATGGTGATGAGATCACATAACAAAGTTCATCAAGCAGTATCCTTTGAGGAACTTATTACCTGTCCACCTCACAAACACGCACAAGCAAATGGCTGCTGGGGTTGACAATGGAAAGCAATTACTTCACTCACAGACTCCATCCCACCCTCCTGTATCCAGTTCCTATATGCAACAGTTACCTTGTTTAGTTCTATTTTTTGCTTCTCTGAGAAATTACCATCACTGTTTTTGAGATCCTTTAGGATCACCACCTGAAGGAAAAATACCAGTGGGGAAAAAAAATCATAGGTTTAGTACAACAGCAATTAATCTTTCTTTTCCAAGAAATGTCCATATAAAGAAATACTTCAGAAAAACCTGCCTACTGCTTCACTGTTGGAGTTTCAGTTAATCAGCTAATAAGTACCGGCGCTATATTTTCTTCAAAGGATTTAGATGTATCAGCTGTGCAGATTTTAACTCAACAAGAATATACCTCAATCAGGCAGACAGCTCTACTGAATGCACAAGAATAGCCATGCAAATGGCCTATCTTCCATTAACCTATTCACCTCTTCAGTACCAAAATGCATCAGATTTCTAGTCCCTGTGTTTATGCTTCTGTACTCCTGGGCTAGGGGTTCATGGAGTCTAATATTCAGCTTTCTGTCAGTAAACAAAATACAAAGCAGCTGATAGGAAACAAATGGCTTACTCCCTCCATAAGAACAAACCATTTTGCAAGGTCAGGGGAGGTGGAATGACATCCTCCCAAAAAGTGCCCTCCTAAACGTGAGGAAGGGAGCATGGACACTGCAGTCAGGTTACCTTCTTGTCATACTTGCCCTGGCGCAGTCTTTGGGTGGTGTCACGTCTCTTATCTTCATCAATCTGAGAACAAAGAAGAATAATTAACTTGCAATTACCACCTACTCCCCACTTGACAGGTCCAGAGAGATTAGTAATGTCTGTGTGTGCCACACAGAGCAGCATAAGCCTCTCTCTCTAGGGAGGGTCACTACATGCCACAGAAAGTGTGGGATATCCATGCCACTCCCAGGTCCTCTACCTGCTGTTTTCATGCTCTTGGGCATTACCGAGGCATAATAAAGCACTGGGAAATCATTTGAAACAAAGACTGTAAGTCAATACCCAGCCCATTCCCCCATTACAAAATGAGCTTTACTTATGGGAACAGGTGTATTCTGTTAGGGAGCAATAGATTGGGAATAATCTCTATTTCTTCAATACAGCAAGTGTGCATTAAAATAAATAAATAAATACATACATAAATAAGTTAACCATTCCTACCAGAATCATGGGGTGCTATAACCTAATCCTACCAAAGCCATAGGGTGCTGTAGTCAGAACATGCCAAAATCCCAGCATTGATTGTCTTTAGGAGACAGAATCCAAGACTCAGTTTTGGGAACTGTGTTTCTCTTACCTTCAAACTAACATGACTTGTCTCACTGGTCTCCAGAGGCAAGATTTCCTCAGGTGGTATATGTGACCATTTCTTCCACCGGCGCTCATTATCTCTCCTGTACTTCCTGAAGAACAAGAGAAGTCTTTCGGAATATCCTCCCAGTGCATCGAAACCCACAACAGGAGATTAGGACAGAGAAGCATCTAGTGTCAGGATGACACAAGGATGGTGTGACAGGTTGATGAGACTTGAGCACAAGCCCTGTGGCTCTCCTCCAGCTTTTCAATTTGAGGATACTCTTTAATTCTCCTAGCTTTGGGAAAGCCTAAATGCTCATTCATTCTGTAGCAGAATAGAACAGATTTAGCAGAACAACTGCTAAGCAATTGTCAGAGTCTCAGGGGTGGTCAGAAGAATTTAAAGCATAAAGGGCCATCTGGATTTTATATCATTTTATCCTCCATGTTATTAAATGTAGTTGGAAGAGAGGTCCCACAAACAAATGCAAACCAAAAGAAGTCCTGCCATCAACAGTAGATAATAAGAATTGCTGTGAATACAATGCAAGGAGATGAGGTGTTGAGTGATGAGGTGCCTTTTTGTGGGTGTCCCTTGTATTCTGCACATTTTGTAAAAAAGAGGGAAGAGTCCTTGGAAATGGGAGAAAGAAACTGCTGTCTCCCCTGCAAAAATTCAGAGCAAGCACTGTCTTAGAGAAAAGCTACAGGACAGCTAGTGCTCATCAAATTATCTCCTTACTTGTGCAAGTCCTACCTCTACTAAAAAAAACCCCACAGGACTGACTGGAGAGTTTGCAGGAGAATCCTGACACACTGATGCCTGCTGGCAAATGCTCCAAATGGTAGAACCCATACTACTGACTAATAACACAAATATCCCCTTGTTCACTACATTTTTAGCATATATTTGCATAAGAAAAGGAAGACTAACAATTGCAGTAAGAACTGTTTTTCTCTGTTCTACTTTGTAAGGTGTGTCTGCATGTCATTAGGATGCACTACAGTTCAAACTGGTATTGGCTGGTGATTAAGAACATATCAAACTGAATTAAAATCTACTAGTTCTAATATTTTGTCATATGTTTTTCAGGACCTGGACTTCTTACTGTACAGTCAGAACTTGACAGGTAGCTGTGGAACAGCTCAAGTGTTCTAGAAACTTAGGAGATGAATGAATAATGAGGCATTTGTGGATTTTCGTAGGAATTTCTCTTCTTTGCTTGTTAGGGGACAATCTTTGGTAGCAATTATATTTGAGAAGTTTGCTATTATTTTGACAATAAAAGTGCAAGTTTTATTCTAAAAAATTCTCATAAATCTCTTCTATATTTGATGATTGGGACTATCACAATGACGTATGCAATAATAATCTAATCATGTAAACAGAATCTTTATGCATCTGCAAATATGGACAAGTATAGAATCTTTTACAAGTCCAACCTTTATTAATTTTCATTGGCATTGCAAACTTTACAGTCTGTTTATATGTTAGTGCTTAGATATGACAATGATTAGCTCCTGTGTATCTTGAGTACAATGGGATGTGTAAGAGTGTGTATCCTTAATTTTTCCCTTGTTTTAGTTAGCAAGGCAGATTGGTCTACTCAAAATAAGACAGCATGAGTAGCATCTGTTCTGAATAAACTTTTCTTAAGATCTGGTTTTCTTGCTTTTTGTGAAGTTCTCATATATAACAAAGATATAGACTGAAAACAGATGCTAAGGTAATATAATTTTTTAAAGATTAAAGAAAATCCTATACTTTGGAACTGTGGTGGGATTTCTTCCATCAAAAGGAGGCATCAATGATTGCTATTTCTGCTTTTTCCATAATCATAAAGCTGGAGTTGAAATGCCATGTGAAATTCCAAGCTGTTAGAAAAATTTTTATGCAGGGTGTTGGACTGAGTTGAAGGAAAGGATCCATGCAATGAAAACACCAAAACCTCATGGTATTTTGACTCCTACAATGTCTCAAGAGAAATACCACCTTCTAGATAAACTTTTATGTCACCAATACATTAAAGAAATAAAAGTGAATCCCAAGAAAGCCAAAGATGGGTAGTAAAGTGGAAGAATGCTGAAGATTGGTCTGTGACTTATATTTCTGTGTATGTATAGGAATCAGAGCTTTTTAGCAGATCCAAGAGCACTGAGCCTTGCTGCATCTTCCCCCTTGATTATTAACCTGTCATAACAACACCATGTATGCAAGCACTACTTGGCATATACCAGAGTTCCCACTAGGGACAGCCACATAGGTATGCAAGCTAAGTTAATGAATGGCTCTTCAAGGAGAGATCAAAGGCATTGTCATAGTGGGAAAACTGTTCAAGGACAAACAAATAGGAAGCCAAAGGGGGTTGGTACCTTAGAATCAGCAAAGAGATGATCAGAACTAGAATCACAATTCCTGTGAGTGTAAAGACAGCAATAGTCAAGACATGTGGGCCTGCAGAAAAGAAAAAATGAAAGATAAACAACTTCATGGAGGATGTTGAAAAACAATATTGTATTTAAGAAATTAACCTCACATCCACGTGCAAATCATAGTAACTGACCAAGGATACTTTTTGGTCACATCCAAATTGAGAGGCTTTGGTAAAGTCCAGCACTGCCTTGAAATGATACTTGCCTCTTTCAATGTCAGATGAAGCATGACCCAGAGCAGTGCAGTCTCACGTCCCCACCTGAGGCACGGGCAATCTGTAGGGACACCCAGGCAATGGTGCTACTGTGTGGACTGTACTCTTCAGTAGGAAATTAATATACTATAGAGGGAAATTAATCTGGTGGCAGCACAAAGCCAGTTAAGTGTCCTGGGAAGCTGCCAGGAGCCAAACAGTTTGAAAATCATATTGTTCAGGCATCTGAGGACTTAGACCCAAAAACCACAGAGCACACAAGGGTTCTAATCCTGAGCAGGCAGACAGGATGAACAAGGCTGGGAACTAACTAAGGTTTTAATATTGATTGTCTTACTGTGGAAACCTCTCTCATGTCTGTTCTTGGAGCTTGGGGTACTGGGAAGGAAAGCTGACAGCCACCAACTTCCTTTGAAGAATAACAGGCCATTATCACAGAGCTTCAGCTGGTGGTCACATGTCTATAGTGTACCTACTTTACTGAGCAAGTGTCTCAGGCAAAAAAGGCAGAGGAGAATCCAGTTTTGCAGACTGCCATGTTATTAAGGACAGTAAAAGAGCTGAATTTTTCAGCCTTATTAAGGTTAATATACTTCTGTCTGTGCCCAGAAACAGAAATGAAGGCACACAGAAAAAATTATCAAGTGTAAAATTAGTAAGTAAAAAATACCCAAATTTGCACACACTAGCTGCCTTCAGGATCAAGCAGTAATTAAGGAGGGATTTTCAACATAGCAATTTTTGTGCCCATATCTGACATAGGATTCAGCTTATGAACTCCTCTGGATTTTGGACCCAGATTTCTGCTTTGATTTTTCTTATTCTGGGTATCACATCTCTCTACCTTCTTTCAGTATGTTCATCAGTCTAAGGGCCTCATGGTAATTTAGTATTAGTCTGATGCTCTCTGATGAACACCATCAGTTCCATCATTTTACTCCACAAGTTAAGTTACCACTACAAAATAAGAGATAAATGAGAACGGGTAATGACATTTTGCATGAAAATTGTCCAAAACTTCAGGTTTGTGAATTGTGGCATGCAGCTTCAATAAGCAGATAATAGTTTCCCATGGAAGTGCTGTGGGACTGTAATTTGCCTTTCTTGAGGTTCTGCTACCACCTTCTGGCTCTTAGTTTTACAACAAGCAGAGGGAGAGTGCATCACATATTACTGGTCCTCTGGAACCAGAAATGTTTGCATATTGAAGAATGATCTTATCCATGTTTAGAAAGAGGGTTAAAATTTTCTAAATAAGGGGAAAATATGGATAAACCCTCGTTTTACTACGAAATAGTAGGAGGAAGGTAGGCAGCAGAACGGGGTCAGCTGCTACAGTTACAGCTTAGGAAGGAGCAGGGCTCTCTGGTTGCCTGCACTGTTCACCTACCCGGGGAAAAAAGATATTCCAGGGTGGAAAGCTTTGACTGGCTTTAGCAAGGCACAGTGATTACTTAAACTTTGACTATTCTCTTTTTGGGGGGGATATATTTATTTAGAATCACATTGAAGGAATGTTTACTTTTTTAAATGTGAAAACAAAATAATCAAGTGCCTTTGGGAGAGAGTTTTACTTTAGTTTAGTATGGTTTGGCCATGGTGTCAGGCTTCAGTTAAGCATAGATGTTAAGCTACTGACATTTGTAGACATTTCTGCAATTTTTCCCCCCTTGTGCAGCAGCTTCAAACAAGGACAAGGACATACTGAAGGGATTATTTGAAAGATACTTCAGATGCACTGATAACACAGCATGCTATGGGGCCCAAGGGATAGATGAGAATGGAACTGGAACAACATCAAGAAGACAGAAGCCAGAAAGCACAGAGCTCATGGAGTTGGTACAGGGAGACCCTGTGGCTGATGTGTGCACTGTTGCTGTCTCTGCACAGATAGCTCTCATGGTCATACCAAGGGAGACCAGAGATTTGACCAGAGATGGAAAACGAAAGCTCCACTGAAATCCCTCTGCTCATCCCAGAACTAATTTGAGTCTTATCAAAGCTGCTGTCTCCCTGCTCCTGGTAACTCCCATGGGTCCCTGGCAATAAACCACTACTCCTGCCTCTCTTATGAGGGATAAAGCCTAATTTGAGAGCATCTGATTTACTTTACTGAGAAATAAAAATGTTTAAATCCATTTTACCATCTTACTTGGAATGGACTCTTATTTAGCACAAGGTATTTATTTATCTCTCCATTTATGCTTTGCCTATTCCCTAATGGAGGGAAGCAGTACAGCAAATTAATGGGAAGCCTTTAGCAGAGACTTTTAACAGCAGCATCATTGGATTCTCACTGATGAAATGACTCAGGTGAATACTAACCCACTATGCACTAACCCTTGCAATTACTGCCATTGCAATAATTTTTATTCTGCATATCATACCCTGAAGCATATGCCCTTCCATTGCCAGCCACCATGTGGCAGCAGTCTTAAAGGGGGAAACAATCTCAGTTTGATCAGACTGACAAGGCTGTACTCTGCTATGCTGAATAACAAAGGGTTCATCCATTCTATCCAGGAGTCACCAAAAACTCAAAAGAAAAGGAGGTGGTGATTTCTGAGATTTTAGATTTGTTAGTTCAGGTGCAAATAGAGCTGTAACCTAGTTTCCCATGGTATTTCTTCAGAGTCAGCTCTTCGCAGAGACTCCTCCAGAGAAGCACCCTGAATCTGCACAGTGCTGAGTCCTCTCCCCAGCTCCCTAACAACAAAGATAAAGGGTGAAGCAGAAGCCACCATGCTCCATCAGATACAGAAAAGCAGAATCAGATAACTCATCATAACCTTAATTCTGCTGCCTTTCCTGAACAGTCTTTCAAGCAGTTCACACCACTGCCATCTTCTAGTGAAGATTATTTGTTTGGGGGTGACTTCTTCTGATATGCCCCACAGTATTCCTCATAATCACTGGTACAGTATCAAGTTTTAGAGAGACTAGTATCAGTTGAGTATTTTTTGAGTATCAGCACCTAAACAGAAATAAAGGTTTCGAACTGGACTGTAGGCAGAGAACATGGGGGGATGAGGCAGGGGAAGGAAAGATGCTGTTCTGCACCCAGCTCCTGGCATCACTGGCTGGGGGCAGTGTGAAGGTGGCATGCTGGATCACACAGCAGGTGGATCTCAGGACTGTGTGACTTGTCTTCAAAGAGATAGGTGGTAGGTTTAATGGGTGTCTCACCAGTGCCTGGAGTATCACTGGGCAGCTTGTGGTTCTTCCAAATGAAATCCGGACTCCTAGTCGCTGCGTGTGTCTCATTGCTTTGAGAGTTGAAATATAGAAGAGGTCTGAACTATGGATGGGAGGAGGGAAGAAATGCAGTCAGCAACTGTGTTCTCCCTCTTTTGTCCCTTGCTTCAGACTACCCTTAATAAATGTATTGCCGAAACTCAAATTAATTTTCCTGCTATTTCTCAGTGTAGCCATACTGACTGCCATAGTCTTTCTCATTCCTTCCCTCTCTCTGAAAACACATTTACCAATCCCACAAAATATCAGTTGCACTTCTCTTACTGAATCACCAGATTACATCGATCCTGTCAATCTCCAGCACACCTCACATGACCCCCTTCTAGCATGCACAGTGCCTTGGCACTCCACCACTCCTGCTGCAGTTATTTTCATCATTCTTTTGCAATAGTACAGGGCATTTTGTTTCTCCTTTCATATATAAGGTCGAACAGTTGCACCCTGGACATACGTACATAATTTGCAGCCTGTGATGTGTACAGCACAGTAAGGTTGTTATCAATGTCTCCAAATTCATCTAGAATCACAGGACCCGCTATACCTGCAGACACAAGGAATTAGTCAGAGGGCTTGCATTTTCAGAAACACAAATATAGGGCAGGAAGGATGGGATAAATAAAAGGATTTCTGATACTTAAGATACTTTTCTTCATGTATGTGCTAGATACATATAAGCTCAGTGTGGTGCTACTTCTCTTTTAATACCACACTACACTTTCTCTACAAAATCCAGTAAAATTTGTTGAACTGAAAGCATGGAAGAGGAAAGTCTCCCTCTAGCTACAGGAAATATATTTGTCAGATTTCTTCAGCATACCAAGAATGTCAGATTCACCACCTAGAAGAGACCATTTTGAAAGTGAGAAGCAAAATAGTCTGTTTCCACCTGCAGTTTGAATCTATCATCAATAAAGGAAATGCAAGGATACTTTCATTCCCTTTATTCTTTTGAAAGTTCTAATAATAATGTTTTAACCACGTTCTTTTTGCCTTTAGCCTTCTCTCTCTGTGCACATTGAGAAATTGCCTGTGTAGCACATTACAAGGATTTTAAGGCGGAACTTCCCAAATTCCTCAGAACAGCTTGACTTTGTTCCTGTGAAGTCAGTTGCCTCAACATGAGCTTAGCCAATATCCACCACTCCTGAAAGTCTCACCCAAATTTCCCCCTTTTTTTTTAATAGGAGTTTTTTATCAGCTTCAGATTGTCCTTTAGCTGCTGTTGATGATGACTTGTTTTATTTCTCCTAAATTCAATATCAACATTATTTTAGTTCAGCAATCACCTTCTCCTTTTTGACCTCAAAAACTGATGCTGAATTTTTCATGATCCACCTTCTTAATATCAAAATAATTATTGTATGAAATCCCACTGTACCAGACTACATCACAAGAAAGAACAAAGGTGATTCAACACCTACCACATATAGAATTTTTTTTTTAAACTAAACTGATAAATTATGATGAGCATTACAGTGCTGTATTTTGGATGAGTAAAAACATTTGTGCAACTTAAGTTTCAAACTTAAACTGAATAGTTGAGTTTACTGATATTCAGAAAGGGATGCTGTCTCCAGGACGAATTAGTAAACTGTATTTTGCGAAGTACTGGATACCATGGTTAAATCAAAGACAAGCCTGCAACCTTTCCTATCTTAGGAATATCTGGGAAATTTCTACACATATATTTGCTGAATGTAGGTGGGCATATGCAAAAAACTTTCATTTTGGTTCAGATCTCTGATGTGAAACAAGAACTGGGACTATACACCCAGAGAGATAATGTTTCCACTTCTTTGTGTAAGTTTTGCCTCTGTCTTTTCCTGATGATTGAATTCTATGATTTTAAGCCCATGGCCTACAAAACAAAAGCCCACCAATGCTAGACAAAGGAACAAAGTCAAAGGAATGGAGAAAAACCTCTCAGTGAGATTACTTCCAGCATTTTCTATATTTCTCCCACTCTTACAAATGTGTCTTTAAAAAAAAAATTGCAGCTGGCTTATAAATGTGTTAGTTTTAAAAAAACCCCAAATATAGCCTTGAAAACAAACATCATTATTTAATATCCTTTCCTTAGTGAGAAGAACAAGAAAGTTGACTAAGAAGAGCCAACCCATTGTTGGCTGGCCTACACCCACACTGCAGGCACCCAGGTCTACATCGCTTAGTAAACTGGAAAAGGTTGAAACTACTTCCTTAGATGTCAGTCAAGTGACTTCAGAGTAATTTTGAACATCAAATACTGAAAATAACATCCTTGTAAAAATTATATAAAAAGAAAAATGTCTGGGAATAAAACATTGAAAGGCTTGGATTTGTTTAGTGTAGAAGTGACTTATCCTAAGAGTGTTTAAAATCAAATTTCTTTCCCCTCATCAATTAAGTGAACCCTGAACAGGACAGTACTTTTTTATACCTTGAAAAGTGGTATTTCGGAATTCCTTGATTAAATTGAAAGGTGACACTGGGCTCTGGGAGACGACAAATTTCTTGAGACTGTGTCCAAACAGCAACACTGCATTAAAATAGCCAGCAAGAAAGTCATCTTCCATCTAGAACAAAACAAAATAAAAAATGGCTGTTTGAGAGTTCATGTTTCTGCCATAAAGCTATAACTTTGATTAGCTCCATTTGGCAGAAACTCCAGCATGGAAGAACAGAATCTGCTGAACACTGAGTAGATGGCCAATGCCACATGAGTTCTCATTTTGAAAAAGAAAGGTAAACAAAATATATTTTTGATGTACGAAGACAGGAAGGTGCTGAAAACTTAAAAGAGACCAATGTAAAGGTCTGGCATGCTGATCCTGGTACAAAGGATTTAAGAAATTCTAGACTGTAGGTTCTTGGCAGTTCTGCTTTGCTCAGTGTGTCCCAAAGACCCTGGCTTTGGATTAGAGTTTCTGTGCAGATAATTCAGTGTGGTGCCAGCAAGTTCGGGCTTCCCGGTGGCCACAGCTCAGGGGCAAGGAACTGTGCCAGAATTTCCAGCAGCCTGTCATAGAGCTGGCACCCAAAAAGCATTAAGCCCAGGATGCAGGATCTAGAAGCCAGAAGCTTTAGGCTGCATGCTGGAGAGATGGAGCTCAAAGCCCCAAATCCTGGGAGGAACTCTACATGAAAGACCTGGCTCCTGGGCAGATGGCAGGAGTATTAGTTTCACTAAACAAATACAGCATTATCATAGGTTCTGCTTTTCTGGAAATTAAAACAAACGAACAAACAAACAAACAAAACCCAAAAAACCAAAAAGCTTATTTCCTATGGAAAAAAAAGGTTCCTGTTTTTGAAGCTTATCTGTAAAGCCACTGGAAAGAAACTGCAATGATTGTCATCTCTCAGACATATCTGCACAGACAAATTAGTCAACAATTATTAGTTCTGAACTTTCCACGCTCACATCTCAATTACATATATAGATCTTTCTTGAGTGATGCCTTGAAGCTATGTATAAGATTGTCAGTCACTCGGATGTAGAGTGGAAAAAGCATGTGCCTATAAGTCTCCCTCACTCCCCATGGATATGACACTTGCAGAACAAATTAAAAGTTTGAGTTGAACTTCACAAAGCAGGAATATGACAGCCTGCAGATTTGCCTTATGATATTATATTTTGACATCATTACATCAGGAAAAAATGCCATCCTGCAATAATATAAGGATATATCAGCTTGGAAGCATGACAGGGGATGATTACAGCAGCATTTTTAGTTTTCATTTCCTCATGCATGAACAGGAATGAACTAAACACAATAATCAGATATAAAATAGTGTTCTTACCAGGATGTCCTCCATCTCTACGTAGTCTCTAATTACAGTATTGTAATTGTAGCTGTAATTAGCTGGTGGCAGAGTCAGGACAAGTACATTGTGCATGTAATCAGCTGAGATGTTCTTCTTGAAGTACACATTACTGCAAAGCAAAGCACAAGAACCCCATGAACACTGAACAACAGGGTCAGTGGTATCCATGACAGAATCACTCACCTGTTCCCAACAGCACTGTTATTTAACAGGTTAAAACAGTAGTTCTAAAAATAAAATTTCATCATGCACACAACTCTTTATATCATTCATTCCCTGATGCCTAAATATATTAAAAGGTAATATCAAGGAGATCTGCCAATCTGTCACTCAAAGGTTGTGAAATATTGTTATTATTGTAATTGTTTTCTGTCTTGTTTATTTCATCTTTTTTTTCAAGCAGAGTTTGTGTTTATTAAAACTCAGTTTCTCCTTGGAATCCACAATTCTGCAATCATAGTTTCTTCATGTTACTGTGCCTGTTTCTCTTCTGTTTCTCTACTGTGCCTGAGCTCTTCTGTGCTCTTTTGGCTTGTTCCTCTAATTTTGATATTTCCTACTAGTATTGAGCACAGCAGGAGTTGCACTAAAACTATTTAACAGGAGGGAATAAAACAATCAGAGATGCGGAGAGCAGATTATTGATTCATTTGTTTAATTCAGTGAGATAGGAAAATCAGAGGAAACTGTGTCAACTTGAAAACTGCTAAAACAAGCAGAATATGTAGCTTTCAGGTATCTTTGGTTTCATCACCCTGACAGGCCATCTGGAAGTGCTTCACAGACTGGCCACCACCAGATTCACATGTTGAAGAAGAATTTAGCAATAGATATTAGTGTCAACTGACAGCATCTGTCATTGTTATGGCTAGAATGATAGAAAGAAAATAATTGCATGAGCCTTCTCTCATTATTCATGTTTGATCATCCTTTTATTTTGTCAGTCAGTACTGGCTGTACAGTACAGTACAGTCAGTACCGTATTAAGACTTTTTGGAGATCATAGGCTGTGCTCCATGGCCATCTGACTGGATTCCGACACCAGAGCCCTGTCCCTGCCTTTCCCTGAAGCTTCTGACTTTTACAGTGCACTTTTCACCCTAAAGAATTTCAAAATGTTTTTCATCCAGTCTTGGACTGAACTAGCCAGTTGAAAAGGAAACCTCATTAGACTCCACCAGACTGGATAATTCTCCAGCATCTCACCCCTCTCGAGGGAAGCTTAAAGACTGTGTTTGTGTCCTGCTTGCCAGACAGATCAGAGCTGAAGAAAATTTAAATCTATCACTTTTTCAGAGACACTTCACTCCTGGAGAAGCATGGGATTTTGCCTACTCTCCCTCCTACAGCTTGAGTTTCCATCTAATACATCTGTCTGTATTTCTTTTTTTTTAAGAGGAATAATGTGATTTGAGAAACTCAGAAAAATAAGGAGTCTGTAGAAAGTTTAAGAAGCGCAGCATATAAAGCAGCCTGAGGCAGCTGGGTATATCAGAAGGATGCATATCACAGCAAAGAATCCCCTAATCACCCTCACCTATTGTAAGACAACAATTATACCTACAACACCAGTGTTAAAGCACTCACATACACAGTTCCCATTGTGCATTTGCAAAGAAACAGGAGTTGAGGCCAGTTGCCTCAGGAAAAGCAAATGGAGATTCCTAGTGCCTGGATAAAATTGTGGAATGCTGAAAGCTCTCAGAGGCGCTTCTGAAAAATAGATATGGTGAACCTTAAAGTGTACAGGATAGAGAAGATCCTTTTAAAACCTGAACAGGATCCAGTTTGGAACCAAAGGTTAAATCTCTATAGTTGTTAATCCAGAGTTTCTCAGAACTCATCTGTTATGGGTCAGCTTTAGACATAAGAGCTGGGAAGTCCCACTGGCCCTAGAAGTTCATGGAACCTTTTGCTACACCAACAGTGAAGTAAGTAACATCAAGGAATGGGCACGCACATTTGCCTTGTGATCATCCATCCATCCATTCACATCACCAGCACTGTCTCAGGCAATTAATTTCTCCCAGACTGTGACTTGCTATGGCAACTGGGGCTATACCCAAAAAACACCTAGTTTAAGTATCTACACTTAGTTGTACAGATGTAATTTCTGCTGTGTCACTTAGGTTTAGGGCCAGAGATCACCTCTCAGTCCTTGTATACAGCCAAGGCTTTTGAGGATACCATTGATAAAGCAAATTTATGTCAGATGTCTTCTATAAAGAGCTTTGTAATTAGCAATATTAGGAGGAAAATAAACAATATAAAACTTAGGCTATATACTAAGAAACTTCCCTGAGAAGTTACGTTTCTGTGGTTATAAAGGTGTTGAAGAGATGGTTATAGAATACAAGAGTTATAAACTGGGAGAACAGTTATATCACATAAATAATTTAAAAATTGAATGAATGGAGTCTAGAAAAATATACCGTAAGTCCTATTTACATAATTGTCTGATTGGGCAGAGCATATGAAAAATGTACCATATCTCAAATGAACCATATCTCATGACCATTCTGACTTTGGACTCTGTGCTTCTTTTATGGTTTCCTGCACTGAGGAGCCCACAGGACGACATTAAACCTACCTGCTCTGTCACTGCCTTAGAAAAATATTGTATGAACCAAAAGGGATTTTGTAGAGGATGTGCCATGAATTAAGCACTATGCCTGTTACATAAATGGCAAGACATGAGGAAAGATGGCAATAGAAAACATTTTGTCAAAGAGCATTTCTTCAACAAAACAGTTCCATTCAGACTATTTCCATTATCTGTATCCATCAGCAAATTGCAGAGAAAAGAAGAAAAGAAAAGGTGATACTTTACTTGAAAGGATCTATCAGGATGATAACAATGTCATTATCCACCTTCTCCGTCCCTAGGTCTCTGCTGACGTCCTCTGGAGAGCCACACATGATGATCACTACAGAATGGGCAAAAATGGAGACAAAATGGTGAGATTTACAGATAAGAAGAGGCTGCTTCCCTGCTCCCCCATATTTGAGTGGCAGGCAGTAGAGCAACTCTGGGCTAAGGCATATTATGTGTGCTGTACTGGGGCCCAGGCACAGAGCTCCAGCCTCTCTGCAGTAAAACCAGGATATCTGAGGGAAAGTGGTAAAAGGTGCTTCAACATCTGCACCATTTTCTGTCTGACTGCACCAGAGCACTACCATTATCTCACTCCAAGAAGCATTAGGAGTTGTGGTGCCATAACAGCTACTCAATATGAACATATCTATGTTAAATGGCCTTCTAGTAATGGTTTCATTAGCTTGCTTACTCTCACACTCACTTGGCCTGCTGATGCCAGGTGCTTAGTCTTAGGAGAAGATGAGTTATTTATTAATTTCTTTTTCTAGTTTAGATGAATCATTTCCAGAAGTACCCCTTGATGGCAAAATTAGGTCCATAAATGTACCAAGGCTGCAAACACATGAATGATAGAGAGCTTGCAGTATCTATATTCTTGTAGTATTTAAAGCCCCTCTTAGACAAATTGTGATACCTGGACTTCTGAATCTCTCACAAGAAAGAGCTTGTGCCTAGATGGGATAATTTACCCAAAAGCTGTCTAGAATCAGAGTATTCCCCCATAGTTTATGGGGATGAAGAGAGGAATCTAGGAACTTTGTGCCATTTTATCTTTACATCCATGTAAAATGGTATATCTTTGTTTCCACCATTCCTGGTGAATGGCTTTCCCTATAACCTAAGGGGTGTGTTTGATTTCTCTGGAAAGGCAACTCGCTTGCAGGGGCAGTGCAGCCTTAACCCCTCCTTACCATTGCTTTTCCGGTTTGTATCTTTCACAGTTTTTTTAAGCAGCTCTGAAGTTCTTAAAATATCCTTGAACTTGAGTTTTTCAGAGAACTCTGTGATTCCAGCATCTAAAGCATTCATGTACCTGACACAAGGGAGCAAAGATATCGTCAGGAAATTGCTAACTCCTCACATTTTCCTAAATCAACCATAGTGCAAGATAGGCTGTTCAGAGCACACAAGAGTGTTTATAAGCTGGTATGAAACCTTTTCTGCAGGGATAAAAGTGAGAGAATCAATACATGGCATGAAAGATGCAGAAATGCTTGGAAAGTCAACCAGAGGTATTTGAGCATGGTTGTACAAAGGATGGATTTGGAAAATGCAATGATGTAATAAGATGTTAACAATTAAGAAAAAAAAATCAGGGATATGAGGAAATTGCAGGAAGTGAGACTAACAGGGAGGCAGAGCCAGGAAGCTCTGCTATTTAAGACATCAGTGGTAATGTAAGAAGGTGCATGTGAAGGTTCAAAGGACTAAACAGGAACTACAGAAAGAACTGAGACAAAAACAACACATGTACCTTGACTGGGAGAGAAGTAAAGGAAGGAAAAGCAGCAATGAAAAACCTATACAGAATCAGTTAAAACTTGGAAGGGAAAAATGACTCAGCAAAAAAGCAAACAAGTAAAGTATGCTAAAAGATTAAGGAAAAACAGTCAGCTCCTGAACTCTACTCTTGCTTCAATATGTTATTTCTGAGAAGAGATATTTTATCTGAAATAAAGTTAATGCAGAGGGAAAACGAAAAGAACTCTCTTTGTTTTCAAACTACGTAACCTTTGATCTACCAGCACTGAGATCTCAATCCAATGAGCTACTAAATACCTTTTGCTTCCTTTTTATACTTTTTTTTCTTCAGGAACAGAATCATTAACCATTAATTTACAGAAACATATGCATAGTTGAAACATAAACTGATTTTGCTATCACTGTGGGTATTCACTTATTTTTTATATATATATGGGAAAAACAATTAGCTCATGCGGTAATACTTGTGCTTTAGAAAAAATGGTTCTCTTAAAATTGGACTTCAATAACCTTCACGTTGACAGTTTCTATTAAGGCAGGATGAGATGCATTGTTACAACTAAATTAGGATAAAAAGAAATACAAAATTAATTTTTTTGTGGTTAATTCAACAATAAAGAGGCTTGAAAAATTCTGAAGCCATAAAGAAGGTCCTGGTCAGAAGCATTAAAAACAGTGAAATAAGAAACACTTGAAAAAGTAGGAAATAACTTCCATGCAATTATTTCACTGAAAGAATTTCACTGCAGAATTAAAGGGATTTAGCTAAAGTGTGTGTAGTGCATTGGCAATTACAGCTGCAAACATGGAGGAATAGGTATTGTAGTAAGAGATGAGTGAAGTGCTCTGATATTTCAAAACATCAAAGAGAGGTAATCATAGCAATTATATCATGTGATCAAGTTGCTATCTATACTAAGAAAGAAGAAGGAAACAATAAAAATCCATAAATATCTACAAAAGAGTTAAATGGAGATCAGATTTTAGGTCTCTTAATTCAGAAAAAAACCCTTTAATTCTGTATCCAAAATATTCCATAAGTATAGGCTTCTATCAATCTGAAGCGAACACAGTTATAAATTTTACTTAGAATTCTGCAAGTCCCTCAGGTTATGAATTAGAAATATATATGATTATTATTTTCATGAACTCTTTGGTACCTTTCAGCGAAGTTTATAAAATGAGTAGGAGAAATGAGAAATTTTAATTAGTCAGCTTTTTATATCCCAAAATTGGGAAAAAAATCAAAGGAGCATAGAAACACATGAGCTGAAAGTTAAATAAGACTCAATAATAGAAAAGTAATTATAAATACTGGTTTATTAAAGACTCTATTTGTCTAAAAGCAGCCTTTGTTTTCAGCCAAGGAGAAAACCCAGCATTTCTGAGAATCAAGCACAGCCTGATGTTTCAGGTCACAAAATGAAAGCTGTCTCCTTTGCTCCAAACTGGTGAGAGTATAGTTTATACTCTGCAATCACTGGGGTAATTTTGTTTGAAGAAAGATACAGTTTGAATTTTGGAAATAGTGCCTACAGATTGAAGCCATTAATATGGAGAAACATTCTAAGAGCTTAGTAAGACCCCTGCTCTAAAAAGGCATCCATGGGGAGCCTGTGGAGGAGCCTCTCATGTCACACTATTTGTACTAAGGATGCTGTAAACAAGTATTTTCATCATAGACAACATGTGGGCTATGCTGTCCAAAGGAAAAGCGAAGGCTTGCAAATATTTAAAAGAGACTGCGAGAAACATTCAGGTAAGTGCTACAGCTAAAAGCTACAATTCATCTTTTCCTTCTCTCATTCCTTGGTAGTTATAAGGTCTCTCCCAAAGTGTAGGACTGAAAGAACATTTGGCAGAAACCACGTTTCCATGAGGGTGGAGACATTTATCAACAGTTGGGTCAGAGGTGGATCCAGATCTTACCAGAAGCATGCCTCTGAGGTTTCAGTTCTCTTGTAAATGTAGACAGATTCCCAGGTTGTGGTTTTGAATGGCAGCTCAGAATGTCTCCAAAAATGAGAGAAGAATTGGATCAGTTTCCTGGCTGGGGTCAGAAGGCGGGTTAGGTTTACTTTGTAGTCACAGGACAATCCAAAACTCCCTACAGAGATCATAGGCAGGCTCAGTATTGTTTCAAGTCTGAAGGAAGAGATAAAGAGGACAAGTCTGAACAGATTGCTGTTGCACGAAGGCAGCTACCTGATTTCCATCCTCACCTCCCTCTACTCTTGTACCCTGAGTTAGTTTAACACAATTTCAATCTGAACCAGAAGGCTCCTCAAGAACACAAGCAGATTTCAAGTCTGTATTGGTACCAAAAAGTCCTGTTGAGCTGCTCTAGGCAGCTTCTCACACTGTCCTCAATAGGCCCAGCTGTTTTGGGTACTACACACCATTTCAGCCCTGAGGGTTGTGACAGGAGTCCAAAGGCACAGGACAGGCTTCTGCTCCCTGGCTGCCATTACCATGGAATGGATTTAATCTCCTTATTGGGACAGTGCTGCAGGATGACAGCTTTTTGCCATCAAAAAAGCTTTACTCCTACAATTCAAAGGAAAAATCTTTTCATTTCACAAAGGTATATTTTAGGAGCAGTACAACAGCAGCAGTCAGGGAGAAAAAATTAACGCAATCCTCTGCTGACAAGGAATTTGTAAAACAAAGATCGTTTTATAGACAGACAGTAAGCTTTTAAGAACAAATGTACATTCCTGAATGCCGTGATGTTATCAGACTAAACTCAAAGTATTTTTGTTCTTGTATGTTTTTTAGTAACAGGGAATTTTGCATGCAAAAACCATGGCCATTGTTGTTGGCACAATTCTGGGAAAATTTTATTTTCCAGTACCAATTACAGGGTTTTTACTTACTGCAACAGAAACAGACATAGATGATGTAATAAATAATGACAGGGAGAGTATTTCAGTAATTAAACAGGTTTCTTTTTTTTTTTTTTTCTAACAGACTTAGAACAGAAGAGAATAGATTATTTCAGTTAAGAGGGACCTACAAAAATCATACAGTCCTGACTACTTCAGGACTGACCAAAAGCTAAAAGCACGTTATTCATAGAAACATAGAATGGTTTGGGTTGGAAAAGTCTGTAAAGATCACCTAATTCCAAACCCTCTGCCATGGACAGGGACACCTTCCATTAGACCACTTACTAACTGCATTGTCCAAATGCCTTTTAAACATGACAAGCTTAAGGTATGATCCATCTCTCTAGGAAGCCTGTTAGAGTGTTTGGCCATGCTCTCACTAAAAGACATGCTTCTTAATGTCCAACCTATATACACAGTTTTGAATCATTCCCGCTGTCCTGTTGTTGAATCCCAGGAAGAAGAGATCAGCATCTCCCTCTCCACTTGCCCTTCTCAGGAAGCTGTAGCAAGCAACAAGGTCTCCCCTCTGCCTCCTTTTCTCCAAACTAGACAAACCCAGTACCCACAGCTCCTCACAGGACATGCCTTCTGGCCCTTTCACCAGTTTTGTAGGCATTCAAGGACCTTCACGTCTTTCTGAAATTGTGGGGCCCAGAACTACACGCAGTGCTCAAGGTGAGGCCACACCACTGCTGAGTACAGCTGGATAATCACCTCTCCTGACCAGCTGCTGATCCTGTGTCTGATCCATCCCAGGGAAGGGTTTGCCCTCTGCGCTGCCTGGGCACACTGATGGCTTGTGTCGAGACTGCTGCCAACCAGCACCTCCAGATCCCTTTCTGTAGGACTGCTCTCCAGCTGCTCCTCAATCAAACATTCAACTTACTGTCAGGAATTAGAAGTTTTCCCTGCTAAAGCTGGGATTTTATCTATGGGCTTTAGATGTGGATTATCTTCCACTTATCAAACAGAGTGGCTATGCATAAAAGTCTTACTGCCTTGATTGTAGACCTCGAGGTGCCTGATGTAGTCTAAACACCAATGTCCCTGCAGGTTTGTTGTTCACAAAACAACTTTATTCAGTAGCTGACACCTTTAACTTCACAATATAAGGGGGAAGAATTGGTACTTACGAGACCATTTGGAAGGTGGCATAAGTGCAAGCAGGTCCTATGACAGCACAGCCAAGCGTACCAGAATCCTGCAAGGGATCAAAAAGGGTAATTTGGAATAAAGCAGAGAATTGGCAGAGAGAGGAGCACAGAAGAATGAAGAAAATTGTAGGATATAAGGAGTCACAGAATTTACCTAGCAAAAGCAAGAGAAGAGAGGAGCTACAGAAAATTTAAAAGAACAAAATTAAAGGGGAAGAGGAAAAAATCACAGAAAGCAAAAAAAAGATAAGAGTACAATATTTGTTAAGACACAGAAAGCAAGTAAGGATTAAAATATTGTTATATTTGCACATTTGAATTTATACACCCCAGAAGAGTTTGCATTTGCAGGAGATAGGATGGTTGGTATTACAAGGTCTTGTGTATCAGAAAAATTATTAGTTAAGCGCATATGAAATTAGTATTTTGAAAAATCCTTCCATGATTATCAAATGAGCCTGACCTGTATCTTTGTATGTCATGAGGGACAATTTCTTAGCAAAGACTAGAGCATAGTCATAGATTAGTAGACTTGAAAGTTCTCATTGGATTGACTAAGTTTCCCTCAGAGGTGTGAAAATCTTCAGAAACACAGCTTCTTGTAATGCACTGATTTTAACTGAAGCTTTTCCTCATATTAAAGTATTCACATAGTTTCTTCTCACATGACTTCTGTGATTTCTAGTGAGAAGCAAGCACTTCATCTTTGCCCTTTGGGCATAGTTCCATAACCACTTCATTGGTAACAGTGCCAAGCTAATGATTTCTCTGCCCACATGTCCCCATCCTCATCATAGCTCTTTCCTTTGTGTATTGTATAAACTGATGGTGAACTAGATCAGGATCTGATCCAGTTGGAAATGGACCTTTTTGCTCTGCTCAAGCTGTTTGAGTGCTTGAGTTGTTGGTTTGGGTTTTTTTTAGTTAATTGTTATTTGGGGGGTTTTTTTAATGGATTGCTTTGGCTGTCTGACCACACAGAGTTGTGCAGATATAAAAAGGAGGACAACTTAGGCATAGGAAAAGGAGGCAAAAGCTGAAGGCAGTCTCTGGGAAGCATTCACAGAATCTCTCTCCTGTATTTGCCTACTTCTTTTCACAAAACATACAGGAACATCTTCTCTTTGAAAACTTGCTTCCCTGTCAAATTTATTTGGAACTGAATAGCAGGATCAAAGGTTAAGATGGAAAGACAGAGATACACATGCACACCCAGGCAGAAGGAAAGAAGCCTGCTACTCACATAAATGGTTTTGATGAGCTCCACACCTTCACAAGTGCTAGTACGGCAGGCTTGTGAGACATAGAGTGATGAAGTAAAGGGGTGGAAGATGGCATCCACTGTAACGTTTACTCCTGTAACACAAATGTAAAAGCAAACAGCATCATGAATTGCAGGTAACCACTAATACACTATTATCCCTCTCCTTCTGACATAGGTCTGAGAAGTCTTACACTCTGAGATCTCCCTGCTTCTGCAAAGTCTACCTACAACCTAACCCCCACCACTAAGGATGTGACTGTGAAGTCCGCTCCAATGTGGACTGCTGACTTCTGTTGAGTGCTAGTACTTTCAGTTAAAAGTACTTTAGTGTGGCCATTACTAGACAATTTTTTAGGGTTCTGTAAGAAGTAACTGAGAGACCACTTTCCAATAAGATTGGACAAAATTTCTTAAACTAGAGGGCCAATAGGAAATAGATACTATTTCTTTTATTATTTCCTTGGAATCTCTTTTTCCCATGATATTCTAGGGAGTGACAGTAGATTGGTGATGTTGAAAGGAGAGGTAAGGCATCAAAATAAATAAAAGCAACATGACTCCAAATTAAGGACAGTATGCACTTCAGATTCTTCACACTTCAGATCATGATGTGATCAAACTGATAGGGTCAAGAGGAAAATTATTTTCAGAAAGTAGAGGCTAATCCAGTCAGGAAAGGAAGCAAGGGCAACCTAATTACTGCACTAGATGGATCACTGGTCTTGTCTGATCCAGTTCAATAACTTCCACGTTATCAAAGACAGCTGAACATCTCCAGAGAAGCATGCAGGAAAACTGCCCAAACACCATGAAAACATATATGGTTCTACCCATTTGTAGAGTAGATCTATTTATGCAAAGAGAGATCATTATTTCCATAAGATCTACATAAGATGGGCAAGCAAGGAGCCTGTATGAGAAGCATCTTGCAAAAGGTCGGATGAATATAAAACTGTGGCCCAAAGTGTGACAAGAAATCACAGGAAGAGAGGGGTAACCAACACCCATTGGCTTACCTGTCATCTGGAATTCCTTTTGTACCCTTTCCAAGGCTTGGTTCACAGCTAACTTCAAACTATGAGTACTTGATGGGAAATCCGAGTAGTTCATGAGCATCACATTGATCACGTAACTGTTGTTGCTACACCGATTTGAACCCACTTGCTTCAGCAGCTGCAGTGAGGAAAACAAAGGCCAAACGGCCAGCACCAATACCAGTTGCTTCATCATCGCTCAGTTTAGACCCATTGTGTATGCTCTCCCATTTCTTTTTTGTCTTCTAACTCTCTTTCTTTCAGATACTCTACATTGATTTTGTTCCTGGATAGATAGAAAGAAAGAGATTTCCACTCTGTAGATTCAAAGACAGGCTGTGTGATCCTTCTGTCCCGCACTTCCCTGTCCTCTTCCCTGCCTTCACCTCTGCCCGTCCCTCCAGTGTACTAGGTGGCACTTCAAGGTGAAAAATTAGCAGCAGCAAAACTCAGGAAAAGAGAGAGGCTAAAGGTTGCTGAGAATGTTTGCTCATGGAAAGGCTGAGGCTATAAACTGAAACATTACCAGAAACCTTGCCAGATAAGTGCACTAACTCTTCATCACAGACATAAGCTGAGAGAAGAAAGGGGAGGGGACAAATGAACCATAAAGACAGCTCTTTAAAATGGAAATAAAATATAAGGTCTGTTAAAGTCTAGAGGAAAACAGATGGTTACTTCATGTTTGCATTGCCCTACATCTCTTGATTACACTGCCACACCATCTCTGCTGATTGAGCTCATAAATCGAAGGTGTATTTTCTTCTGTGATAAGTTACCAATTTCATTCCTTTAGTTTCTAACAGCGAAGTACTTTTTGTGTTGGGAAAAATGTCCCACTTGCAGTCCTCCAGACCAAAGCCTTTTTTGCTTCTAACAGACTCAGTACAAGGCTTTTCCACTCATTCTTGCTCAGCACTGTGCACCACAACGCCGCGGGTCTTCCCCAGACACGTCTGTTCCCAGCCAGCACAGCTCTCATCACCCATTCCCACCTCCTCAAGTGGGGGCTCTAGATAGTCATATTTTATGTGATGAACCTCTTGCATCAGGTAAGGATTAGAAAAGCTGAAAGTCTCTCAGACTTGCAGAACCAAAGCTAAATTTTAAATGGCATCACTAAAAGCCCCACAAAACAACAACAACAAATGACAAACAACAAACAAGCAAAAAACTCCCACCAATCCACAAGCCTTATGAAAAACTCTAGGCACAAAGGAAACAAATTCAAATAAAGTATAGAGTGTGCTTTTGCTTAATATGGGGTGTTCATCCACACATACAACACCTTCTGTTTTTCTACTGAAACCTACACTGCGGCTGTCAGATAATAAATTAGTTAACTTTTATTACCTTCCTGAAATAATTTTAAGACAAATAATGAAAATAATCAGAAACAATGTAAGTAACAGAGCTTGTGGTATAAACCAAGACTGCAATTTCATGGCTTCTTTCAAAGCCTATATTTAGAAGGCATTGAATACATCTCAGATATATTTGCACAGACCTTTCTATGTGATTATATTTTAATACCAAATTACTATTGCTTGAATCTTTCTAATACCCAGAGAAGAACATGACCCAGCATTTAAAAGTAGTCCATAAACATCTCTGCATATTTAATCTAGCATTTGTAATACATTAATAATGCAGTAATTTAAATTAGCAGTCTATCTTGCAAACGTGGACTAGTATGACTAGAGACACAGATTGAGAGTGGAACACAGCTTTCCATGTGGAGATCATCTGCTCATTGGTAGCTCATTTTATATGTATTTCCAACGTCCTTGAAACTTATCCCTTATAAGTCAATAAGAGATTTATCATTAACTTCAGCAGAGCAGGATTTGCATTTTTATATTCTTCTTAGCCTATCTGGGAGAAACAGTCAGCATGGATAATGCAACCAGAACTGAGTATTTTACACAGCTGGTCACACAGAGAGTGTAATGGCACTGAGGTCTCCCTGGCTTCGTATCTATTAATGTATTTATTTAGTTTTCTTAGCAGCTTAAAACTGTCCCTTAAAAATAAAAGGTAAAATCAACTATAGCCTTATCACAGCATTTCTTTTTACTCTCTCCCTTGTCCTACACCATCACAATGCCACAGCCCCAGCCAGAATATGATAAAAATTAATTGTCGACTTCTCAACTTTTTAATTGCCTGGTGTGTGTGTAGTCTCTCAAGGAATTCCCATGATAGAAGAATCTTGTGACATGGAGCATCAGGGAGTGTGGCAGGAGGCAGTAGCTAGGATGAAGCAAGCTCTCCATGAAACCTGTCAAACACCACATTTTCCCTTGTACCTTGGGGCTTTGGACATCAAACACAGTTGCCTGGCAGACTGATCAGTAACATCTGCCTCATGGCATAAGAGAGACAAAGAAAAGCTCTGTCATTGCACTGTAAATATGATAGTTATTGATACTATAGATGTTCATGAGGGTGGAGAGAGGAAAAAGTAAATAAGTGAGTCAGATGTGTAAAGCACAAAATTTGATAGGCTTGCCACAAGCAAAAGCAAAAACTTCTCTACGTTTGTCCTTGTTGCTGCCTCTGCTTAAGGCATTGTTAGCCCTGAGGAAGAGATGAGACACAAATGCCAGTCCATTTATAGTGTCCTGGCTGCAGAACACGCTAAGCTCCCAAAGATCCCGGCCAACCTCATCTAATTCTTCCATAATGTCCAATCTAGCGGTTTTTAAACCCAAGAGGTTAATAGTGATACAAACCAGACCGCTACTCAAAGAAACCTTTCATATCTCTCTCTAGAGCACTCTCTCTACTATCTCTCCTATTATCTAGTAACTTTTCTCCAACCATGAGCCAGTTCCCACACTTCCAAGATTACTCAGCAAAGGATCCAGTTCAGAAACTCAGAAGGAAAATCATGTATTGGAGGCAAAAAGAAAGCTTTTTGACTACTGTAGGGGACTGCAGCTTTAACTGGAAATACTGGCTTGCAACAGAACTACAGGTAATGGGAACATCCTGAAAGCAAATGCAAATAACTCTGCCTTCCTCTGAAAGAGTGTCTCTCATGAGTGGAGAAACACAGCAAGAAATTCAAACATCAGCAATATCCTGCATAAGGCAGCCTCTTCTGACAATCCACAAAACATCTTTAAAAGCACATCTTCTAGAACTATTCATTCTCCCTTAAAAGTGCTGAGATTTAATCACTGTCTAAGGAATGAGGTGCTAAAAAATGGCATCTGACATCCCCAGTGCATTCTTTTTAGCTGTGGCTTCCAGGCATCAGCTACTGCTATAATGTTGGCAGAAAGGTAAAAAAGATCTCAGTGTTACAGATCTTCACTACGTGCAAGTGTCTATCCAAGAAGTCAGTTCTTAGGGGAACACCAGCTTGAGACCCTCATCTTTGTAACCCTAGCACGATTAACAGCTCATGGAGGTCTCCCCTTGAATCACTGTAGTTTATCACTTATTTTGGCTTCAGCAGCACAGGGATGATTCAGATTTAGATAGGCAGGTCCTGTATTTGTTTGTCTGAAGAAAAAATTCAGTTCCTCACCACTAATATTACCTATTTATATTACATATATTTACCTATATTACATATATTTACCTATTTATATTACATATATTACATAGCTACAAAACATCATAATAGCTCTCTTTAGGTATCCTTGTAGTCAGTGTTAGATTAGAAATACCACCTCAAATTAACTCACCAGAGAACTGTATCATCGGTTTTAGTGAAAAGTGACTTTTAGTGCCAGGTTCTACAGCACTTTAAAGCACTGTATTTGTTCTGCCCTAGGATTTACTGGATAATAATAAACAACTAGATACTATAGGGTGTATTTGCAACTGATAATCAGCACTGACGTCCTGATCGAAAAGTACTCCGAGAAGTTTTCTCAGTCTTCTGGAAAATTCAAGGACAGTCAGAGAAAAAGAAGAGCAAAAACTTCCAAAGACTTGTTCCTCACTCAGCCTATGAAAGATTATGGTATATAGAACATTTTCCACTCCTTTTTTAATGCTGCATTTGAGACGATTTTCCTCATTTCACTGGTTTCTCTTTTTTTGTGCAGAATCTGAAAGTCCTGAAAATGGGAATGATATGCCAGCCTGGGCATCAGAGAGTCCCTTTGCCTATCAGCTCATAATGTATTGGAACTGAATGATGCACTGTCTATTTCCAACACCTTTACCACATTCATTTTTAGGATCTTATTACTGGCATGCAGCCTAATTTATTTTTTACTTAGTTACAAATCATTATTTCCACTTGACCACTCATAGAGGAGAAAATAGAGAGAATATATAGAACGAAAATTCCAGAAATCTCAGCAGAGCCAAATAGTTACGTGAAGGTATTGAGTGCCTGCAGTCAGTGGTAGTTGGTAACAATAGTCCTAATAAGTCTGACAATAACACAAACATATTGTCAGCTTGTCTTCAATTTCTGTAGTACCAAAGACAACCAAGGTAGCATTTTTCAAGCCACTAGTTTGTAAAGAAACATGCATTGTGATACAATCATCTTATTTTGCAGAATAACATATTTTAACAGTGTCTTTTAAAATGGAATTTTTCCCTGGATATTTGCTACAATTATTTCTCAATGTCATTTAATTACAATTGTTGCAATCAGCTTATGTTTTTCACAGTTGCACATTATTTTTTATTTTCTCCAGAGCCAGGAACTTTGATAGTACACAAGAGTATGAGAGTCCATTAAAATAAAAGAGATGCTGCAAGTCTCCAGCATTGCAGAACTGAGAAATGTGAAATAGGAAAAGACAAAAAAAATCTGAAAAGATTATAAATAAAAATAACGTAGATGCATTTATGATCCTAATTCTCATTAACTCTTAAAACAAATTTCCTTGATTTCAGTGGCCTGAAATCTATCATGTCTATGTTTTTGAATAAGCGAGGCTGTCAACATTGTTTCCACAACATACAGAATTTTTTAATAATAAATATGCATGAGACATTATATATTGTATAGTTGATAATATTTAGCCAACAGGATAAATGCTGAAAAACATCGATGTTGTTTTCAAGTTTTACCCACTATTACTGATTCCAAATTATATTGATTGTCTGGGGTTTCAACAGCTTTTACCCTGTCTTCAAAAAGATCTTGAAAATCAGATTGAAGAAAAATAAAATAGAAATGTTTCAATTTCCCTTTTCTCATTTTTGTAAGAGTGTGCAATCACAAATATGGTTACAGACAGAAAATTTAAAAAAAACAGCACTGTAATATCTGTGTTTATTCAACGTCAGTAACTTATGGGTTTCAACTGGAGAGTATGAAGATGTCTTCTTTAACTTTCAATATCAGAGAGGAGACCAGGGATATGAAATAATGTTTTCCCAGCTTTTAAATTATTTTTACAATACTTCTACTATCTAGACTTAGAAGACAATAATGTAAATTATTATAAATTTAGCTGTAGAGTATACATATATAGCAACTGTATACATAGATATAGTATACACGTATAGCAGCTGTATAGCAGCTGTATTGACTTTTCAGAACTGATCTTTTTTTCTTTCTCTTTTACTACAAAGAACATAAAGAAAAATTTTGCAAACACTATTCTTTGGAACCAGAAACTGGTAAGACACAAGCCTGTAAACCAACATAAAAACATGTGGGTCATGTGATGCCTGATCCTGATAGCACAGCATGATAGTATAGTCATTTCCATGGGTTATTGAGTGTTCAGGTTGCTGCCATAATTTAGTTGCTGACACAGATTAGAATGAAATTACACTGCAAAGCACTGACTGTTCTCATCAGAAGTTACCAATCTAGTAAGAGGAACACTACAGATAAGGATAAGAAAAGCAGAATTGCACATTACCAACAGCTTGGAGGGTGGCCCCATCTTCCTATTGATCCATTATGTTGCCACATACCAGAAGATGAAGCTAAATTTCTGATGTATCATATATCTAGATCAAATAAGAAAGTCTTCTTCCTGTTAACACTTTCTCAACAAATATACATTTTGATATGAATATTATTTATCCACCTAACTTGTACACTACAAAAATAAATAGTAAGAAGCTTTTCCCCTTAACTACTGTTCTCTTTCTCTAAAGGACTTTGTTTCCAGAGTGACAGGACAGTTACCTTTGCAGCATACTGGTTTGCCTCTGTTACACACTCAGCAGGATACACCCCTGTCAGGAGACAAATGTAAGCTGTCCTTAACGGGCAAACATCTGTTCCGTTTATCTTTACAAAGATAAATGGCCTGAGTGTGTAATAATTTATGTCTTGAACATATACATCAGTTTCCTTAACTTCTTTTTATTAAACATTACACATGTTTATACTGTGCTGGGATGGAATTATGAGATTTTCAAGCTAGTGCACACTTGATCCTGTAAATCCAGATGGCAGTGGAACACCGTGCAAATGTATCAGCACACATCCTGAACCAGTACTCCTGCATTCTTTGGGACATAGCACCTGCAGTGATGTGGCTTTCTGGCTTGGATAAGTTTGTGCAGACACAGTTAACCATACATTGCATTTTCAGTTCTGACACTGACTCATACTGGATCAGTGGATTGTCTTGCCTCCTCTCCTTTGGTTCTACATACATAAACTTCTAAAAATTTACCTAAATGTAATGCTAAAATAAAATACAAGGACAGCTTTTTTATTAACTCGACTGAATCTTGAATCTTGATGTGTTCTGGAAATGTCAGAAAAATTCAAAAGGTGCATTTCCCACAGACCCATAAAAATCATAGACATAAACATAAGTGGAAACTAAAGTTTCCCCTTCCCAAATAAAGATAAAAATGAAAAATTTTCATGCCACCATTTGGAGGTCTTTAACTGACATGGATGCTGTTTGCCTTCCTGAGCTGGGTAATAGAGACTGAACAAAAGCATTAAAGGCACACATGATCCATCAACTTACGTGTCTCAGCTTCTCTCATCATGGGTGGTCTATCCAGGGTAGATTAAGACTCAGAAGTTGCTGATACCATAAAAAAAAAGAACCAAGTATTGTTCAAGTTCCTTGCTTTTAATGGGATCATTTCCCATTTTCTCATCTCAAGGGATTGCCTTTGTAGCTGTAGCAGGGGAGCATTTCATTGCTCTCACTTGTCTGTATCATTTATCTTGAGATGTCAGATGTTGTCAGGTGCATTTTCAAAGGTACAAGACGCAGAACATGGTGAAGCATCATTACTGAAAGAACATGATCTTACCCAGATATTGTGGAAATTGAAGCACATGATTGTTGCTGATGCAAAGGTCATGTCCTAACCTCTTGCTTTGGTTTATATAACAATGAGTTTTTTCCACTTCTTGCTTTTTGCTTTCTCTCCTTTTTTTAAATATCCTTCACCTCCTTCCTCTCCTTTTCTTAGACCTCACTTTCCAGTCTCTGATTTTTCATTTAAACGCTTATTGCATCCTCTAATGATTATCTTGGTGTTTAGTCATGAGTGCATGATTTCCCTTTTGCTGCCATTAGTGTAAGTAAATTCCTACTCTCCTAGCAATTCTGTGTGGAAATAAACATGATCATTAATCATTTTACAGCTCAGAGACTCAGGATAATAGCACTAGCTAAAAGAATAGTGAAGGTAAGAACTGCAGCAGTTTTCCAGTATTATTCTAGAGTAGACGAACTTCTTGACTTGTCTTTAATTTATGAATTGTCATCTTCGTGTTTCATATCAGGAAAAATTATAACATCTCCAACTACTTTGTATTTCATCTTAGTAAAAATTTCTACACCAGACATGCTAAAAATATTTTGGTCAATTTGATGCTGCTACCACTTTTTATCACAGTTGACACTGTCATTCTTGTGCCCAAGCTAACCCACTGGCACTATGTATCTGTTAGCTCTTGTGCATTCCCCAGCTTTTGGATCCACCACATACAAATTCAGGGGCCACTTGGAAATGGAAGAAACCAGTGCAGCAGCTGAGAGCTTTCTTTCATTTGAGTCAATATTTTAGCTGTATTTATGTCAACCCTTAGAACAACTGGGTCTTCTGAAAGAATCTCTGTAAAAAAACAGAAGAAAGCAATGTAGTAAAATTCAATTTTCAGTTACTTTTTCTTTTAAAAAAATAAAATAATCTTGCCTAATTTTACTATCTGCTTGATTACATGAAATCAAATCTCTGAAAGGGCAAACAATTTCAGAATTATTTATGGAAATTATTTTTCTCCTGACAGAAATAATACCTTACATAATAGAGAAGAGCTATAAAAGCAGACTAACAAACTGCAAAACCGGCAAACATTGTTTATCACTTTGACTAAGTAATTAAAAATTAATTTCTTGCAGAGAGATTCTTTGTGGGAGAGTGGATTATCTGCCTTCCTTCTTTGTGGCCTGCGGTATGAAAGCACATTCATGAACAAGGGACACAATTGTGGTGCTGTTGTGCTACAGTGGTTCCTGGTTGCAGAGCAATGTCTCAGAGTTGCAAGATGGATGTACCATTCCTAGGTCAAGCCATCTTGAAGTGATTGGGACACAGTGAATATGGAACCCATACTCTGAAGAAGCAGCACATCGTTCTTTATTGCTGGTCTATATTACAGCTGATTGGAATACGACATGATATATTTACTAATACTTAAAAAAAAAGCTGGGTTTTTTTTTTTTTTGATAGAATGAGAAAAAAAAATTCTTCTCAAGGAAGGCAGAAAGGTAGAAATACAGATACTTCATTAGTCCATTAGTCTTGTCCATGGATATATGTTTTTTTAGTTAATTGAGTTGTCAGCAGTAGTGTAATGTTTTAGTTCTCGGCACTGACATTTCTAATCATAGAAAGCTGGAAAAGAGCTCATTGAGGCCAACCATCAACATAACACTGCAGGTCCATCAGTTGCCCATGTCCCTAAGTGCCACATCTACATGTCTTTTGAACACTCCAGGGATGGTGAATCCACCACTTCCCTGGGGAACCTATTTCAATGCTTGACCACTCTTTCAGTGAAGAACTTTTTCGTAATACCCAATCTAAACCTCCAACTACGTAACTTGAAGCTGTTTCCACTTGTCACTTGGGAGAAAAGACCAACTCTCACTTTGCTAAAATCCCCTTTCAGGTAACTGTAGAAAGCAGTGAGATCTCACCTGAGCCTCCTTTTCTCCAGGCTAAACAACCCCAGCTCCTTCAGCCACTTATCATTATGTTACAAAATGTGGAATATGTAAAAATCTCCTTAAGAAAATACGTTCTTTGATGTTTGATCTTTGTACAGTTTGAAGACTAATAAAAAAGATTTAATCTGTGAAACAGAGCAACTAACAAGCAACCTCTAAGCGATGTCCAGGTGTTAGAAAGACAAATTAGTGGTTGGTAGAATTGCCTTGTGTTAGGGCTTGACATGTTTCAATGATCTCAGACCCAAAGGGAGGGTAACAAAGCTTGGGAGTAAGGATGTACCACTGATAGGGGACACGGGGAATGTAGATTTTACAGGCCACAAGGACATTTGGCAGAACCCCCAAGATCAGGAAGAAACTAATAAAGACAACTCAGCAACTGTGCTGAATCAGCCTCTGTTGGGTAAAAGGTAACTGACAGTGAGTAAATTGTGACCATTGACTCAGGGCCACTGACCCAAAAGAAGAGAAAGACTGAGTATGTGGACTAATCAGCATGAAAATCGAGAGAATAATTAATGAAGAGAAGATAGAATACTGGTTATTAAGGGAACTATGCATCTTGTAGACAATGGACCTTAATGCCTTTGTTTGCTAAAATGTATAAACAATGAAAAGTTTTGGTAATTGTCATGCTGGCTTTGTGGATTTGTCACCCAGTATCCCTTTCTGTGCAGAAATGTAAATACATCAAAGACCTTGACTGTGTGTGTGGTTTGGCCTCTTGGAACACTGGGTGAAAGAAAACTATTTTGGGACAATTAGACTTGTGCTCCAGACTCCTCAGCAACTTTGCTGCCCTCCTTTGGACAAGCTCCAGCTCCTCAATGTCGTTCTTGTAGTGAGGGGCTCAAAACTGGACACAGGGTTTGAGGTGTGGCCTCACGAGTGTACAGGGCCTGGCCACGTTTTATCTGACAGAAGCCAGGATGCCATTGGCCTTCTTGCTCACCTGGGCACACGCTGGCTCATGTTCAACCGCTGTCAACCAGCACCTCCAGGTCCTTTTCCACCTGGCCGCTTTCCAGCCACTCTGTCTCAAACCCGTGGTACTGTTGCCACCAAGTGCGGGACCCGGATGTTCCGGCCAAGGACCAAAGGCGAGGAGAGGAAGGGCCACGGGGTTTGGGGGAAGAACCAGCACGGTTCTGAACGAGGGGGCCGCGGCGGAGATCGCCGTCCACCGCAGGGGAGTCGGAACCCTGGGGACGGCCCCGGTCGTCAGCCGGAGCCCGTTCGCCGAGGCCTTCCGCCGTGCCGCCGTTACCTCGGCAACGGCGCCGCCAGCGCAGCGCGGAGCCCGGGC
>VXBI01007027.1:145866-208563 GCA_013397375.1 Toxostoma redivivum | reverse complement strand
GGCAGCGCAGCGCGGAGCCCGGGCCCGGCCGCAGGATGGTGAGGGGCGGCGGGGCGGTGAGGGATCGCGGGATGGTGAGGGGCGGCGGGGCGGTGAGGGATCGCGGGATGGTGAGGGGAGGCGGGGCTGTGAGGGATCGAAGGATGGTGAGGGGAGGCGGGATGGTGAGGGATCGCAGGATGGTGAGGGGCGGCAGGCGGTGCGGGATCGCAGGATGGTGAGGGGCGGCGGGGCGGGGGACCCGGCGGGGGAAGCACCGCCGAGGGAGGGCCCGCTCTGACTCGGCTCCTCTTTGCTCTCTGCCCAGATGCTCTCGCGGGCCAAGCCGGCAGTGGGGAGTACCCCGCCGCCAGGAGACAGACGGAGGAAGAAAGGGAAGGAGGTGCCACAGTTGGAAGAACTCTTGGCCCAGAGGGACTTCACCGGCGCGATCGCCTTGCTGGAGGTGACGAGGTCCCCTCGGGAGAGCTGCCAGCCCCGTGCCCTCAGGGCTGCGGGGCGAGAGCGCCCCTTCGCCTGCCTTGTGACCCTCTCGCCCCCTGGGGCCCTGCAGCAGCGTCTGTTGCTCCCCTGCTTCACAGAGCCGGGTTTGACCTGTGCAGGCTGCCTGCTGCTGCCCTCTGAAATGTGAAAACACCCCAGTAGCAGCCACAGCTGTCAAACCATCCGCGATATATGATAGCCTAGTGTTGCTTTGGTTATCTATGGGGCTTTAGAAACTGTGGCCGCTGACAAAATTCTTATATTCTTTATTCTCTACAAAGTTTAAACAGCACGTGGGTGAGGAGGAGGAGGATGGCAACCTTTGGATCGGATACTGTGCGTTTCATTTGGGTGACTACAAGAGAGCTCTGGAGGTAAGGTGGGGAAATGCTGCTTCCCAAGGTTGGAAATTGGGATGTTTTGATAAAGCAATGACAACAGGAGGAAGATGGTCTGTAATAAGGAACAGCCCTACTAGCCAGTTAAGGTACAAATGTACAGTAATAAGGCAGATACTGTGGGAAGCAGTTTGGATTGGGAAAAAAAAAGGTATTTTGCCTATGAAAATAGAGCTTTTTCACTGTTATGTACTGAGTTGTTTGATACTAAGCTCAGTAGCTTAATTTGTTCTGTTGTATGTCATAGTTCATGTCCTAAATCCATTGCTCCCTTTTTGCAGCTAGGTTTCCACAGTTTCATTTTTCAGGTTTAATAATGTTTCTGTCGTCATTGTGCAGCTTATCTGTGATAGGTATGAAAAAATTATTTCTTTAGAGGTTGGTGCCCCTGACCATTTAATGTACTTTATTGCTCTTCTTTGCATTTTCTTGTATTAGGTATTTCAGTTAAATTAGGCAGTCTTTTTTTCTGAAAGCTTTAAGTCACTAAAATATATGTTAATTGTTCAAATATGTACATTTTAATGTTTGCCGCTTAGAGTTCCGTTGTGTCCATTCACTGTGAAGTGTAACTGAAATATAGCTGGTTTTGCAGTCTTTGAACTTGCTTTCACCAGAATTAATATTAAAAACAGATATTAATTTAAAGTATTAACAAAAGATAATAAAAAGAAAATAAATAGATTATAGAACAATGATGATATTTTCTCTCTTAGATAAATGGTCACATGCACAAGATGCATACATGTAAACTTTAAAGCTTCTAAATAAGTAAGGCACAAGGCACTCTGCCCTTTAAAGAACTGAAGAAAAAAACATCTGTTGGAGATATTAGAAATGCTCAGTGAATCAAATTGACAGTATGCACAGTATAGAATATAGAATAGTAGTTCATGACGTCATGATAAATTAATATTCATGTTTAGACTTGTGGAATTTAAATATTATGAATACAACATGCAATGTGCATCTAGGCATTAGGTGTTAATAGGGAGTGAAAGTTTTTAAAAAAAGAAAAATAACTTGCAATTTCTTTGAAACAGGAAATAATTTGAAAGTAATTTTGAAATAAATTCAGCTTTTTGAAATATCCAGTAGATGTTTTTATAGCCAGAGGTTTCCTTCAACGAAAAGGCAACTGCTTTTTTTTTTTGGTTTTCCCAATTAGTTTTTGCATGTGGCATTTGATTCACCACTAGGTGATGCTCTTGATTCAGGCTTTTAAAAACTGCAACATAGTCGTCTTTTCCTCATTTTTCTACCCAAGAAGGGACAATAAAAGGTTTGTATGAGCGATTTGTAGTTTGATTGTTTGCATATGTTTTAAATGAGAGATCATAATGCTTGTCTTTCCAGATTTAATACATTTTTTTGCACAGTGATAAGTCCTGATAGCTTTGTCGTTTTGTGGTGATGTGGGAAATGAGCATGTGCATCTCAGCCTAGTTTCTTCAGGGACAAAACACTCTAGTTTTAATTTCTATGCCTGTAGGTCTCATTGCACCACGGAGACTGAACTGTCTTTCAGTTATCAACTTCCATGTTGAAGTGTAAAATGCTGTTACCTCATCTGCTGTGTTGCAGAGGTGTTGTTGCTGTATTGTCAAGGACAAATTCCTTAATAATCTATACCCTTGAGATCTTGGAGCAGTCTTTGGGGAGTGGCAGAAACACTGTAAATAAATGCTGTGGGTCAAAGATTCTGCTGAATTCTCCAGAATGACATTGCACACAATCTAAATGATTCACACTCCTGTATGTTCCTGCAAGTGACAACACATAGTCTATGGCACTATATTCACAGTTCATGGTTTGCATTCCATGTATCTGATAAGGGTCTTCAGAAATCACACTGTTCCATGCTTTTATTAATGATGATACTTTGATAGTGAGCCAGGCGTGTTGGTTGCATAGCAACTTTTGGAGAAGCTTGGGAATTGCAGTGAGGTGGCCATCATGCGCCACCAGGAGAAACAGGGAAGAAGTGATAAACACACAGGCATCTGGCTCCAGGAATATCTTCAGAGAGAATGACAGCAAAATCACTGTCACATTCATGTGAAAGAATTCACATTCTCGTATCACAGTCACACCAACAACAGTTAGGTATCCTCAAGTCACCAACCTCAGCCTCACTAGGGTCACACTTTCCCCTTCTTAACAGCAGATGCCTTTCTCAAAGGTTATGCCACTGACCCTGGTCTGGTGGGATCATCCCTATTGCTATATTCCAGTTTACAAATGGTATTGAAATGGGCTTGACTCTTCCAGCAGTCATGGTGCAGTTCTTCTTGGGGACTGACTAGCTTCCTTCATGGACAAACTTATTTTTACTGAGTAGCTCTTGTCTTCCTGGCATCATATGGCAAGCAGAGCTTCCCTGCTCTGTGGTGACGTTGAATTAGTTTTCTGGAATCTTCCACATCTAGTGTCCATAATGGGGAAAAACCCATCTGTCTTTCTGCAGCAGCTGCCACTTGTTAACCCTAATGTTAAATCTTCTGAAAAATTTCCCAGTGTCACCCAAGTACAAGAACTAGAGCATCAATCAGGCCAATTATTCTGTTTCTAAGCTGCCTGGTCTTATAAACTGAGTCAGCAGGGACCTTAAGAAAGTGAGGGCTTGTTATTATTTTTATATATATATATTTTTATGTACGTATATTTAAAAAATTTACAAGACAAATTGGCACCAGCAAGTGCACTTCTTGGTTGGATTCAAGAACAAGTTTCACACTTTCAGTCTGTACCCTCTGCTTCTAGGCACATGGGATGCTGGCATGGTGCAGCTGCTGGACATGGTAATGCTATTTTTGCTCATCAACTGCATACATGAGAGCAAAGAATGATCCCTGGGCCAGAGCCTTCAATGCATTGTTTCTGTCAAAATCCTACAACCTACATACAGCCAGCGACAGTCTCTCCAATCTGCTACCTCCCTCCTGGCAGAGAAGTAGGAGCCATTCCCCCACTTCACTGAACAGGACCTCCTGCCAGCTTGACTCAGGGTAATTTTAGTCAAATGGTAAATCATAGAAGGACCAGGGCTGTACTGTTCATCCATGGCAGTAGCTTGAGCAATTCTGTGGAAAGTGTGAGAAAACACTCCAGTTCCTGATAGGTGAAGATAGAAAGAAAAAAGTGGATTTTTTAGCTCTGGGAGTTCTCTAGGCCTCTCTATCATGACGGTAGCCCAGTTATGATAAGTATCTCAATCCAGACAAGTAATAAGGGCATTGAGTTGGCCCTCCTCATTGTCAGTCTGTAGGCAATCAGCTGTAGGCAATCAAACTGGCAGCCTGCTTTTGAGGAAAACTGCATGTGTCTAATGATAGAGGCATGAGGAGGAGGAGAGTAAAATAGCAAGAAGTTGTTAATGCNGAAAGATTCCAGATGGTCCCAATAAACAGCAGTGGCCTATTCAGTCTCAGAGCTCCGTGACAGGCCTACATCAAGATTAAACTGGCCTCAGTAGGAAAGGTTGGCCTCCATGTAAATGTTTTATTTTTCAAAATAATAATTATTATTATATTTATTACATTTGTATTTATTTATTGTAAATATTGTTGAACAGCTGAAGTCTGAAGTCCCTGAAGTACTAGCAAAAGTGAGCTGGCTTTTAAGGGGTGCTCCTTACCAGTATCTTCCCTGTTTGGGAGTGCAGTTTACTTTTACTTGGCAACAAAACAATAATTCTTTACGCTTGCAAACTCTAAATTTTATTGTTGTCAGCATGTTTGTGTTCTTGGGATTTGTTGTCCCTTGGGCATGGCTTATTTTATCTTGTGCTGTGTATATATATATATCTGTCCTTTTCCCCAGAGGTAAGAAGTCTTCCACCCACAGTGGCTCAATCTGGTGAACTCTCCATAGGCAGAGGGGACTTCCAGTTCATGTTTCGAGAATGAGTACAGAGTCAGCAAGGGGTTGTTTTCCTTGAGGGGATGAGTGGCTTGCGGTGATCTGGAGTACATGGATGATATTCCTTCAGCAGGTCTTGTGAGAACCTCGTGTGACCCTGCCTGCTTTGCCTTATGTTGCCTGTCTCCATGGCTGGATGAAGAGCAGGAGCACCAGTAGCAGGCACTTCCATTGGGATGGTCCTTCCAAGGAATTTATCAGAGCTGTGACACAGGAAAAAAAAATGGCATTGAGATACCTCCCTGCCTCTGTTTTTAGTACCTGTTGTTATTATGAGAAAAGATGTTTATCTTCAGGAATATAATTGTCCAGTGCTGCAAAGTTTGGTGGGTTTTTTTGTTTAAAAATGTAGATTGAAAGATGGATTTGTTGAGTTTTTGCTGTTTCATAAATAACAAGAAATGAAGCAGTCTGTGGCAGAATTAAAGGATATGTAATGCATGTAGANGTAGCTCTTGTCTTCCTGGCATCATATGGCAAGCAGAGCTTCCCTGCTCTGTGGTGACGTTGAATTAGTTTTCTGGAATCTTCCACATCTAGTGTCCATAATGGGGAAAAACCCATCTGTCTTTCTGCAGCAGCTGCCACTTGTTAACCCTAATGTTAAATCTTCTGAAAAATTTCCCAGTGTCACCCAAGTACAAGAACTAGAGCATCAATCAGGCCAATTATTCTGTTTCTAAGCTGCCTGGTCTTATAAACTGAGTCAGCAGGGACCTTAAGAAAGTGAGGGCTTGTTATTATTTTTATATATATATATTTTTATGTACGTATATTTAAAAAATTTACAAGACAAATTGGCACCAGCAAGTGCACTTCTTGGTTGGATTCAAGAACAAGTTTCACACTTTCAGTCTGTACCCTCTGCTTCTAGGCACATGGGATGCTGGCATGGTGCAGCTGCTGGACATGGTAATGCTATTTTTGCTCATCAACTGCATACATGAGAGCAAAGAATGATCCCTGGGCCAGAGCCTTCAATGCATTGTTTCTGTCAAAATCCTACAACCTACATACAGCCAGCGACAGTCTCTCCAATCTGCTACCTCCCTCCTGGCAGAGAAGTAGGAGCCATTCCCCCACTTCACTGAACAGGACCTCCTGCCAGCTTGACTCAGGGTAATTTTAGTCAAATGGTAAATCATAGAAGGACCAGGGCTGTACTGTTCATCCATGGCAGTAGCTTGAGCAATTCTGTGGAAAGTGTGAGAAAACACTCCAGTTCCTGATAGGTGAAGATAGAAAGAAAAAAGTGGATTTTTTAGCTCTGGGAGTTCTCTAGGCCTCTCTATCATGACGGTAGCCCAGTTATGATAAGTATCTCAATCCAGACAAGTAATAAGGGCATTGAGTTGGCCCTCCTCATTGTCAGTCTGTAGGCAATCAGCTGTAGGCAATCAAACTGGCAGCCTGCTTTTGAGGAAAACTGCATGTGTCTAATGATAGAGGCATGAGGAGGAGGAGAGTAAAATAGCAAGAAGTTGTTAATGCTGCTGGGTGGCAAACATATGCCACAGGTTGACTCTTAGAACCGATTTGAGAGTACTTAGTTTGTTTAGGTTGGTTTATTTAGAAAGGAGGGAGGAAAGTTCTTTTGAAGTAGAGAGACTGATGACTTTGAGAGACTGATGTTGAATGGCTTTCAGTGAGGAAAGGGGCAGCAGTACATAGTCCGAACACATGGCCTGGAACTACAGGATAAGGAGCACATAATGTTCCTAATTTTTATTTAGTATTTCCATAGATTCACATTAATACTACTGGAACACTCTTTATATATTGCTTGCTTTGAATGGCCAAGCCAGAACATGGCTTGTGTTTATGCACTTTGTCTTTCTAATTAATCTGCCTGAAGCCCTAGCCAAAGGAGACCTTTGGGTACATTTAATCTGAATGAATTTTGAAAGATTCCAGATGGTCCCAATAAACAGCAGTGGCCTATTCAGTCTCAGAGCTCCGTGACAGGCCTACATCAAGATTAAACTGGCCTCAGTAGGAAAGGTTGGCCTCCATGTAAATGTTTTATTTTTCAAAATAATAATTATTATTATATTTATTACATTTGTATTTATTTATTGTAAATATTGTTGAACAGCTGAAGTCTGAAGTCCCTGAAGTACTAGCAAAAGTGAGCTGGCTTTTAAGGGGTGCTCCTTACCAGTATCTTCCCTGTTTGGGAGTGCAGTTTACTTTTACTTGGCAACAAAACAATAATTCTTTACGCTTGCAAACTCTAAATTTTATTGTTGTCAGCATGTTTGTGTTCTTGGGATTTGTTGTCCCTTGGGCATGGCTTATTTTATCTTGTGCTGTGTATATATATATATCTGTCCTTTTCCCCAGAGGTAAGAAGTCTTCCACCCACAGTGGCTCAATCTGGTGAACTCTCCATAGGCAGAGGGGACTTCCAGTTCATGTTTCGAGAATGAGTACAGAGTCAGCAAGGGGTTGTTTTCCTTGAGGGGATGAGTGGCTTGCGGTGATCTGGAGTACATGGATGATATTCCTTCAGCAGGTCTTGTGAGAACCTCGTGTGACCCTGCCTGCTTTGCCTTATGTTGCCTGTCTCCATGGCTGGATGAAGAGCAGGAGCACCAGTAGCAGGCACTTCCATTGGGATGGTCCTTCCAAGGAATTTATCAGAGCTGTGACACAGGAAAAAAAATGGCATTGAGATATCTCCCTGCCTCTGTTTTTAGTACCTGTTGTTATTATGAGAAAAGATGTTTATCTTCAGGAATATAATTGTCCAGTGCTGCAAAGTTTGGTGGGTTTTTTTGTTTAAAAATGTAGATTGAAAGATGGATTTGTTGAGTTTTTGCTGTTTCATAAATAACAAGAAATGAAGCAGTCTGTGGCAGAATTAAAGGATATGTAATGCATGTAGATGTGTAAGAAATATCAGAATATGCTAACTAGTGCCTTTCTGTAGCTGTTCACTGTAAATCTTAAAATGGGAAAAGTTAGGAACAAGTATATTTACTACAAATTACTAATCTTTATCTATAAGGAAATCTTGAATTTGTCCAATACTGACATATAGGCTTGAATTTTAATGCAGTGGTCTCCAAACAATTTTGCTGTACCCCTATTAGTAAAACATTTTTAAGTGCACGCCCCCAATGTATGTACACACATTTATACATTTATAAATTATATACAGGTGCCACTGTACTAACATGTAATTATAAAACATACACAAAAATAGGAACTAAAAAAAGAATGTAACGAGATTAAATGTTATTTTAAATATTTATTTTAGTTATTAATAATAAAAAAAAATTCTCGCTGCACTTGATGTTATTATATTGCATAACCTCAGACTTAACACACACTTCCACAGGTTTAATATACACTAAGACACTACCTGCAGGTTTACAAAAACACCTTTAACACTTGCTCCAGTAAGTATTCACAAAGAGATTTCCCTGGTGTTCATGGCTCCCAGGCTTTGACTGGAGGAGAACTTAGGAATGCAAGAGAAGTTGGTTATATTGATGCCTTTATAACTTACATATGTTGGGGTTTATATATGTAAATAATATTTTATAATAATATATTTACAATATAAATATGTTTCATATATGTATAACTTCAATATTGACAGAAATCGTGCTCATACATGATGATTTATGGTACTGCTTGTCCCTGTGGTCTGTTATATTGCTGTACACAAAAAAGACTTAAGGACATAGCTTAAAACATAGTAGTTTTATTGTAAGGACTGCAGTGAGCTTCAGAATAAATTGATTGAACTCAGTAATTTAATGATACATTGTAAAATCACAGAAGAAAGAATGATTTTTAATACAAGTATGTGCTATTACGCATTTTTTAAAAATCAACCTTCTCTTCTGTTACAGGAATATGAGGCCTTAACCAAGCAACCAACTTGCAGTCCAGATGTTTGGGTGAACCTTGCCTGTACGTACTTTTTTCTGGGGATGTACACACAAGCAGAACAAGCAGCTTTGAAAGGTGAGATGTATGGCTCTGTTGGAAAAGACTGCTTATTGATTTGGGCACTTAAAGTCATTTCCAGACAAAGTATGCAATAAAGGATACTTTTGAGGAAAGTTTTTTGGGTTTGGGGTTTTGTTTGGGGGTTAGTTAATTTTAACTTTCATTTAACAGGAGAATTATGATGCAGTTTCCTTCCTAAAAATACCTTAGGCATGTGGAGCAGCTGGAACTAAAAGAAGCATCTGCAAAATAATTTCTCTTGTTTTTTTAATTATTAATTTCTAAATACAGAACCCAGCATATGCCAACCAGCAACAAAAGGTTACTTTTCTTTTGACTGGTTCTGTGTGTCTGAGCTAGCACAGATGAAGCAAATTAGGCCAGTGAAATTATAAAAAAAAGTAAGCATCTGAGAGAATTCAGCATTCTCCCTGATGAAGAGAAGAACTCTGTTTAGGTGGTTTGAGTGAGTTAGTAGGTGGTCTCGTTGCCTTGTAAGTCAGATGTTAGTGATCTGATTCTTTAAGGCATGGAGTTCAGTAGTCATGTTATTACAATTCTACTTTTAACATGAATGGGATCATTTAAAGAGCAAGAATGGAAATTAGATTCCAGGGCAATTTTTACTGCCTAAAAATGTTTCTGTAGTTTAATTTTGTTGCCCATCACTTTTTATGTGATTTATAATCACTTCAGTGATTTATATTGTTTTCTATAACCGTAGTATCTCAGTACTTTTTAAGTAGAATTAATAGTAGCGTTATCTCACTCAATTTCTGACTCTTGCCTTCTTAGGATAGAACTCTTATTGAAGGATGGGGTTTCTCCTTTCTTTCATTAGTCTTCTTGTCTTGGGCTGAAAATAGGGTAGGAAGAAAATAATTGTGTACTTTCTTCTGCTGAGAAGGAGTGCCTTCCAAAAGAACAGCTTTGTAATATTTTTTAAAAATGATTAGTACTTATATCCCTTTAAAATCTTCAGAAAGATCATTCTGAGCTTGAATCCCACAACTGGAAATGTTTTTTTATTTTCAATTGTAAAAAAAATCTCATGCAGAGCTTTGTGATTTGTATTGTTCAAGAGGTGTGTAAATTTCTAATATTCACAAATAATTTAATCTTCAATGTACCACAAATTTGAGCTTTGGAGAGTGCAACCCAGGACTTGAAATGAATCTAAAAATAAATGGGCAATAGAGCTTTGCGGTGTCACTGTGACCTAAAGCACGGAGAAAGCATGCAGCTGCATCCTGCACCAGTTGGAGCCATTGTCATCAGCCTCACATCTTGTGAGTTACAGTAATCCATTCTAGAGATGACACATACACAGATGGGCATGCACATTTATTAAGTGGGAGCTGGATGTGAGGGAAGGTTAATGTTTGCTATGCCCCTTCAGATTAGTTAATAGTAGTATGGTAAGTGGCAGAGTAAGGGGTGCAGTTAGGCTACTTGGACACTGGAAGCAAGGGTAGGAATATTAAGAAAGCAAGAGTGGGAGGGAGCGTAGCTAGGGGAGGGAACAGAAGATAACTGAGTGGTCACATTAGTTCAGATCCTGATCAGTTCATGATTTTATGTAATTGTTTAAGAAGGAGAGCATGCCAGTTTTATAATGAGGTACCAAACCTTTCTTGTGAGTACTGTAATCCTGGTGATTTCTGGCTACTTAAGCTTGGTGGTGTGACTTAAGAAGTCACAGCTGAGGATTTGAAACACTTGTCCTTTCCCCACTGAAATCTTCCAAGTGTGGTATATTCCCTTTTCAATCTTTCTTATATTGAGGTTAAACCTTTTTATTTTTAAGTCAGATCCTCTTTTAAGTTTTTTTAACAATTTAGGATTGCATCAGTGGTGGCTGTTTGCAATATAGTATTGACAGTTGAGGCCACGTCATCTTCCATGGTTTTGCTCTCTTCCATGGTTTTGCAAAGATCCAGGTAAAGTCTTTAGAAGAACACCATTTATCCAATACTGCCTTGAATACCGCTGAAAAAATGATAGGCAGTGTTAATATTAGGCTTCTTACTATTGCTATTTTGGGATTATTTTGCCCAAATTCTTGTATAGTGCATGCTGTTTATTGCTGAAAGTAGCATACTGCTAAAACAAATTAAGGAGAACTAATTTAGTTTCAGCTGTAATTCTAAATTTCTACAGTGACAGAATCTCTGTGTGAAAGGGAACATAAATACCAGCTAGCTTTCTGGAATAGGTTTTCCACACAAACATGTAAATATCTTGAAATCAAATAAAATTCTTTCTTGCCATATACTGTTGCTGCTGCTTAAGGAAATTGTTGTTAACTTTCATTGCATTAGGAAAAATTTGCAGGATACTCAAAATTTAGGAAACTATCATTAAAAGCCATGAGGTAATTAATGTATTCATAAAAATACATAGTCCATAATCTCTTGTGGAGCAAGTTTTTATCTTTATTTTATAACAGATGTGAGTTGATCTCTTAGCTTGTTATTTAATTCAAACTTCATGGAATAGAGGGGATGGGGAGGTCATTAAGGACAGCCATCACGGCTTCACCGAGGGCAAGTCCTGCCTGACCAACTTAGTGGCTTTCTATGATGGAGTGACTCCATCAGTAGGCAAGGAAAGGGCTATGGATGTCATCTATCTGGACTTCTCTAAAGCTTTTGATACAGTTCCCCAAAACATTCTTCTCTCTAAATGATATAGATAGGGATTTGATGGGTCGACTGTTAGGTAGAGTAGGAATTGGTCAGACAGTAAGATCCAGAGAGTAGTGATCAATGGCTCAGAGTCCCAATGGGCATCAGTGAGCAGTGGTGTCCCTCATGGGTCCCTATTAGAATCAATGTTATCTAATATCTTCATTAATGACACAGACAAAGGGACCAAGTGCAGCCTCAGCAAGTTTGCAGATAACGCCAAGCTGAGTGGTGGGGCTCTGTAGTATCCTTTTAGAGAACTGCCTGGGAAATTATTCCAGGCCCTAGCCTTTCAGCTCTGTTCTCTGAACCATTTCTCAGGGTGATAAGCTGTTTTTCAGCTGAAGGCCAAGAAGCCTTTCCCAGGAAAAATAAATTGGTCAAAACACAGAGGAATTAATAATAAAGATAAAGACACCTATTTGCTGTTAACAGACCCTGGGAATAGAGTGTCTTCTCTCTAGACCAATCATCTTTATTCTAGTCTCATTGTTACGAGTTGTGCTACTTAAACAGTGAGTTTTCTGAATAAACTTCATCATCTTCTCGTCTTCTCCTTCATCTCGAGAATGACCGTGTAACTGTCTCTTTACTCTGCCGCAGCTAAAAGGTTAACACCCTAACACCAAAGTCACAGGGCTCACACACTTGAAGGGTGGGATGCCATCCAGAGGGATCTGGCCAGGCTTGAGAGATGGATCTGTGAGAACCTCAAGAAGTTCAACATGACCAAGTGCAAGGTGCTGCACCTGGGTTGGGGCAACCCCAGGTATCAACACCAGCTGAGGGATGCACAGGTTGACAGCAGCCCTGCCAAGAAGGACTTGGGAGTGCAGGTGGACAAGAGGCTGGACACAACCCAGCAATGTGCGCTCAGCCTGGAATGTCAGTTGTATCCTGGGCTGCATCCAAAGCAACATGAGCAGCAGGGCCAGGGAGGGAATTTTGCCCCTCTGCTCTGGTGAGACCCCACCTGCAGTGCTGCATCCAACTCTGGGGTCCCCAGCACAGGGAGATCATGACCCTGCTGGAGCAAGTCCAGAGGAGGACATCCAAAATGATGAGAGTGATGGATCACCTTTCTTACAAGGAAAGGCAAAGAAAATTGGATTTTTCAGCTTGGAAAACAGAAGGCTTCAGGGAGACCTCGTTGAAGTCTCCAGTACCTTTCCAATACCTAGATGAGGCTTACAGGAGAGCTGAACAGGGACCATTAACACAGGCATGTAGTGATAGGACAAGGAGGAATGTTTTTTAATTGAAAGAGAGTAGGTTTAGATTAGATACAAAGGAGAAATTCTTCACTGTGAGAATGGTGAGGGGTTGCCCAGAGTTCTATCCCTGGAAGTGTTCAAAGACAGGCTGAACAGGGCCTTAAGCAACCTGTTCTAATGGAAAGTGTTCATGGCTATGGCAAGGTGGTTGGAATTAGATATCTTTAAGGTCCCTTCTAATCTAAGCTGTTCTGTGAGTCGATGATTCTCTCAGGAAAGTCTAAATATCAAAAGTCATATAAAAATAATTACTGCAAATGTAAACTAAGAAGTAGAGAAAAAGGCAATAAAGAAAAATCCCTCCTTGAAGGTTTTTCATTATAATTGTATTTTACCTCCTCTAGGCTTTCTTCCAAATTCCTTTCAGATATTTCTGACTTCTCCTTTTCCCCTGTTGTCCGCTCACATTGCAGTTACTAATATTCCTGGTTCTGAGGTGAAGGTAGAGTTACTTCCAAGTCAGCTACTGTTGTTTTGTAGTCATCCCATAGTGAAGCTGCCAAGTGATGCTTTGCTAACTCCTTTTGCATCTATATTCTCACACATTGGCTGAACATATGTTTTCTGTGCTGTGGGTAGCCAATCTTGTCTTGAGAGAATGAGGCTTAAACTATTGATCTTGATTTAGTATATAATAATAACAAGAAATTATTATTTTTTTTCATTATAAAAACTAATACTCTCATGTTGCATTCACAGTTCCTGTGCCTTGCAAAGGCCAAAGAACAGAAACTCAGCCTGGCACGCTTGGACTGTGATCCTGGCAACTGATCCGAGTGTTTAGAAGCCTGTATAGTGCTCTCAGAAGCTGTTGGCTTGCATTAAGAAAGAAACTAAGAACTAAAGCATAAGAACAAAAATTGTTCTTTTAAACCACAAAATGTGCACATAAGTGGGGCTGCAGTTAAAGACTGTTATGAAAAACAGTCGTTTTAGGATAAATGGAATCTTAGAATTAAATTTAAGATTCATGCACAGACAGGGTTTTATTGCTGAGCCATTCATTAAAGTTGGGGGGTTTTTTCATCCCTTCCAATTTTTGATGGGAAAAGCTTTGTAATTACTTTGCTTCTTCATGTCTCTGTATGTGTCAGATCTGAATGTGGTTTAACTGAACAGAGAACTCATTTTACAGCCTATATTGCAAGGAGCAATATTGTACAAAAGCAGACCAGAGAGGGGTTAGTAATAACAATGACATTTTCCAAACTGGTTTTGCTTATTCATAAATAATGATTTTCAGGTGTGAAATAGTTGTCACCAGTGAAAATGTTCAGTTACAAGCAGGCACAGAACAGTTATTGGGTTTTCCTTTTCTTAGGATTGCGTGTTCACCTACATGATTTAATCTCCCTTGTTGCTTGTACTTTTTTTGGTGCATTTTAGCTGAAGTTTTGAACCAGCCTTTTCATATATGGAACTTTCAAAGCATACAAATGAAAATATCACATGTTTAANCTCGCAGGGAAAAAAGGGTCCAAGACCAGATCTCCCCACTGTCTTCCAACTCCACGTGCCAGCTGTGAGAGAGCCCTCCCCCCTGACCCCCTTCCTTTTCCGGCTCCGTTTTTTTTCCATTCTCCCCTCCCCTCACCTTCCGGTGAGAGGCAACTAACTTGTAGCCACGAGTACTTAGCATAACAATGGGGAAAAATTCCATAGAAAAGAAAAGAAATTATTCAACCCCCAACAATTCTAAAAGCTACTAACCTTATTTTCTTGTTTTGTTTTTTTTTTTAATATAGTGGAAGCTACAGCCCAGGAGTAATTAATTTGATGATCTTTAATTTACTGTGCTTAGTATGAGTGAAATTAAATGTGTGCGTATTGCAAGTAACTGTGCATAGCTGAACTGCCATTTGAGTTTTGTGGGAACGGGAAAATTTCAGTGAATATCCTCTGTAAATTTCATTCCAGAAAATTCTGAACAGTTGAGCTGTTCAAACGGTGTAAGTGTAAACCTTACTGCTGCACTATGTTTTTTTAAACATTTTTCCTATTCCCTTTCATTTTCCCTTTCACTGGTGAAACTTTGGTTTTGAGGCACAGAGGGCTTCATTCAGCTACTATGTTCAGATGAGCAGAGTGTTGTTTCTCAGGGATAAGGAGAATAAGGTTTCCTCTGGTCATATTTTCTGCTGTCAGGATGGAGCCTTCTAAGCCCTGCTCCATTCCTACCAGCTCCTGCTAGGTGTGTTTAACATGTGTTCTATGCCTGTTGATGTGTGAAGGGCTCTATAGAATATGAATTATGTGCTAGATGGGATTTGTTAATGCTGGATCCATCACCAGCAGTGCCTTGTACTCTTATGAGAGGGCACGAGTGCCAGATTGTCCATGACTCTATTTCATCATCTTTTTACTGCCTGAGATAGCAATATGGAGCCCACCAAGAGTCTAAGCTGCATAGTGAGTTTGACATTTTGTTTAATAACTAGTAAAGACATCTTCAACAATGTCTTCATTCTTACTGTAGTTGCTTATTATATTTTAACAACTACTTCAGTAGGTGTCTGTCAGTGTCAGCACATAAAAATATACAGAATGCTTTTAAGACCTATGACAGCTGTGACAGTAGTGCCTGGAAAAACAGCACTGATCATGACAAAAATTCTGGCAAAGGAATATCAGTGTATTTTCTAAGTGGAAAGAGATATCCTGTCCAGCTACTTCAGTGCTTGGGTACAAGGCCAGTACTAGACCTGGGGCAGGGTCCAGTTTGTTGCTGTGCAGCATTATCATTATGTATGTTATGATCCCAAGAATCCCAAGATTGCTTAGTACTGATTTAGAAAAAAAAAAGTAGTCATTGTCTTGAAAAAGTAGAAGACTGTGCTTCCCTGTAGCATTAATAGATCAGTGACAATGCAATTCAGTAGCAGCAGAGAATAATAAAAGAACAAACTAATGTCCCTTAAATGTCCCTTAAAAAATCATTATCTCTGATGAGGCAGTTGTATCACTTCCTGCTCCAGTGATTGACATCTTTATCCAATATTCATGACCCCATTCTTTCTGAAAACTGACCTTGCTCATTTACTTCCTTGTCTTCCTCAAAGAATGCATTTGGCACCAAGAGAAAAGAAACTGCTGATATTTAATGTTTCCATATTTCTGCTTACTATATTGGCAGGGCTATATTTGTGGGGGGTTTTAAGCAGCTTATTTTAAAGAATATCAGATAGCTAGTATCATATACTATCTTATGAAGCAGGACACCTTTCCACCCTCCATATATCCATGCATGCCATCAAAACTCAGATTTCATCTTTTGCCTGTTTTTAGGTGTTAAATAATGTGGGCTAACCCTCCAGCTTTTGCCAAGAAGTAAATAATAATTTTGGTGTCAGATCACATGCCAGGTTTGCAAGGGCAGCCTGCACTTGCTGGTTGACCAGTGAAACAAAAATTGCTTGGTTTAGATTCTTGACAGTATTGCTTGCCAGTCAAAATTTTCACAGTGAAAATAATGCTAAAACACACACAAAAGGGAAGAAAAAAAAGACTTACTCAAAAAAAAGAACATTGGTGTCTTTACCCATAGTACTGTGATTATACAATATGTTGAGTATAAATCCCACAATCTATCCTGCTTGTATTTTTGGAGTCTTTGATGACCAAATGTTTTGAATTGTGAAGGATGGTTGTGGTTCAAGTTTCTCACAAAAGCACATGTAGGGTCCATGTGCAGCCCTTCTAAACTTTGATTTTAAAACCTATCAATTAATGCTGGGGAACATGTAGCGTGAAGAGCATGCATTTAAATTAAGATACTCTCACTTTCTAACTCAGTGGATGAAATATCCATACTATCATGTCAGTTATACTACTACAGCTGCCTGTGCAATATTTATTGTAGATCAGAAACTTTCTGTGCTTTAATAAATAGCCTAATTCTCACCTATATCCTAGACTGAAGACCATTTAGCTTCTTAACAGCTTGATGCTCTGTTAGAAGTATCTTACAAGATGTTGTGGTCTTGTGAGAGTGCTTTCATACCACCTCTGTATTTTGGACTTCTATTCTAGTAGTTCTTTAAAGATACAATGCACTGTCCTAATTTTCTAGGAACATGGTTAAATAACAGAGCTTGCTAAAGAAAAAAAGGAAGAAATAGTTGCTGTATGCATTAGAAGTAGGTGGGCAGTCTTGTGCTGCCAATCTGATCAGAATGGCCTGGGTTTTGGCACTGTCCACTGTGTCACAGTTTACTTACTATGTGAAGTAAGAGTAAGAAACCTGGAAATCTCTCCCTGAATTGCTTAAAAAAGAAAAAAAAATTCCATCTTCAGGGAGTAAGCGGGGAAGAGGGATTGTGATTTGAGCCCTCTTTTATGGTTTAGTATGTCAGAAGAATTACAGCCTTGTGTTACAGGCTATTGCTGTGCTAACTCTGCACTTTTGTGGCCTTATAAACACAGTAAGTAATTCTGCTTTTTGTAAAGATTCCATGTACACCCCCTCTGTGGAACATGGTTTGCCAGCTGGTTGGTCTGAGCAAGAATGAGAGTGCTCATTAGGCTGAGAAAAGTACAGGAAACAAGGGAAGGCTTTTTGGAAGATTGCTTCCAAAAGAAATGAATAGCTGTTTGACGAGGACATTTGTCGCTCTTGGTGAAGCAAAAGGCTCTGGTGACTTAAAACTCTGCAGTTTACAATCTGTTTCATATAGAGTGAATTCAATGGAATTCCTAATCCTGCTAGAGCAAGAAATTTCATTAACTTTACTGGCTCTAGTAAGAAGATATCCGCCTTAAATCTCTTGCCATATCTTAGTCTGAACCTTATCTGCTCTGGCTGTAGAATTCTTTCATGTGCCTTTCATTCCTACGGACAGAAGAAATATTAGAAGTACAATGTAATGTGCATGCCTAACAAAATGGTAACAGCACTGGCTTTTTCAGTACACTAGAAATTGTTGAGTTTCCTGGAATTATAAATCAAAACTTACTTCAAATGTGACACATCATATAAGGAGCCTTGAGTTTATATGTTGCTGCTTTTTATTTTGAAAAGGTGCTATGCTTATGTGTCACAAAAAAACCCCCAGAGAATTATGCAATCACTGCAGGGAAATGATAATGCAATTCATAGAAGTTTTAAGGCTCATGGAAGGTAGAGGCAAATGAAAAATTATTTTCAACAGAGATTTAAAAAGAAATAGTCAGGGAATGAAGATAGGAATGAGGAAGACCTCTAAATGACTCTAAAATTGGTAGCATCTCCCCCAGGGCATGACCTGCAAAGGACTCTTAGTGAAGAACTTTACTTGGGCTAATTAATGAAAGAATAGGGGTGCATTCATATCTATTGAGAAAGAAAGTTAAAAATATAAAGAGATACCCTGTGAGTAGTTCATGACAATAATGCTTACTGAATTTCCCTTTCAGCACCTAAGAGTGGTCTCCAGAACCGTTTACTCTTTCACCTGGCACATAAGGTATGATATCTTTTCTTCACTCCTGCTTTGTTTGTTTTCTTTTCAATTTGGTAATGTGTAATTTATGCTGGCAACCTGGCAGAATAATTAAAATGCCTGTGGTGGCGGAAGAATAAACATTTTTCATAGCTACCCTGCTGTATTAAAATGTGGAGGAGAAAGCAAGTATGAAAACATGATCTCAGAATAGATGCTCTCAACGTGTTTCTAAGGAAAGTATTACCAATACACTTCACTTAAGTCATACAATAGGAGTGTGATGGTATTTTTGATGATGAGGAGCATGTAACCTTAATAGAATCAGAAATGTTGAAGCCACTATTATACTTCTTTTTTCTAAATGTACCAAGTTTTCTTAACTTGCAGCTCTCATACACATAGCAATTTGACCAAAATGGTGTATATTCTATTACTGATCCTCTTAAGTAGTTCAGTATCCAGGAAATCATATTGTTAATAGCATGAAATTTAATTTAATTTCAACAACAATTAGGTGCTTATTTCACTTACCACACATAGCTGTCTTCCCTTAGATTAGGTTTTGTACTTTCCTGTACTGAATACTTGCGAAGTATTCTGCTACTAAAGACATTGACTTAAAAGGAAGTATAAATCCTAAATGTTAGCTTTGAGGTCAGATTCTCTTTACTTAAATATCTGTTAGTTTTAAGAGAGAAATCTTAAAGCATTTTTACAATGGCATTGGCACTTACAGATGTCTGTGATGAACTAGGAATTATGCAACTTCTCTTTATCTAGTTGGTCATTGGAAATAAAGGGTTTTACTGAAACTATGAAGCCCATTGCTTTCAATTCTGTTAAGCAACTTAATCTTACCTTTTAACTTTTTGATTGGCTCAAAGAGAGAGGAGAAGGATTTGAAGAAAAACTAGCAGATAGGTGGAAAAATAAATATATAATATTAGAATTTGTGTCTAAGAGAAATTCATAATTAGTGTTGAATCAGCAAAACCAGCAAAGGGAAGTAGTGATTAAGGCAATATGTGATTTGAGAAGACTGATTAGGTAAATAGCCTCAACTTCACTATTGTAATACAAATATAATGGGTATTTTTAACTCTGTTCCTTGTTTTTAGCTTTCTGTATGTGTGTTTTATGTGCTATTCAGCAATGCTTTTAAAAAGAAATCATTTACTTAAAGAAACTGGAAATTGGAGGCTGGTGAAAATGAACTTGTTAGTGCTGTAAAGAAGACTTTTAAAAATTACAGCTTGTGTGTTTGCAAGCCTTATGTTTTTCTGCTATTCATGAGACATTAGATTTGGATCTACAAACTGCAGAATTTTTGCTGGCTTGAATAATTACAATGAAATTTTGCGCTGCAAAATTCTGTTTGCCAAAATAATTAATTCAGCTCTTTCCCTTATCCATCAAAGCACATGAGATGTAATTATATCTAAATCACACCATAAAGGAAAATGTGTGCTTAGTTTTAGCCTAACATTTATCCAGTTTGAACTCATCTGCCTCTTTAATGTTTGTCTTTCTCCACTGGTCAAATTAACTTTAGCAGCAATTTTCTAGATATTTACCGCTGTTTACCAGCAAGGACAAAACTAACCTGGTTAATTAAAAAGCTTTTCTTGTTGGACTCTTCGGAGAATGTGTTCCACTCTTTTTAGTTCAGTGATGAAAAGAAACTGATGAGCTCTCACCAGAACCTGCAAGATGTTACAGAAGATCAGCTTAGCCTGGCATCTATCCACTACATGCGGTCCCACTACCAAGAAGCTATTGATATCTACAAGCGCATTCTGCTGGATAATCGGTGCGCATCTCTAAACCCTATTGGAGCATCTATGTTATTGGTGGTATTTCAATTTCAAATAGGTGCTTGGTTTTTGAAAGTAGACATTTTCAACAACTACTATGTCCCTTTCCCATCACAGAATGTGCACCAGTTGCAGCTTCTCAATTTTGTTCATTCAAAGTATTATTGAAAACCCCACATTTAAAAAGAAGTCTGCTTTCTCTTGTTTTCTTTTTGCAAAATTGTTGGTTAATTCATTCTGGAGTCTTTTTTATTTTGTTACTCATTTCTTCTGAAATTATATATGGTTATGTACCTGCTTTGTTTTTTTATTTTTCCCTCTCTGATGGCCAGTCTTGTGACCTTGCTTGAATTATTGACTTCTCCTTCACCTGTTAGCCTTCCTTAGAAGGGCTCAGTTCTTGGGTTTTATGCATTCTTTTAAGTCTGAAATTCTTTCCTTTTACGTTTATCCTCTGTGACACTTGTTGATGGGTTTTTCTGTCATGTTCTGCAAATTTTTAGTTCAGAATTTAACAAGGAACAAATTGGATTCATAAGTGGCTGGAAGTATTTTTAATAAAATAGAAACTGCTGTCCCAGAATACTGCTATCTCTTGGCACTATCTCCTCTTGAATGTTTCAGAGAAATCCATCATAATGCGTATATCATGTAATGCTTGGGAAAGAGATTTTAACCTCCAGTCCTGCAGAAACAATCACTCAAAGCTAAATGAGTAACCTTTATAACACTTATCCTTTTACTTGGGTTTTTCACAAATGCTTCTCTTTTTTCTGTCTAGTTCTTCTGGCTTGACTGCTTGTAATGACAACGATTTTTTGAAATAATTGTACTCGGTACAATCTTGTATGTGCATATTAAAGGTCTTTGAGTGTATTGCTTAGAAAAACATGTTCTGCCAGGCCAATTATGGTGCTCATGTTTTGCATGTTTCCTTGGTGTGAAGTTGCCACTATTTCCCAGATGTGCAAACCAAAACTTTTCTTGGCAATTCTAAAAAGCTGCAGTAGCTGCTGTGGAAAAAAATACTGTGAATCTGTCCTAGCTGAGAAACTAGAGAAGCCCTACGCATTTCTCAGAAACCCCAGTTTTGATGTGTTTGTAAAATATGTATAGATGTGAGAGCTTTCTTTTTATTTACTGATTTTAATGCACTGTAGTGGGGAAATGTTAAACTATCTATGGGATTTAAAGGTTCTCTTTAATCCTCTTTCCTGCAGGGAATACCTGGCTCTGAATGTATATGTGGCCCTGTGCTATTACAAACTGGATTACTATGATGTATCACAGGAAGTGCTAGCTGTTTATCTTCAGCAAGTTCCTGACAGCACCATTGCTCTTAACCTTAAGGCTTGCAACCATTTCCGACTTTACAATGGAAAGGCTGCAGAGGTATCTATTGGACAGTCCTTCAACTCACCTTTATTTTAGTTTAAGATTCCATACATGTTTATTTTTGTCTTAATGAGTAATGTTGATAAGGGCCTTTATCTTGTCACTGTGTCCTTTTAGAAATGTCTCCTATTTCAGTTTCCCTGGCATTAACCCATCTGTCCACATATGTGCACAGTGGTCTTACCATTTTCCCAGTATCCTTTTGATCTTGTGTGTGTATATGTATGACCCAATTGCTAAGATAATTGGATAGAAGTGGAAAGGCAAAATCTTCTAGTCATCCAACACCAATGGAGGTGTCTTTTGAAGATACTCAATGGAGACGCTCATTTGAAGCTCCACTTAGGCTTCTGTGCTTTTTTGGTTTTATGTTAAAATTTTGGAATGTATGTAATTCCAGGCAGAGCTCAAGAACTTGACAGACAGTGCCTCATCATCTTTTGAGTTTGGCAAAGAGCTCATTAAGCACAATCTGGTAAGTAATGCATTTCTGGGATTTAATATGAACTGCACTCACTTGTAGAGCTTTTCATGATGATTCATAAAATGGAGTATTTTGGAAAATTGCAGACTTAATTGAGTCTCTGCTGCCATGTAAGTCCCATTCCAGCAATCCTACCAGTATAGTAAATGTGTCATCATGTGTATTTACTTTCTTTTCCTGGAATTTTTCCCTGACAGTTTGAGAATGTGTCAAGAAAATAATAATACTGTTGCTTTTAGTCATTAAGACATATTAAAATAATGTATATTGTGTAAGAGTACCTTTGCAAGATAGATTGTGGAGTCCACTCAATAAAGACACTGCAGAAACAAGTCAGGATGACCCTGAACTCTATTTAGTACCGGAACAATTTGACTGGAATAAAGATAGCTCATGAAAATAGCCTTCATCCAAAAAGTACTTAGGAAGGAGTTCTAGGAAAAAAGATGCTTGTAAAACCAAAATACTTTCGTGTTCTGCAGTAAAAGAGTCACTAAGAGTAACTAATGGTTAATTTTCCCTTCAGTGGTATTATTATTTTGCTGAACAACTGGTAACAGTAGATTGGTCATGTTTAATGACAGACAGTTACTTCATCATTTTTCAAGAGCAGTCATCATAAGCTAACACTTCTTTCCCCAAGAGTTAAAACTGTTTTCAAACGGGACTTTTGTAAGTTAACATTGTTTATTTTGTTGGTATTTTTACCAGTATTTTATTGATTAAGTACATTAGATCTTCTTGGAGGAACTGTCATGTGAAACTGGAGTATAATCCACTGCTCCTGATTGTTTTAGGGTCCTATGTCATTCTAAATAAATGTGGAGTTGTTAGCCTAATTTTTTCATATGAAAATGTCTTAAGCAGTTTATAGTTTTGTATGTGTTCCCTTCACTCAGACTATGTTATTCTTTTAAATCTTTAATATATAACATATCACTCTTTTGAGCTGCTAAAAGCTGAAGTAAGTTAATCTTTATGTATGGATTAAATAATTATATTCTTCAGAGTAAAGATGGTCACGCTGTATAATTCTATAGCTATATTAAAGCAGGGATTAAGCTAATTCCAGAGCCACTGACCTTTCCCTACTGTTTATGTAGGAATTTAAGGATTAATTTCCTTGAATTAACTTATCATAGAAAAGATTCTGATATATGATTATCAATATGCTGCTTCTCTCTGCAGGTGGTTTTCCGAGGAGGAGAAGGGGCTTTGCAAGTCCTACCTCCTTTGGTTGATGTTATTCCTGAGGCAAGACTGAATCTTGTGATTTACTACCTCCAGCAAGGTAAATACACCTTCCTCTGGCTCTTTCATAGCTTCAGGGATGAAATTAATTAATCTTATCTCAACTTATTCAATGCTTTCTCTTCTCTGCAGTAAAATGTAATTTATTTCACTCTGTTCCTCTGTAAAATAGTGAAGTAAAAGTTCCTATGGCTTGCAGAGAAGGGCTTTAATACTGTGCACTCAAAAAAAGCCTACTTCAGCAGAGTATTGGAGGTTCTTGGGTTGCAGGAGATGGCTTTGGGGATGGTAGTGTTTATTTGTTTCTAGTGAGAGGACTTCTCCTCTGCCTGAATATGTGAGAATTGTAGGCATATGTCCTGTAAAGGCAAGGACAACCATTTCTGTAAATACAGCACAAACAAAATATGAACCAAAGTGACTGTGAACAAGATATTTCATTAAAATGTACTTTACAATTCCTAAAGAAGTTGGTAAGGGTTTTCTACTTGTATGTCTCCTGTGTTTGCCAGATTCTTTGAATTATATCTGAGTTTTTCGGAGCTATTCCTATTCTCCTGTGGTGTTCTTTTATTCAACAGTGGGTTGACTGGCTGTGTGATTCAAGGCAGGTCCAATTAGATGAGGTTGCTTAAAGCTTTGTCCAGACAAGCATCCAGTCAGAACTTCCTCTGTTATACCTTGAGTCCACTGCCTTTCTCTCACTCTGTGGAACCTGTTTCCATCTACTCTGTACCCTCTGTTATAGTTTTGACTTGCCAATTTAAATATACTCATTCCCTGTTGTGAGACAGAACCAGGAGCAAAAGAGCAAGGCAGGCCTAAAACTTAAAAGGGTATAAAAAACTTTATAAACTTTATACACAAAGAAAGAGACAGACAAGCACATATAGAATAAGATCTTCAGACCACTACCTCCTTCCCTCTCCCAACCTTCCTAACAACAAAACAAACATACAAAAAACTACTTCAGTCAGTTACCAACTTAAATAGTCCTTTTCAGTTCACTTCAGAGAGAGAAGTTTTCTCTTGTCAGGCCATAGGGACTTTTCCACAAGAAGGGAAAAAAAACTAGTCCTCTCGTAGCTTCACTTTCACGATTTGCATGTGCTCGGGAAAAAACTTGCAAAGTTGTGAAGCTCCTCCCATCTTCACAGCTTTCCCAAAGCTGTGCTTATGGGCCATGTTAAACTCATAGGATATTTAAAAATGAAGTGTTAAAAATGAACTGTTCCAAACCAAAAATTCTCTTAATCTCTCTTTCTCTCTGTTCATGCTTCATCTCCAGAAAAAGAGATCCCCTTTTCTCCTCAGGGCGAAGGTTTCTCAACACAGATGCTTTCTGATTAACAATCTATCAAATGGAACATCTCCAACTCCCCATGTCCTTCTCCATGGTTTATAGGAATATTCAGTACATCGGTTCATCCCTACAATCTTACAAAAGGATTTTCAGCCATCTTCACAGCATCTCCTCATTCTTCCATCTAAAGAAACTTAGCTCTTGCTTCACTGACTTCAGAGTATCTCCTTTTTTCCCTGTCATATTCAAAGGAAAGCCAGAGGTCTGCAAATCTTATCTGAGCACTAAAGAGTTAGTTTCACACAGAAGTCACAAGGGCTGGGCCAGGCCCAGGCCGTGCTGGGTGAGGGGTGGCTGAGATCTCAATCAGCCTTTCTGGGGCTCAGCTGCAGCGCCCACTGCCCATGGCCACCCTTGCTCCCCAGACAGGGCCCGGCTGCCTCCCCCCAGGCTGCAGGGGTGGCTGGGCGGGCTTGGCTCCTCCAAAGCTGCTCCGAGAGCCTGCAGCAAGGGCGGGGCCCCCCAGAGCCACAGGCTGGCGGTGGAGGAAGCAGGGCTAAGGTCTTATCAGCGAGCCTTTCCTCCCCCCTGCCACTGGGTCCTCTGGTTTGCAAACGAGGCCCAAGCAGCCTCCCGAGCCCCCCCGCATGGGAGGGAGCTTGGGACAGGCCAGTGTTAACTGCTCAGCCACCAGAAATAAGAGAGATCTTTTTCCCAGGTTACCTCCTTCAAGATGTGTGTTCACAGAACGAACTAGCTTTCTCCAATTGGTTTCTCAGGCTGTCAATAACCAAACCAGCCTTCAATTGGTCCCATCAACTCGAAGAGGAAGTTCTCATAGAGAAAAACCTCTGAGTCTGTCCTTTTCCAGGTGAAACCAGCACACCTCTTATCAGTTAATTGTAGGCAGTGATAAGATCTCCCCTGACATCCTTTTTCCTCTGAAAGCTAAGCAAACTCAGTTCTCTCAGTTTCTCCTCAGCCCTCTTCCTGCCTTGGGAGCCTTCATTTGGGCTCACTCCAGTGTTTCAGTGTATGTATTGATTGTAGGATCCCAAAACTAGACGCAGTACTCATGTCCAACCTCACAAGTGCCAAATAAAGTGATTCCCTTGCTGTGATGGCTCCATTCATGCTAGTAAGATCCAATGTGCAGATGGCCTCCTTTGCTGCAAGGCTGCACTGTCTGCCAGATTGCCTTTTAGCCACTCAGATTGTCACCTGACTTGCTCAGGCATGTTTCAAACCAAGTAAGATGCGAGACTTTCATTTTGCCTCCACTGAACTTCATCAGATTTCTTTCAGCCCATTTTTTCAGCCTACTGAGCTGCTTCTCAATATCTAAGAGCTTTCTTCACAATCTTTTATCATTTGAAGACTTGCTCAGAGTCTATGCTCTATGCTATCATCTGGATATTAATAAAAATAAGTTAGTGAACAGTATCAGTCCCTGGGGCATTTGATTAGTAATGAGCCACCTGTTGGATTTTGTAAACTGGTCACTGTCCTTCGGTAGTCCAGCCAGTTTTCCATCCCCTTATAGTCTTACTTAGCCAGTCCTCTTTCAAGTTTGTATGAGAGACCATGTCAAAGACATTGCTAAAGTCAAGGCATACAGTATCAACTTTTATCTCCTTTTTCTCACAACCAGTCACACCTTGAATTAGTCAGTACATTTTGGCATTGGTAAATCCATGTCTGCTGTCCCCAGCCACCTTTCAATATTGTTGCCATTGTCACTATAGGCAGTATTGGTACTATTACCAATTATTTTGCTCAATAATATTGTTAATAATAATGTATGTGTCAAATTAAATTCTGCTTGCATGGAAACAAAGTGCATCTCATGCATCAGTTAAAAATCAATCTTGTTTACTCATATGCTGGTAACCTTGCAGTAATTTTCACTAGTTAGGTTCTGCTCTTTACTATGATGTACAAATGACTTGTGTACTGACGAAGAAGGTCAAGGGGAATTCAGACTAAAACCTATTTTCTGGTTTGGCTAAGTGTCCATTTTATTTCCATTCTTGCTAGGGTAGCAGCATTGGTTAGGAAAGTGAGAAATTCTTACTTCTGTTGACTACAGCTGTCTCTCCAAACCTTAAAGGTCTCTGATAAACGTTGACTTGTGCTGATAACATATGCTCTGAACTGGAATGACTGAAGCACAAACATGTATCCTGTTTTTTTAACTCTTCAGCATAAAGAATATGAGAAAACAAAGTACAAGAAGATGATTGATTTATTATTTTGACCTTGTGCTGTTGAGAAGACAGCCACTGGATTATGAACAAAGGGGCCAAACCATCTCTGCTAGGAAAATTGTAGTAATAAAGAAGCTATTACTCACTCTGTGTTTGTTATTTGAGTTCTAGAAAACTATCACCCTTGTGATAGAAATTCACAGTGATTTATAGTTACCTTTCTCTTCTTGTCTAAATGGTTTATTTTTTAGTCTATGACTATTGGGGAGAGTTGTAGAGGATGAGTGACTTGTTCTAATACAGTGTGCTATGGGTTGTCATGAATTCTAATGTCTGGCATTTCAGATGATGTGCAGGAGGCTTATAACCTGATTAAGGACCTGGAACCTACAGCTCCACAGGTAATTGGAAAATGATGTCATGGCACATAAAGGCAGAGGTTATAAACTGATATGAAATCTGTCACATACAAAACTGGTATCCTGAGGACAGCTTGCCCCGTTTCCACTCTTAAAACTCTTGTGTTTTCAGCCCTTCATCAACAATAAACTTAATGTACATGCATAAAGTATTATATATGTGGATATATGAGTACTTAGCTTGTTTATTACTGTATCACCTGGGTTCAACTAAGAATGCAGTTCTGTTGTGTTGCAGCCTTGATTTTGGGAAATGGACCATTGCTGCATAGATAAAAGCCCCCTTACAACTGTAGATGGTTGTCTGCCTGGTGGTGGCTTTCATCCCTCTGATTTGCTAGCTCAGATAGTCATATAATTTGTCCTGAAGCCATTAAAATTAAAATGAGCTAGATTAGATTAAACAGTATTAATAAATGGTATTTTCTAATCCCATCACGCTTTGGCTGTCATGAGTGAAAACTGCAGTGTTCCTTGGCTGCTACTGTAATTTTCTTCTGTGGCTGTTCCAGCATGTTTAGTCTGATTTATTCTTCTTTGCTGTTTATTTTCCAAAAGTCACATAGCTGGGCATTAAAGGGACCTTTCATGAGTCTGTGTAAAGAATTAGATGGAGAGAGGGAGGGAAGGAGGGAGGGAAAAGGAAAACCTCAAAAACACAGATCCGGTCATTCTGTGCTGAGGAGTGTCTTCTGATGTTGCTTTACACTTCTTGCATTTTTCAGTATAGCAAAACTTAATTGAACAGTTTTCTGCAGCTGTTGTTCCTATTGTAGGATATTGTCCTGATACACTTGGATAATAATTCTTGATCACATTTTGAAATTAGAATCTTTGTGCTTTTTTTTTCCATTTCTCACTCACACTTTTAAGGAACTCCCTGCTACGACTTGCAAAACTACTTGTAAAACCTCCTTGAGTACTTGCCAAATTTCTTCTTTGTCACAATGCCTGTAGGATAATAATTTGGCATTTGTATGACAGTTGGTGTGCTAAAACAATTACTTACTATACTGGCTAGTACTCTCAGATTGTTTTGTTACATTCTGTCATTGGTGTCTTATTTATAAACTCTCAGATTTATAAATATAACCTTTGATTATAAGATTTGGGTAAGACAAAAGAGTCTTACATGCTGAGAAAAATTTGTTCAGAGAAGAATTAAACTATAGTTGTTTCTCATACTAGAGGTTACAGGATACTCAACTTCTGTTCCTAATTTCACTTGAGTAACATGGCCACAGAGCACAAAACTCTTGACATATTCGTTCTGATGAGAAAAACGATGAGTTTTTCATCAAGGATGTCAGTGGTTATGGTAAACCAATGTGCATATTTGAAAGGGGATCTGTGCTTTAGTATAACAGTAGTGCACTTCTTGGTGGTGGGATGGTGAAGAGGGCATGAAAGGATGTTACTGTGTTCCTCCTGGTGCATTGTCTTTGACCATAAGACTTACCAGAAAACACAATACCTCTTTGCATCTGACAGATTTAGTAGAAGTGAATACCTAGCAAGTAGAAAGGGGGTCTAAATTAGCACTGTGCTTAAGCACTACCACAGTAACCAGCTACCTACTAAACTCAGTTGTGATAGAGTTGAATTAATGAAGAAAATAACGTAGACATAGGCATTTGTGCGTCTTCTGAAATCTTCACCATGTCCTCTCTGATCCCTTTTAACTTTTATTTCTCCAGGAGTATATCCTCAAAGGGGTGGTAAATGCAGCACTTGGACAGGAAATGGGCTCGGTGAGTAAAGTCCATAAGGTTCTCCAGCTTCTCCAACAATACAGTGTGAACAGATCTGTAGAAACCAGAATGAAGTGAAAGAGACAGTCATTTCTTATTTAGATTGCAGTATCTGAGTCTCTTAACCTGTAGAATAATCAGTCCAGAGTTAGGGAAATGCAAATTTCTGTTGCTGGACTTGATAGTAAATCAAGATTAATTTGATTTCTCTATCCTGTTTCCAAAATACCAGCTTGCTTTGTAAAGTGTTCTTTATCTAGGAACATAGAGTGGCACATTTACCTTTTCTGTTTTTGCTTCAGCCCTGGTTTATCTGTTAGTTGCTCCCCAAGTGTTTCTTGGAGCATATTGTAGCATCAACCCTGGAACTCATCTTAGATTTCTTTTTTATTCTTCTTCCAGAGAGATCATCTGAAAATTGCTCAACAGTTCTTCCAGTTGGTGGGGGAATCAGCCAGTGAATGTGGTATGCTTGAAATGTTCTTCTTCCATTAATTAGGCCATCTTAAAATATCCAAATATATACCATCATATCTGTGTCTAACTGCTGACTGTTAGCAGGAATATTGCTAGGCATTTTGTTTCTATAGGATGATTTTCAGAAAGTCTAAATTGTAGTCTAAAACAAATTTGCAAGATAAAATTAGAAGTCTGAATTCCATACCTTACTATATTACTTCATCTGGAAAACAGATTGTACTGCAAACTGCAAGTCTTTGTGAGAGACTCTGTGGCAGCTTGCCTTTGCCTAATAATCCCCATTACAGAAACAGAAGACACCAGCCTAATTAATTAGATGAAGTGAGTGACTGAAACCTCACAGGCAGAGATACACAGGTACAAATCTAGGACCACTAATGAAAGCCTGTCAAATCTATAGAGTCCTAGCATGGAGTGTGCCCTGAAACTGAGGGTCATAAAAATGTAAAGAGGACTGGCTACAGGGATAAATGGAAGCTCTGAGACTAACTTCTTGCTTGATTAATAGAGGAAAAAAAAGCATTATAACCCACCCACCTTCATGCCCCAAAAAAAGTATATTTTCAGTATTTAGTTTTATTTACTCAGTAACAGACCAAAACAAGTTCTTCTCTTCCCTTCTCTTTGCCAAAACCAAAAATCTCAAATAAAAAAAAGTCAGCAGTTGTAACATAGAAATTCAGACTAAATGGGGCTTGCCAGTTTCCTTTGTAGGCACTGTCACTTAGTATTGTTTCTTTAGGTGGGTAACTTGTGCATGTTTATGGTGCAGACAGCTCATAGTCCTCAGAGACAGAATGCTGTCTCCTGTGTCCATGGTGTCCAGAGAGAGAGTGGCATCACTGATGAAAGTTTCAGAAATACTGTTGAGCCATTGTATTCTGTTCCCCTTGCAGCCCTGGTATTATTGAGGTCATGCATCAGAGAATTTCACATTGGAAGGCTGGAAGTGGTTCCCTAGATGAGATTTCCCTAACTCATTCCTTTTGCATTGAAGCTATCTCTTCAGAGTTAGGATCCCAGAAAACAGGAAGAAACAATATGAACTATAGCAGTGGAGGATTTGGTTAGTGGGAACATCTTAATGCCTATAACCATCATGCAGGTGTGACAAGTGACCAGCACACACTTGGATAAAAATAATACAGAGATAGTCAGGGAAAAGATAGTCAGGGAAAGGATTTCTTGTGAAGATATAGCCCAAAATTGAAATTCTTAGGAAGCCAGAAGTTTGAATTTTACTGTGAAATATTTTTAAACTCATATACAAAATAGAGAGACTGAGACTTCAACCTTTTAATGGCTCGGGGGGGGGGAGTGGCAACAGAAATGTAGTGCAATTAGGAAGCTGGATTACTCAATGAAAATGAGCTTATGGGAAGGATTGGTTCTAATGAGAGGTAAAAGGAAACATCAATACTGTGAGCATCTTGCCCTCTTGATACTTCCATGTAAGAACTGCTTTGTCATCTTTTTAGAAGTTGTGGGAGGAAACTGCCATAGAGAGCAGCACACAGTTTAGGGTAATTCCTTTAAAGGCAAAATAATGTGAGGGGTTTTATTTAACCTCAAATGAAGAACAGATGGAGGTCAACAAAATGTATATAGAAAATAGAGGAGGCAAACAGTTCTAGTTAGGTAGGATATAACAAAAAAACAAACACATGAAGCCCAAGTATGTAAGTGTTTTTATAGAAATAATAGATGTTTTTAAAGAAGTTGGATAAAGTGGAATGCATGATTTTAGAAGAGGAAGCTAAAAACTGAAATATTTTTTTTATGTGATAGGAGGAAGGTAACATGAAGGATATTGTTCCTATTTAATGTACAATGGGGATTGTAGATTAAATATAGATCGTACATAAATAAACCTATATAAATATGGATAAATATAGATAAATAGATGATACCAGTGGAAAAACGGTTCTAAATATTATAGAAAACTTCTCTCAAAATAAATTTCTTTATCAGTGAGTAAAATAATATTGTTTTCAATTATATGTTTAGATAGGAAACTCACCATACTGAAGCCAAATTATTCACCAGCCAGCCTGGATAGAAACAGTGAGTGGCATATTAAATAGGTTATAGATTTAATATAGAAAGATAAATAATAGTTGGAGACTTTAGTTCTGCCCATATTGACCGAATAAATGCAATTGCATGGCATAATAAACAGCATGAACTTTTTGTTTCTATCTTTCTTAGAAAAAACACAAGTGAACAGGTAACTTTGGACCAATGTTGAATTATATAGCAGCTGAGTTGAGATTTTATGATGAAATTACAATTCTACTGCAGTCATCTGAGTATAATCAAATTCAAAATCCACATGTTAGCAAATACCTCAAAAAATGTTCACAGTACTAATCCTAGGAAGAGAAGCTGTATAATAACCTTTCTTATTTCTAGCAGAAAATTTACAGGAAAATATCAGTGAAAAAGGATAAAATGCACCTGATTTGAACACTTGAAAGAGCCTTTTGTTTCTCTAAAGAAAGGACTTGTATTCATAATTAATGAGCTATAGGAGACAAATAATGACATGACTAGGTTTGCCAATGGTACAAAATTACCCATAGTAGTACAAATAAAGCTTCCATAATGATGAAAGATGTGAAAGACTATATAAGACTGGGTAATAATATGCAAATTAAATCTTGCAAAATTATCGGAAAAGTTGAAGAGGATCTTAAGAATTGATGAGGAAAGAGGAAACAAAATAATTACTGTGTCATTGTATACAGATGTGATTCTTTTCCTTGAATACTGTCTACAGTTCTGGTTCTTAACATTTCTTTTAAAAAATAGTAGATCAAGAAAGGATACAATAAATACAGCAAGGATGATCAAAGAAAGGGGATAGATTCTTGAAGTAGGAGCAGATGAGAGATGAAATAAAGCAGAATACACAGGCTGAAAATGATGACTGAGTTTGATTATGTACATCATGAACCACAAGGAACAGAGGAATAGAGAAGAGTTATTTCCTGTACAATACAAAATCAAAGAGCATTGACATAAATTATTACTCAAGACAATTAAAATAAACCACATTAATTACTTTTTCACATAACTTATTTGATAGAGAAACTTGTAGAACCAGAATGTATAAAAAAGTTGTAGATGAAAAGTCCATTGGCTGTTTAACACAAATTTTTCAGCCGTGATTTTTCAGTGGTGATAAAGAAGTCCTCAGTGCAGATTGTTGGAAGCTGGGACAAACTTGAGCAGAAGTGCCATTACAGACCACACTATGTATTATATGTGAAATCAGAATATCTTCTTTTTGTAGCTGTATATACTTACCCAGCAAACTCTGAACTAGACTAACCTTGGATCCAATATAATAGTTTTTATATTCTTAGGTAACTTATCATATTAGCCACTGTGTTGAATACTTGTGGTCATTTGTTTTGCTGGATTTAGAACAGAGAACAGAATTCTTGCTGTTTGTATATTTGGGCTTTTCCTAAGTAGCTGGCCAAGCTGTTCAAGCGTGTACATCATACTTCAGCACTTCCCATCCAGCTAGTCCTTGCAAGGACCTTTAATGTCTTCATCAAGGTGCTTAGCTGCTTTGCAGGTTTATAATACAGAAGTAAGTTGTTGTTTGCTAGAGTGTGGAAATCCTTTGCTGTATCTTTGCTTGCAACTGGACCTATGTCCCAGTTTTGCCTGGGATAAATTTCTTCATAGAATGTACAGTGCTGCATTTTGAATGTAGTATGAGAATAATGTTGATACCACAGTGATGTTTTAGTTGTTGCAAAGTCAAGGACTTTCCAATTTCCCATGCTCTGCCAGTGAGGAGCTGCATGAGAAGTTGGGAGGGAGCATGGCCAGGACAGCTGATCTGAATGAGCCGAAGGGTTATTTCATACCATACAACACCATGCCCAGTACATGAACTGGGGGGAATTGCCTGGGCGGGGCTTACTGTGGTTTGGGGAGGGGCTGGGCATGGGTCAGTTGATGGTGAACAATTTTATTCTGGATCACTTGTTTCTCCTGAGTTTTATTCCTCTCTCTCTCTCTCTCTCTCNCCCTCCCCCTTTTCATTTGATTATTACTGTTGCTATTACTAATAATATTTTATTTCAATTATCATACAATTCTTATCTCAACCCACAAGTTTTACTCTTTTTTTAGGGAGGAGGAAGGTGGAGTGAGCAAGCAGCTGAATGGTCTTTAGTTGCCACCTAGGGTTAAACCACAACAGTCTACAAGTCTTCTTATTTTAATGTGGGTTATCAAAAAATAATGGATTAAAATGAAGATGTGGGATATTTTTTCTGAGTTCATTTTGTTAACTGTAGAAATTCCATTGACTGCATTAAGAAAAGCAGCGACAGGAGTTTAGGAAGAACACAGTGTCATTTATTTGTAAAGTCATTTGTAGTCATCAATTAAGCCCTTTGATTTTTAAAATTAGATCTCTGCCTAGGAGGTTCAAGGAACATGGAGTAAATTAAGTTAATGTGCAAGTCATTTCCATTAAATGTACACATTTTATCTTGTGTTGGATGTTAGCCACTTTAGGAGGGGTCAGACAAAACAAAAACTAGAAAACATCCAGGAAGCACTTAGAGTGTAGGAGTCAATATTCATTCTCTAGCAGCAGAAATAACACCCGAAGAGCAGCTTGGGGTTTTTTTAAGCTTGATAAAAATTCTTAATCCTAATGACATGAAAAGGAACACATATTACAAAGGAGGACATAAGTAGATTTTTATAGTTAGTTTTCATTCTCTTCTACTAGGGTCTCAACTGGGTAAGAAATTAAACAGATCAGATTTCTTTAAGGAGGAAATGGGGCAAGAGGAGCATCAATGAAAACAAATTAACATTCCAATTAAATGCAGTATTTCTGGTGCTTAGCATAAGTCTTGCAAACTACCCAAAACCACTGCAAGCATAAAGAAAAAGAGCGCTCCATTTGTTTTCAGTGGTCCTCTTTTAGGACCAGCTCAGGTATATTTGGTGCTGGGTGAGAGGAATGAAACATTTCTTATGAACTTCATGCAGTCTCTTCTTTGAGGTTTAATTAGATCACCGTAAGTAATTTCTTCAAATGACAAATTTTTCTTCTTTCTGCATGAGCCACATGGGGTGAATTAGAAAATTCTAGTTTTTCTGTCACTAGATAGTATTCATTGCTGAGTTGTATGAGATACACAGATGTTGTACTTGTTTTTTGTTCTTTTTAATGGAATCTTTCAGTAAAATATATGGGGGATGATGTGCTGGGATAATAAAACTTTCTGCCAAAATGTGGACATAAGAATAAATACTAAAATTTAGAAACACTCGAATAATTTATGGGAATTTTGTGTTTCTAATATTTTGTTACTGTGACTCATTTTTACTAAAAATGCATCCTCAGTTTGAAGTCTTCTTTGCATGTTTTGCATTTTTAAAATTTTGTTCAAAATAAATTGTGATTTTATGAACTTCAAAAATCAAATTTCAGAGAAAAGGGGCATTTTTGAGTTATCTGTAGTCTCATTAATCAGTGTTTCTTGGCTCTTTTTTATAAAACTGTTTCTGTTATTGTTTGGTAAAGGCATGTGTTTGTCATGAAAATTATGCCTGCATGTAAAAAAGGACAGATAAATATACAGGCCAGTTTCTGCTCCCAAGTGAACACTAAATAAATAACCAAATAATCTTCTGAAGTTGGAGAACTAAATGGTATGGTTCAGATATAGATATGGATTGATTGTGTCTATGTGGAAATGACAGGACATCCAAGCTTAGTATCTCCGAGTGCTAAAAGATAAAAAATGCTTTCCTTTGAAATATATTTTGACATCTTATATAGTGCTTTCCAGGAATAATTACTAGCTAACATATTTAAAGGAGAATATACAGTTTTCCAGTTGAATGCTCAATTTTGTGTGATGGTATGGAGTCAAAATATTGGTCTTTTATTACATGGAATTTCTTTATACAGAAAAGTTATTTTAATTTTTTTTTGTGTGAATGGGTAGATGGTAACCAACAGTCAGGAGCAGATTACCTCAGGGATATTGGTAACCTCAGGATGTTATCTCTTGTCACCTTTCCAAACTGCACAGAGCATCATCCTCTCTTACGATCACTTGTAGTAGAATAGTAGTGATTTGATACCACTTCCATTTAGGCGTTCCCATCTGCCACCTGGGTTCATCCATATCTGCCAGCTGGGTCTAACAAAAATTAGTCCTAGTAAGCTTACTTCAGAATCTTTAAAAAAGCTTTGAAATAGTTTTCAGTATCACAGCTTGCAATGTCAGAGTAGGTGACAGCATGATATGGTTGCAACAAAGTATGATGACATAAATAGCAGCAAAGTTTAGTGATACTCATTCAAACTGATATGTCTAACTTATTTATGGCTTTACCTCTTGTGAGCAATATGGTAATCCCAAATGCATGTAAAGAAAGAAGGCTAATGGTGCAAGAATAGCAAACCCAGGCTTTGTATAAAGTGTCATTTCCTAAAAGTGAGAATAATTCATGGTAAAATTATACTATGTAAGTTGTGTCATTGTAAAGGCTTGTTAGGTAAAATTGTTATTTGTCTCTGCTGTTGAACAAAGTCTTGCAAAAGTTACTAGATGCTGTAGAGAGAGTTGACAAGATGAACTAATATTTTTTTCCTAACCTCCAGTATGGTCCTTTGCCTGAAAAGGCAAGCTACACTATTTTTAGAAACCAGCTTCTTTCATAGGTGCTAGCAATGTTGGCAGTGATTTTCATTACCATGTGTTTTTAAAGTCTACAAAGTTGCATTTCTCTTTTGAATTTTAGATACCATTCCAGGGAGACAGTGCATGTCCTCCTGCTTCTTTCTTCTTAGACAATTTCCTAATGTCCTAATTTACCTCAACTCAATCAAGGTTAGTATTATTATTTAGTATTGGTAGTACTGTAATGTATGGAATCACTACTTTTATACTGTACTATGCGAGACACAATGGAAACATAAAAAGATACAGAAATGAAACAGTAAAAATAAAACATGGGAGTGATAGTGGAACATAAGTGGTCAGTACAGTAAATGGATTAAAATGTAAAGAAGCAATTCAGAAAATAGTACCATGCAGCATGATGGGCATGATGTACTCATCACATTTATAATCTAACCATTATCAGGCTTTCTGGTGGCATCACAGAAGGTAAGAAATACAATTAAGGGAAGACAATGAAATAAAAAGTATATTTATGGGGTGGGAATGGAGGGAAAAAACCCAAATGTTTTCTTAAGACTTATCAAATGAGTGATAGAGATTATTGTTGCAGGTTAATAACTGGGGGACATTTTTGTGAACATGAGTGTGTGGGAAGATAGGACACAAAGGACTCTGAAAGGAATAACATTTACATTTTACAGGGAAAGGAGTCACTGAAGGGCTAAAATAGGGCAGTATTACCAAAGCAGTAAGTTAGGAATGTTATTTTTGCAGAAGTTTTCTGAGTACCCTGCAGGCAATGTTGCGTTTTTCAAAAGAAGAGAAACTTGAAGTCAACATCATGCAACATTATCAGATCACTGGATAGAATGGGTATAACTTACAGACACACAGTTAAAGTCAGATGTGGAGAAAGAGGGAGGCTGGAGTGTGATATGGATTGAATGATTGCAGTCTTGTTCCAGTGGTTTGAAAGTAGAGGTGAAACAGCTCTGTGTTTGGTAGGAAGAGGAATGAGAATCTTCAAGAAATTATTAAAAGAATTGGGAGATACACAAGATGAGCATAACTGCAGTGTTACAAGGAGTATGAGATCTAAAGAAAAACATGTGGTTGTAGTGTTGCCCAAAAGCAGCTGCTGAGTGAAAAATGGTGAAGGTGTAGTGTTTTTAAACTTTGTCTGTAAGGAGACCTTTGAAGAAATCCCAGTGGCTTTTGCCACTGGAATGGCTCCAGTGTAGTGGAATGAAGAGATACACCACCACCACTCCAAACTGGAGTATGTGTGTAATTGAAGAAAAGGAAATTAACAGTAAGAATTGCTTTGCCTTATTTGAGCCATCTAAAAGTTGGATTTCTAGTTAGAACTGGTCATCTGGTATCAGTTTATTGCCAATAGGTATAGGTGGTAATTTCCAGGGAATTCATTCTGTGTATTTCTTACATTTGTAGCGCAATTAATTACTCTACAGACATGCTCAGCTCTTTCAATTTCCTTGAAAAGGTTTTTAAACAACTAGTTCTAACCTGAAAAAGTCAAAGTTAAATGTGATTACAAACCACCTCCAAGGTATATGGGACAAAATTTACTGCTTACTACAACTTTTCTTGCTTGTTCCTTTTCAAGTAATTGATCATTCTCATAATTTTTCAGCTGAGACTAGCCATGCTCAGATTTACTTAAGTCATTTCCCTTCTCTATAGGTCACAGGGATGCAAAAATACTACTTTCTGTACCATGTTACAGGCAAGGTGTACATGGATTCACCTTTGTATTTCATCCACAGGAATAAACTTCAGTAGAATCTCTTAAAATGGGGCTACCCTCTGTGAAGATTATTTGCTTCGTATTTTCTCAAGAAACACCACTTTCATCCATGATCAATTAAAACTGCTTTAGGCATAAGAAAGTCTCAGAGGACACCTTACTATAAATGTATTGCCAGCTGCCCCGAGGGCAACATTATAACACTGTCAGGGATTAACTGAGTGAAAAACAACCTGATTCAGGCTCTGCTGAACTGTGGGTACAATGGGAATTCTTTTTTTTTAAGCTGGGTATCTGAGCATCTCATTGAAATGGACATCATTCAGAGGACAATTGATTTATGAAAACATTGAAGACCTCTAAAAAGACCTCAAAAGTGTAAAGTACAGTACATATGTGGTTAAAAAAAAAAAAAAAGAAAGAAACTAGCTGCTGTAAATGTGTTGTATTATCAACAGCACTTGTTCATTTCTCCTGGTTTTGGTTTTGCAGTAGGTGTGGTCTCTAACACTTACATTGCCAGGACAGAATGACACATTTTTTGAGTTTGGTTGTTGACAAAGGTTCTTCTCCATTTCAATTAAAAAGTACAATGAGGTGTGCTTGAACAGAAGAAAGCATTCACACAGTAGAACTAGCATGTGGCTCACCAGCTTTGCTTAACGTGGCACTTGTGCTGATTCACATGTAACTACTGTTGAGAAAGAATGCAGTAAAGTATCATAATCCTCATATGGCAAAACCCATTAGCTCGCCGTAAGAGCACTGAAATGTTTTCACAAACTGAGCTTAATGTTGACCCCAATTGGTTCTTCCTCATGCTGTCGCACAGCTTGCTGTATTTGCTGGCTTGTACATGCTACCATAGACTGTTTGGGTAAAACCTGGACATTTGGCAAATAGTGGTAATCCCTCACCTTCCCTTTCAAGACATTTGATGTATGTGGATGAGCTAAATCAGTACCCTTTGCAGACTGCCTGTGACAGGAAGAGGTTCCTCAGTGTCCCTACATCATGAAAGAAGATACTACTGGGAAAGGGATTTGTGCCTTGCTTCATTTACCTTTTGTACAGTCCCAACTATTTACTTCCTCCTCACTCTAAAGAGGGAAAAAACCAAAAGTTCAATCTTCCTACACAAGTTCTGTTTCCTTTGTAAATGTATAAGGAAAAACATTTCTTCTTCCCTACACCTTGCTGTTATGCACACAGGAAGGCTTTCCTTCAGTAACTATATTGGATAAACCACCTATTTTCCCATGCTCTCTTCTAAGCACTGCACCACTGCTGGGCAGGGATCTTCAATCCCATTCATGCTTGCATCTGGTATTGTGTTGTATCTTACCTCTGCCAGCTCTACCACTCCGGCAGTGTGGGATGGTGCTGAATGTAGAACACAGCTGACTTTTGGTCATCTGAGTTATATTTCAGTCTGACTGTGATCAGGTCAACCCCAAATATCAGCCTAACTTGTACCTTGAGTTACATTTCCTGCTTTGACCCATGTAGTTTTTCAAAAAACATACAGCTAGTTCAGTCTGATGTGTCTTAAACCAAATGTGTCATGTCTAGTGTTATGGGAGAGAAAAACTCAGTGTTGCACTTCATCTAGAGAAGGGGCTGCCCGTAAGCAAGGCTTGCTTAAAGAAGTCCTATTACCTGGTGTGCTGCCTGCTACAGCCCAGTACTGTGGCTCCACCTCCACCATGAGATCCATTTTTTCAGATTAGCATCCGTCACATAAGCAGATGCGCAGGATCTCTTGATAAACCTTGACAAGTCTTAGGAAAACAAGCTGCTCATCGCCTTTAAGACTCAAGGAAGTCAACTGCCTATTTACCCACCCTAGTGGTGAAATAAGTGCTTGGGAAGTGAAAGAGACCATGGCAGCACAGCATGTCTTCACATGCCCCAAGTGAAAATTATACCCAAAAAAGCTGCCACTGCAATTTTGAGCTTGGAACATTTTCCAGATCTCTCATAGTTAATATTGTGGAATGTTTCAGCAGTGTTTGTAGTCATGAATGTAGGATGGAAAAGTTAGTCCATAATTTTTCTGCCCACTGTTTATAAATACCGTATGTTCTTAATGTGGGATTTTCTTTTTCCTTCCCATTGTCTTCTTTATATAATCTGAGTCAGATTGAGGCGGGGAGCTGTATTTTTTTATGTTTTTTTAATCATGTGAGGAGATTTTTTTGTTGTATTTATTTGGGTTTGTCCATATTTTTCAGAGTTACTTCTACAACAATGACACTTTTAACTTCAACTATGCCCAAGCCAAAGCTGCAATGGGCAATTTCAGTGAAGCTGAAGAGGTATGTATTTATTTTCTTAGAAAAACAGCAGTGGAAACATCTCCCCTATATTATCCTCTTTCCTTCCTTTTCTTCACCCAGTTCTTCTTGTTGGTTGAAAATAAGCAGGTTCTGTGGAACATTTTCTTCTCCTTCTTAGGGGAACTGAAACTCTCAGTGAGCACTGTTCAGAAAAGATTATCTTGCTAATCTTGTAATGTGAGGTATACAGAGAGTCATGCTGCTTGTGGTGCATCACAAGAGTGCTTGCAGCTACCTCTAATTGATCAAAGAGTGGCATCTTAATCAGATTTTCTATGCTTTGTCTGGGATCCCAGGCACTCCTTTTGTTCAGACTGAGTAGGACATGCTAAGTAAAAGACACTGAATAGTTAAGAGCTTCTAGGTGTCCCTAGAAATTTGTGTTTAAAAAAAAAATCTTCCTCTGGGATATGTGGGAGGAAAAGAGGAAGTGCTCACTATCTTATTCAGCAGCATTCAGATGCAGCTGGAAGAGATTAACTTCTAAACCCAGTACTTTCATGTCTGTGTGCAGCAGAAACTTAATTACAACTAAAATATGCAAAAGCAAATAGCTATTATGAAAGTGGAAGCAATATTTTCCACAAGACCAGAAAAGAAGACAAGCCACAAAAACCCCTCCCACATCACACAGTCTAAAGTGGACGATACAGGTTTTGTTGGTTTGGGGTTTATGTTTTGTTTTGCTTTTCCAGTCTTTCTAACTTTTTAACTATACAGGTATGTCAATAACAGAGCCCCGCGGTTTTACAACTTGACTTTCCACCCCCATCGCTACCCTCCCATCCAGCATCCTCACCCCTTAATTTCTGTGACCCAAAATTGCATCTCTCTTTAAGAAAAATATCCAGGACTGTAAGGAAAATGGATATATATTTCATTTCAACAAGCTTTCAATTCACTTAGCCTCATGAAAATCTTTCAATACTGTGCTAGCAGGCTATGCTGATTCCTGAAACTCCATAAGAATGATAATGCTATAAGTAAGTTTTAGCAGCAACCAGGCAACAAAGAAACACAAAGTTGTAAACTCCTGTTAATCTACATTTTTCCTCTTATGTTTTTAGAAGCTGTTCTATAGAAACTTGTGTTATATAGGTGATGCATTAAATACCAGAGTTATATAATTGCATTGATTCATCTGGCCTCATGTCTGATCTTGGGTTGTGATGACAGTTCCACATAAAGATCAGCCTTCCCCAGTGTCTCATAAACTTGTAAAACATCTACACATAGCACTTACTAAGTTATTTAAAAGCATACCTCCCTGGACATAATAAAATAAAACATATGATAAAGTGCTACTTACAGCAATAATGCTGCTTTCCTTTTATCTCTTCCCTATTACTCCTTCTCCTCCCCCCTAAATTAGGGGATCAGCAATATTTAAGCAGTACAAATGTCAGTAATTGGTCTAACTCACTGTTCATACATACATCTATTCCTATAAAGGTATTTTGATTTTTACCAGTAGCATCCAGTATAGTTACAAATATACTTGAGAGAGACATAAATCGCTTTTTTTTCTTAAAGCAAAGCTAGAGTGCCTTTTAAAATGTATAACTTCCCTCACACATCCTTTTTTATGTAGAATGTAACAAATCTGTATTTGTACAGTAAGGTAGAAAAGATGAATGCTTTGCCTGAGAACCTTATTGAAACTGAAATGATTAGATATGCTCGTTGCAGACCTGGAATGATCTCTGACATGTACAGAAGGAAAGTGTCATCTATATGTAAAACTTCCAGTATTTCAAGAAGATGCTAATATAATTGCTTGCATTGCTTTCTAAACAAACACATTCCAAATGGCTTTTCCCACAGGCCCAGTGTTCCTTTGTGCTGTTTGTGCTGCATGGCCGCCCACTGGCGCTCGTTCAGGGCAGGCCGCACCCTCTGCACAAGCTTGGTGTTCTGAAGCTGCACAAGTCCCTTGACAACAGGGCACTGTGTGAATCCTCCACCTACTCCACACAGAGGGATGACCCCTACACTGCAATTGCATACCCAAACTCTTCTCATGAGCAGTTGTTTGTGTGACTCAAACCTTATCTATGTGTTGAAATGAGGAAGGTTTGCCTTCTGTTTGTTCAAAAGTACATGCATGTATAACCTTTTATTTTCCTTCTTCCTGCAGGTGTTCCTTTTGATCCAGAGTGAGAAGATAAAAAGTGATTTTGTTTACCTTAGCTGGCTGGCTCGCTGTTGTGAGTCACTTTACTCTCAACATTGCAGAATACAGATCCTCCTCTATTGCGTCAGTCTTGGCAATCCACTTTCCTAATTGAATTTAATGTTGTAGGTGGATTCAGGACTATGAAAGTGAAAAGCTGATTGCACTAGTTATAGTGTGGGTGGTTATTGCACCTTTCATACATCTGGCTTTTCAAAGCAATTACTGTTTGAGTGCAATGCAGTTATAGTACTGTCAATGCAGCTTTGTCCTGACCAGTGACCCTTTTTCTTCTCAATTGTCTACTCAGTTGCTTGAGTGAAGACTTTCTGTCTTAAAAGACTGAGTTACAACTCTAAAATGTTCAGAGTAAAACACAAAATAGAAGCATTCATACTGGGTCAGGCTCAAGGGTCTGTCTGCCTTCAAGGTTAGCCAATGTCAGATGTCTAGGGAAGAGAGGAATCAGGCAAGCATACACAGTATTTTTCTTCCTACCATGTTACTCTACATGTTGTCCAAACTCCTGTGCCTGAGGGATAGCCTTTATAATCTCCAGCATGTGTTTTTCTTCCAAAAACTTGTAGAAGAGTTCTTTCTTTGAATTTCTCTGAATCCAGGAATCTTTTGCCATGTTTAATATTCTATGACAAATCTTACTTACTTTTTCTGAATCAGTTTTTTAAAAACTGCAGAGTACATCTCAGTACAGAGATAGCTGCAGTGCCACATACAAAATAGTATAGAAGTCGGCTTTTCTAAGGACTCGAGTCTGAGACTCCCTAGGCTAATTTGTTTTCCTTACAGTGCCTCAATACAAAAATCTTTTCTTATCAAACCATTTTCAGCAGTTATACTGGAATGTCAATATGTAAGCTTTGGATGTTATGCCATATTGTAGATGTAGTAAAGATCTCCTAATATCTCCAGACAGGCACATCACACATAGGGATGCCTATCTATGACTGTTTTAGGATGTGTCAGTTTATTTCCTTTTAATTAAGCTGCAGTACTTGATTGTGTTTGAGTGTTTTATATATAGTTATCTTTTTGTGTCAAGTATGTAAATTACTAACAGATCACCTTGCAATGTCAGAGTACAATTAGGGATTGAGTGGTAAACAATTCAGTGCTGAAATATTTCCAAGGGGCAAAAAGTACCAGAGACGTGCATCTTTTTGCATGACAGAATGTAATTTTTGTTTAGTATTATAGTACTATTTATACCAAATTCTTCTTGAAGAGAAGGTCAAAAACATTGGATTATCACAGAATTGCATTGCTCTAGGTAGATTGGTGTTGGAAATTGAGAACTGGCTGTTTACCACTGTATATGGTATCTGGAGTTGATGAGAGGTAAATCTTATTTAATATCTTGCTGCCTCCTAAATGAGAAGAGTCTATAAATTCTGTGATTTGGTGTTACATGTTTATTGTTGATTACCACCCATTCTACCTGCAGTATAAGTATAGACACAGTGAATACAGATAAAACAAGCTAAACAGTCCTTCTTTTGAAAAAGCACAGGAGTGATCCTTATGTGAATAGCCACATACTCTCAGAGCAGCTGTTAAGGCTTGAAAAAGAAAGGAAAACTTAATTTAATTTCCTTTTCTCCCAGTGTTTGAATGAGCCTGGAATTATGAATACCAACCATAGACTCAAGAGAATGCCTTCTTATCACCAGGAAATAGAACCTTTGTGTTTAAACACCCTAGAAGAATTTCTTATCATCAAGATGGAATATTGAGATTCATTTATTTCTAACTGTGTATACCAGTGATGTTTAAAGACAATGAAAAATTCTAGTCACACAAATTTAAAACTAGCACAGGATCTCAGGAATTTAGAAACATTTTTTCTAGTAATGACAAGTTTTATTATGCTTGGAGGGGCTTCAACCTCTGCCCTCTTCTTTTGATTTGTTATGAATCATGGGAATTAAATGTTTAGACTGACATGGGCACCAAGTATTAAAGACCTCAGTTTGGTGCCAATTAAAATTTTTTTGTGCATAAGAACACACAATCCTAAATCTTACCATATAAATGGATTGCAACATTTCCTTGTCCTGCATAAAAAACTTCTCTGATGCTTTCTATTCTGTTCCTTAATCACACCTGAAATCATGAGAGTTGTTCTTACTGCTTATCTGTGAAATATAAATTAAGATGTAAACACTATAATTATTCCTTTTGACACTGGTATCCTCTGCTGAATTGGCTGTTATCACTAGTAAGGCAGAAGTTAAGGACAAGTTTCCCTTCCCAGCCTCATGTTCATGGCTGAGGCACTTACATTAAACAAAGAAACACAGGAATATCCGTTTCACCTGCCACTGAATATTGTTTAGCATATTCTTTTCACAATTCCAGCTTTTTCATGTTATTGCAGATATTATGAATAAGAAACCACAGCTAGCCTGGAAGCTCTATCTGAAGATGGAAACCTCAGCAGACTCCTTTAATCTATTGCAGCTCATTGCAAATGATTGTTACAAAGTGAGTTTTCTCTTTAGAGCTTGGTGTATGGCATGTTAATTCAGTGGTAGTACCGACAGTCTTCTTTGGATACTTTTTATCATTGTCATCACTAGTGAACTTTCTTTTATGAGGGCAGGATATCTAATAATGTGAATGAATTGGCAAGGATTAGTCAGTATTTTAACCTACCGGCCTTCTTGGTAGAGAACCCATTGATTAAAATGTTGGTAAATTACTGCATGCTTGAGCTATCAATAATGATAACAGTTGCTCCTACTAGGGATTCCTTATGGGTAGAAACTTTAACAGAAAAAAATCTAGCATAGATTCAGCAAGATGCTTCATGCTGCGTTTTTTTTTCCTTTTGTTTGGCCAGGGGACAGTATTGTGTTTTCCTTAAAGTTTGTGATGGGAGAGACTCCTTGTGATCTCAAAAGCAATATTGTAAAACTGAAATAATTATCTCTTGTATATCTTTCAAGTACTCGGTTACCATTGCACCCTAAAAGTCTAGTTGCTCAAGCAAGTGGTTCTGCCTCTAGTTGCATCCCACAGATGCAATAGATTGCATCTATGCAATTGCATAGATGCACTTTGTGAAAGCAAGTTGACAATCAGACCTCATGTAAAATCTCTCTCTCTAGGTCATTTAAAGTCTCACTTAAATCAGTTGATGTCTTTGTCTTAAACTTTTTCCAAAACCTTCTTGTCCTGAAGAGAAGTAGCTCCACATTTTGGATTTATCTAGAGCTCTTAAAAGCTGCATTTATAGAACTAAAATTTTCAGCCTAATTATGTGTCTACATAAATGACTGCTCCAGAATTGTTACTTTGGTATTATAATTTATCTTTCTACACTAGCAGCCATTTGTACCTCTTGAACTAAATGGCAAGGTCCGTGTTGTTTGATGTGGCATTTTTCAGTTGTTTCTGAAACATTGCATTATATTGGAGGTCCACAGACAGCACCAGAGATGAAACTTAAGAAGGCAGTTGCATTAGGCTTTGCTCAAAAGAAAACAGAATGAGCATGGATGGAACAAGGTAAACAGTATCCTGAGAGTTGGTGTAGCTGGATACCTCATTGCTGTGCTGATAGAAATTGTTCAGTGAAGAAGTTGACATGCAGAATTTCATGCTAATTTCTTGATGCTTTTTATACAATAGCCCATCTTGTCCATATGGGGAACAGCACATGACTTGGGGTAAAGCATTTCCTAGATTTATGTCAGATAGAAGGAGAACATTAAACCTCTACCTTCTTAATGGAACTGGATCAGACACTAATTTGGATAGATCAGTATTCTAATTTTTCTTTTTAGCTGACATATCTGATAGTGTTTATACTCACTATCTTTATTACCATACATTTAAGTGTTTGCCAGTCACCAGTAAAATCAACATTTATGTGAAGAGAATTATTACTCATCCTGTAGTACCAGTGTTTCTCTGACTAAGGTTTCCAAATATAGCTCCCACAGCCTGCATTTTTCTCTGCAGGCTTCCAGCTACCAAAGGACGGGAGGTTGTGCTCAGTCTACCTTCTGTGATCTCTCATGGGAAGATGCTAGTCACAAAGAACATTGCCTTTCAGGCTTGCCCGAGTGGAGAATACTCATAGAGCCCACATGAGATATGCTATGATGACTTCAAAAGCCACAGTTAATCTGGTCACTCCTTTTGCATTGACCATTGCCAAGCAACTTGCTCCTGGTTCCCAATTACAAGTAGAGAATCTAAGGCAGAAAAGATAGAGTACACACTGGATTTTCCTATGCTACGGAAAATTTTGGATTATAGAGTCACTGAATCTTCTTTTGTACTGTATTGTAACAGCAAAGAAAAAAATTAAGTTAAACCCAGAAGATAAACAAATATGTGGCCATGTCTACATGAAGAAATGTTTCATTTTCAAATGTCTGGACTAGTTGGAGGTTGATACTCTGTCAGAGGTTTTGGTATAGTTGGTACGACACTGGATAAGGCCACCTCAAAAAAAAAATGTTATAATACCACCTGTTTCCCATCTCCCCAACTGCAATGTCCCTGTGTCACTTGCTGTCTGCAGAAAAACAGGAAAATGCATATTGCTTCTACAACTTACTGCTGATTTCAGAAAACTGAGCTCAGTGTTTTTAATCCCCTTCTGAAAGATGGTCAGGAATAATGTTTTGCTTTCTGTGCAGATGCGTCAGTTTTACTATTCAGCCAAAGCCTTTGATGTTCTGGAGAGACTGGACAATAATCCTGAATACTGGGAAGGCAAGAGAGGTGCTTGTGTGGGTGTATTTCAAATGATCTTAGCTGGCCGAGAAGCAAAGTGAGTATTCTGTGTTGTATCTGAATTTATTTTGCTCTTTTCCTATTTTCAGCTAGCTGTAAGCCAGAATCATAATCTCAGCTTTAGGACTACATATAATCTTCCAATCTTTTATTGACCTTTCAGAGAATAGACACTCTGTCCAAAGGCTCCATATGCAGTGTTCGACTTGAAGTGTATCTTCCATACCAACAGTTCTAGAATATATAGTTGAGAATAATTTATGAGGAAGCTGTGGACTATAAAATACCTAAATACTTTCATCATCATCACTAGGAAAAGCTAGGTCATAAGTGTAGTAGTATGTTCATGAACTGGGGGAAAATCACATCATTTCATGTTGATTGTGTAAGAATGGAAAACTATCACATGACATTTTAAGGTGCATAGAACAGAACTAAGGAAACATTTACTCAACACTGTAGGAAGGACTTTATTTCTCTAAGCAAAGAGTAGATGAGTTTTCATTAAAATTTTCCTTCTGAAGACACTGACCATGTCATACAAGTATACTTACTTGATGAAAGCTTAAAGGAAGTCATCTGTGTTACTGATAATTTTGATTTTGGCCCATTTCACTGGAGAGAGAGTAGTGAAGTATATAAATACTGCTTAAGGTGTATTTAAGAACTGCTCCCTTGTGAGTATTCTGCTGTGATGTCAGATGGCCACTGTCCTCTGGCCAAAGTTGTTGTTTCCTACATGACTGGTAGGTGTGTATCTTGGCCTCTACACCTTCCTTCTATTCACTTCTCTGCTGGAATAATTTCATGAACTACTATACCTTTCAAGCATCTTTTTAGCAATCACTGCAGCAGATGCGGTAAAATACACAAGCTTGCCTGTTTTTCAATATATGCAGTTAAGTCCTTACTGTAAATTAACTGGCAAACTGCAGCAAGATTTATATAGGTTTAATAATAATAGGTTTATTCTATTAGGAATGTTGATTTCTATGTTATTTGTGTTTATGTGTACTGTGTTATGTGTAAAGTGCTTTGGCAGTGTTAAGCTAGATGTTGCCATACTAAAGACTAGCAAATAACATTAAAGATTTTTTTTGAAGTTTGGTTTGTTCTGGGGAACAATTTTGCAAGAGTGAGGGTATGTATACAAATGCACACATATGCACATACTAAACTAATTATTAAACTAATATTTTGGTGACTTTTTTTTAACTTAAAATTTCTTTACAATTGTATACAAGACCTTTTCATTGGTTGCTTTTTTTGTCTCTGGGATTGCATCTAGCATGCATTTTAACCTGTTCCAGCACTGCAGATGAATGGACCTCTCTGTCTCAGAGGACCCGTGTTTTGTGAAATAATGTGATGAGAGTAGTTTATTGTATCAGTTGAGTCTAACCCTCACTTAAATCTTTGCTTTTCACATTTATAGAGAGACTTTGCGGGAAGTACTGCACCTTCTGAAGAGCACTGGTAATTCTCAAGTAGAATATATTGTTCGAATCATGAAAAAGTGGGCCAAGGAGAACAGAGTCCCTGTTTGAGTCAGTGTCACAAAATGAACCAGGTGAGTTGATGTATGTCTGGCTGCAAGACAAGAGTCTTGGCTTCTCCTGTGCATTCTGGGTGTCTCCTTCCTTGCAGAAGCAGGAAGGACCCGGCAGGTCCTTCAAGCAGGTTGACCCGGCTGAGGAAGTGTGTCCTGCAGTGAGATTCAAAACATACAGCAAGTTAGTTTTTTGTTTGGATTTTTTTTTAATGAAAACTTCATTGGTACTTTTTCTGTTGCACCACTCTATTCCTCAAAGTTTCATTTTTTCAATAGTAGTTTAACTGTCCACAAAATCAAAGTGCTCCTTAAATGGTCCCCACATTCCTCCACATGAGTTACTGCATGGTGAGAGGGTTTTTCCAGCAAGCCTCCTGGCCTCTGGAGAAGAATCATTTGTACGTGACTCAGACAAACCTACTTCGGCAGGTAATGGAATGTGGCAAAAAGAGATGATGACAGTGATACCACTAGGCACTGCTAGGGTATCAGATAATACAAAAGGCTCACCATAGAATCATATAATCATAAAATGACTTGGGTTGGAAGGAACGTTAAAGATCATCTAGTTCCAGCCTACCATGGGCAGGTACAGCTTTCACTCAGAGCTGCTCAAGTCCCTCAGAGTTTTATCCAACCTGGCCTTAAACACTTCAAGGGATGGGCCATCCACAACTGCTCTGAGTAACTTGTTCCCGTGCCTCACCACTCTCATAGTAAAGAATTTCTTCCTGCTATCTAAGCTAAACGTAATTTCAGTTTGAAACCATTCCCTCTTGTCCTGTCACTACATGCCTTTGTGAAAAGTCTCTCTTCTTTAGGACTTTTATAGATTACCTATCTGGGGTAAAATACAAACCATATTCTGAGGAATATCCTTTTCTGAATGAATTTCAACTACCAATACCTTAATTTGGGGTTTTTTTGTCTAAGAATTGTTTTCTCTCTTATCATCTTTTTCAGAGCATGGAGACTTATTTGACTGACGGTATTGTTCAATCAATCTCACTTTGAAATTTAACTCTCAAAACATTTATTCATATCAATGTAGTTCACATGAGAACTTTAGCAATCTGATGGATAAAGAGACCTTTTGAATTATTTTCTTCAGCATTTACCACCGTCCTGAGCAATATATTCATTGTACTTTTGGATTTATTATACTCTACTGTATTTTTACAGAAAACGATTCAGGTAATACATAATTCTAAGAGAAGGCAACAGTTATAACATAAAAATGTGTTATATATTTAGTAGTAAAAATTTTGTATATTATTTTTAAAAGGAAACTTTACGTTTTATAAATTTGTAAAACACGTCAGAAGTATTTTTTTAACTTTTGAGGGGAATTCAGAATACCATATTCTCTACTGTCTGTGCATTGATTAAAGTTCTTATTTGAATCTACAGTTAAATGTCAGATTGGTCTGTGTTGCTTTATACTGCAGAAGTTGAAATAGTATATTCATTTTGCTGTGGAAGAGGGCAGTTTTGTGGCTGATTGTTAAGTGCATGTTCATTAATCAGTCCAAGGCAAGCCAATGGCCTTGGTCCTAATCTTACGGTAGTTTGCTGAAACTAAGGCAGCTGGGTGTATGTGGAACATGCACACCTTTCTGCCATACAATGATTTTACTGCTTTAAGCAAAAAATGGGGGTATCATTGTTCAGATGGCTAGAATTACATTGGTAGTTGTGGTTACTTGTGCTTAAGTCTAGAAACTGATCCATCACACTAGCAACAATAGGCCTTTCAGCAGGGGCAATGTTACACTCACTCAAAAGTGGTGTGAAAGGAGCAGTATTTTCACTGAAAGCAGTTACAAAACACTACTTGTGAACAGCATTTTTCTTTTCCATCTCCCTTTAATTAACTAGGAACCAGATTGGGAATACAATTATGAATCTTGGTACAAAGCTTCAAAAAGCTACATTGGTGACTTTGTAGCAGATGTTAAATGCATCTAATTACTCCTTTTATTGAAGCTTAACCTGCAGGAGAGCTGAAGAGCATCCATATCAATTACAGACCATTTTACATGTTGGTTGAATCTTCTGGAATAAGTGTGATAGCTTTGCAGCATAAGGGCTTGGGGGCCAATTTTAAATTCTGTCTGTGACCAGGGAAGAAGGTTTTTTTAAAACCTCACCTTTATTTACTGTAGCCATAATGTCATATTTGATATGCTAAATAACATGGGGTTTAGCATAGTACATTTTATTGACTGATAATAAAGCTTTTATCATTTAAGTTATAACAGGGCACTGCAGGGCTTTGCCCTGATGATGAAATTTTGAGCAGTGATGAAATAAAGTGTTGTACATACTGTCTTAGCATTTAGGCCTTGTTAATAGAACAGATATGTAGGTACTATTAAAATGCAGAACAAGAAAAGTACTGAAAAACTGGTGTTTATTTTTCTTTAGAAATACGTCTAGAATGTGTGTTCCATTGTTTAATCTGAGGTCATATTCAAAGAACAGAGATGAGAAGTTGATTTAGCTGATACAGAAATGAAAAGTAATAAAGAATAGGTAAAATTTTATCCCTGTCCATTTCCATATTTCCCTAAACTGTGGAAATTTAAGGAGTCAAGCTATTCTAAACAGGATAGCTAGGAGTGAAGGTAGATGTGGAGGAAAACAAGAAAAGTGACATATTGAGCAAGCAGGCAGTGAAGAATGCATGTGCAGAGTCAGGGAAATGAGTAAATTTATTGGGTCAGGAGTAAGTGAATATAAAATTGAAACAGTGGCATTTTAGATAGTGTAATGAAAGGAAGACAAAGGCAGAAAGAAATTGCTGCATCATTATAATTTCAAGGAAGAGTATGGAAATTAGAGTTATTTCATATACTCTGAATAATCATCTGATTCTGGAAAAATAAGCTACAGAGAATGCACAGGAAGTACTGTGCTAGCAATCATATCATTAACAGTGACTAGTAAAGAAAGCCAAATCCCAAACAGTGTGTAACTGCTTTTTTTGGGTGCTGACCCATTCCTGATGGATAAGAAAGCCAGCCTTGAATTAAACTTGTTAATACCTGAACAACAGCTATGACAGTAACATCTAAGTGAATTAAACTGAAGGCAGCAAGTTCACCGTAAAAGAAAAGTCATGTCACATTATAGCCCTGGACTGTAGCAGGCATTTAGGTTTCTGTGGTTCCCTCAGCTGGAAGCTGGCTCATTGATCTTCATAAGAAAGCTGTCTGAGCGTGAATGAGGAACTTGGCTATTAGGTAGTCAGACACAAAGTAAACAATTACCTAAATGTCTGTTGCTACCTGTAGCTTCATTATATAGGAGCTATGTATGCATTGCAGAAAATGTCTAGATTCTGCCCACTAGTTTACCATTTAATCATTTTTCCTCTGTATTATCTCCAGAAGTAACTTCCACTTACTGTTTTTGAAGTTTCATTTCCAAATTGCCCTCTTCTCTTTCAATCTATTACATGGTCATTGAATAAGTAGACAATTGCATTAGTGTTACCAGTAACCTTAAATTCAAGTCATTGATCAACTGCTAGATAAGCTGGCTTGACACTACATAGTGGAAGATGATAGATTTCACCAGTGTTGAATCTAGGAAGTAATTCAACTTACCAAAAAATATTTGCCAGAAAAACTTAGGAGTGTTAATTTGAAGATGGATAATGAAAATCTTTATTTTGAAAATTATTCAAATCATATTAAATCATATTTGCTGTTTTAGAAATCGTACCTTAATTCTAAATTCAATTTGTTTAGCCTTGTTTTCTAATATTCAGTTCTTCCAATGTTCATCATTGCTGTTGGCCATTAAAGCCCAGCATTCTTCGGTTTGGTTTGGTTTTTGGTGGTTTTCTTTGGAGTTTTCTTTTTCATCTTTAGGTATGCTTAACGTGCTGCAAGTCAATCCTTGTTTGTATGAAAGACAGCTTCCTCTGTAAAGGTGTTTTGCAGGCTAGAACACTGGCAATGGGTTTGTCAACAGATTTTTTTTTTTGAAAACATGGCTGTTTAGCAGTGGGCGTACTTTATCTCTGTATGTAACATTGGAATATGCTTCTCCACAGTGCTGCTTGCTGTTCTCCTGCATGGGTACTCAAAGACTGCATTCACTCTTTTTGCCATATTGTCACAGGGGAACCTTGCATTAAACTGTTTCTTGGCTGGGACATGACATCTAGGATTTTTCCAGAACTGGTATTTTCCAGAATACAGTCTGTCCTTTGGAAGAGACAGCCTACCTTTTCTTCTTCAAAAATACATTTTGTTCCAATTGGCTCAATTTTCCAGCTTATGCAGATCACTCTGCATGACTACTTATCCCCACTAATTATGAGTTTGTTTCTCTGTAGCTATTTATTAGCAGTTTTATAGCTATATCTGGGTCATCAAGGTATGTTGGATCCTCCATACTTCCAGGATCCTCAAGACATTGTTATTGCTGACTGATGGCTGCTTTTCATCATTTGTCATTATCAACTTATTTAATGTGTACCTTACAGATATGGTATTATGCTATTCTTTAAAATTAGGTATATGATACATAAGAAATGTATGCATTGCACGTGTAGGAACTGCAGTATTCTTACATTCAGCTAAATTTGTAAAAGATCTATGTGATAGGAGGTAGTTCCTATTTATTATTAGATGAGCCTTTCAGCATCCCAGAGAGACTGATAGAGTCCAGTTGCTCAAGTCCTTTTGCATAATTTGAAACAACTCTTTTTTTGGCCCTGCAGTCACATTTAGCCACACGCTAAAAGGTTACCTTTGACTTTGTAGAGTTTAAGCTTTCATTTGGAACAAATAAAGCAGGCATTTCACATTTCTGGGCAAGGGACAGCTCTTGAATTCCTTACAGATCCTGTTTAATTGATGATTTACACTAGCATCTATTTATAGATTTAAAAACAAAAGTAATGTCTATATTTAGTAATAGCTGTGACTTTTGAGAGACACAGTCTATTCTTCAAATAAAAACAGAACTTCTATTTCAATTCATGCTTACATGCTTGAAATGAGCTTAGTTGTGCCACATTGTATTATTCTTAGTAATTCTTTAGAAGAATTTAAAATAATGCAGTAAATAAATAATGGTCTTTAGTATGTTCTTGCAATAGATCTTCAAGACCGTGAGTCTCCAGTTATTTGAACAGGAAATATGCTGTCTCACAGTTTGTAGTGATTCTCAGATACAGCTGAATCAAACTAAAAAGTGGGATACTATGTATGCTGTTCCATGAACCTAGGAATTGCACTGAGTTTTTTGCAGTCCTTAAACCACACTTTAAGCTGGTCCGTAACTGGACATGACTGATGAGCCTTAGACTCCACCTTGATCACTGTGAGCAACTTCCATGGGGTCAGTTCTGTGAAAAAACCTATGCAACAGTGCAGAATTATAAAAGGTAACATTCTAAGAACACATGTAATGATGTTGACATTGTTTACATCATGTAGAAAAGAACCATGCTCCGATTCCAACAGCTGCATTGCTCATTGTAACAGCTACAATTTTCTTAGATAATTTTGTCCTTCTTAAGCATGATGGGATCATTATGTATGCTACTTGTAGTTTTTTCTTGCCTTACATTAATGGGTGAGGCCATTATATGGGAAGCCATTATGTGACAAAACTCAGTATCATATTTTGCAGAGCTGGTGAATTAAGTCATATCACATGTCATTGTGTCTCATGAATCGGTGTGTGAAAGCTGTCTCTAAGACAATGTTACAAAAATTAAATTATAGAACCTGATAAACCAAGCCTGGTATATTCCCATACTGATGATTATCCTAGTGTTTTCATTCTACTAGTTCAGTCTTACTTTTGTCTGACTTACTCATGATGCCACATGTGCTGAACTCAGTCATCACTGAACAGAGAAGCTGTCTATATAAAATTGTGGTGGTTTTCCCTACCATTTAAAGGCAGAAGAGCTATTTACTGGTCAAAACAAAGTAATTTTTGAGGCAAGCTTTACAAAACTCCCGACTCATTTAGCCAGTTATTCTCATGCAGGTTTTATCACTGTGTCCACTTCTTATTCTGCACATTCTCGTTCCCTACTGTTTTCCCTTCCCGTCTCCCCATTAATGTGATAGGCCTTGCAGGTCTACCGGACTACTGCTAAAGTACTGCTGTTTTCCACTTCTCCCTTCCTCCCCTTGCCCCACCTCTGAGAGTGACTTGCCTTGCTCCCACTTCACAGGTATTCGAGGCAAGATATTTTCAGATTTGTAAAATGCTAAGTCCTGTGGAAGACTAGAAATCAGCATGACACTAAGAATAATCAGTCTCTTAAAACAGTGAGGAAATGTTCAGATAAGAGTAGATTGTACTATTACTTACCAATGTCAGGGGTAATTCTTTTAAGGTCAGAATAGTTCCATTTGAAATAGAACTGTTATACAGAAAAGTAGCTTGTTTTCACAAGCATTTCAGGTGTGTAGTGTCCACTCTATTCTTAAAATTGTCACTTCTATTGCTGTTATTCTACACTTGTTTTAATATGCTCAAAAAACTTCATATTTCATGTCTTCTCAAAATCCAACTGGAGGTGGAAAGAAAATAGTTTTAAAGAATTTCATTTGTCTATTTAAATTATTCATGTATGAAAAATTGGTTTTCATATGTAATTTTTCAGATGCTATTTTTAATGCTGTGGCATTAAATCACAATAATTTTATGCTGTGGCATAAAATCAAAAGCAGCTTTGTGTTGAATCTGCAAGTTCAGTATGTAGTTAATTCTCAGTGATAAATATGTGCTTTGCTTTTTTGAAGGCAATTTGGCTTGGAAATAAAATCATGGAAGTATGAAAATGCTGAACTGCACATGTAAAGTATGCTTCTGACTATTCTGATCATAAGCTTGTATGAATGTTAAAAATGTGGTAATTTGTTTATGCAATCACTCTCAGCTGTCTATGATAATGTGCACTTATCTAGGTGTGGAACTTACATCAGTAAAAGCAGTTTCCAAAGTGCTGAGAGGCATTAAAAAACTTGGTTAGGAAATTGGAGTTTTGGTAAAATCGGTCTGAAAGTGACAGGAGGAACAAAAAAGAAAAACATTTCTTCAAGGTCACGGCAAATATTATGTTGTATGCCTTAATAACTTTTAGAAGATTGTTTTGCCATCTACATATATGTATTATGTGAAATTCTCCTTTTTGGGAGGATGAACATTGCTTGACAGGTGTTGCCTGAACAGTAACTATAATAATTTTAATTTTATTACAATATTTAATAAAAATAAGTTTCCTATAATTATCACAATATTTATATTTCACTAAAAACTAGAAAATATCACCGTGGAAAGTGACCAAGGTTCCTCCAGCCAGTAGTCTGCCTGAGCTCTCAAGGACATCCAGAGTATTTGTCTTGTACTAGGTCAGCACCCACAAGAGAAAACCTGAGCAAGGGCAAATCTGTGGCACATTACCTTTTGTACTTCTGAGAATTACTTCCACACCCTCTTACCTCATTAAACAGCATTACTACTGCTTTTAGTGTAGAAATTGCAATTCAAACTGAGAACTCCCTACCTGGCTAGTCTCCTTACTCCTGTTACAGGTGGGTGGCAGAGCTATAGGAAATCATGACTCCTATTCTTGTGTGGCTTTCATTACCATTGGGAGAATAGAACCGGCAGACAACAATACAGAGATAAGACAATAATCAGACTGTAAAGTTTCAGACAGCTCGGTAATCTTCGGCTGCCTCCAGGGGTGCTGGCCTGATGGAACAGGCTTTTCATCGGAGATAAACATCCCATGCCACGAGTAACTTTAAAGAAATTGTGCAAATGAGGAAAAAAGTGAGGGACAATTCCCCAGAGCACATAATCGGTCTCAATCTTTGTAAACATCTAGGTGTTTTTACACTTTCAAATTAGCAGGTGTGAATCATAAAAGCTACAATTAAGAAAGTCTATTATTTTCAAAGACAGCTCCTCTTCAGTTTTAAACTTTGCTTAGGTACTCTTTAAGTGACCAGGTCACAATCAACACATAACAGGCAGATGCTCCTCAGTTTAAGTTTCTTTGCCAGTTCATTGAAATATGCTCCCTTTCTATTTACTTGTATTTTTAAGGAAAAAATGTGTGTGTGCCCATGCATATTACTGGGTACTCCTCTAGAAAATCCCTTCTGTGATTATTTCTGATGTAATTTTCTTGCTATTCCTCCTATATTAAAAAAAAAAAGAAAATAAAAATCCAGGATTTCAAGTAAAAGGTTATTTTAAAGAATGATTGAATCGTTCATGTTGAAAAAGACCACTTTAAGTTCATTGAATCCAAGAGTTTACTCTGCAGTACCCTAGCTACCACTAACCATGTCCCTAAATGCCACATCTACACACCCCTTAAACACTCCTAGGGAATGTGAGTCAACCACTTCCCTGGGTGGCCTGTTCCATTGCTTGACAGCCCTTTTGATGAAGAAATTTTTCCTAATATCCAATTGAAACCCCCTTTGGTGCAATTTGAGGTCAACTTTATCTTGTCCTGTTGCTTGTTATTTTGGTAATCCAGTGGCTTTAATTTTTTTGTGAACACTTAAAAGGTAACTAATTTTTTCCCCTCTGTTTTTTCTTCCTTCTTAGTAAAGTAAAGAGTAAACCTGCAAAGAGGAATGTCCTAGGGATTCACTGCTTGGCAGAGGAAACATCTCAGGGGCTAACATCCCAAATTAATGTCATTTAAGACAGAGTCCACACATCACCTGCAATCATTACTACTGTAGAAGTTTACAGCTTATTTGTCAAACTCTACTGAGTTCATCCTTAATACTAGGAAAGCTTAAAGACTTGCATGCTTGCTCCAGCAAGAAATCTCGACACCAGAAGCAGAAACAATTATTAATAATTAAGTAAAAAATAAGATGTAAATAGAAAAGTGTTCTTGTTAGTTACAATTGATTTTGCTACTGTTATCCAAAGGAACGGATGACCTGCGTTCTGCTTGGTAAATGCACCTACTTAAGAGCTGATATTTAATGTCTTAATATTTCATCTTCTCTCCAGGCTCAAAAGATGTTCCCACAGCACCTTCTCCAAGCAGCTTGCTCTTCTTTGGCAAGGATGCAATTCTTTCCTTTTTCTCTCTCTGCTTTTTCTTCCTAACTTGCAACTCCATCTGAACAGAACTCTTGAGGCTTTGAATTTTCTCTTGAGGTTCCTCTAAGTCAGTATTATCCTATGTATTATCCTAAAGAATGTTACAATATTCTGTAGGCCATAAAAATCACCAGTCATTCAGAATTTGTGTCAGCTTTAAATTTCTCATTGAGAATATTCTTCTGAACAGCACGGATAATAGATACCTTAACATGCCCACCTTTGGTTGAAGAACTCACTCTACCATGACACATCCCTTCCTGTAAATCCCTTTACTTCTTTCACATGAAGACTTGCCCTGATTTCTAGCTTATGTGAGATAAAAGCCAACATTTTGTTTTCATCAGCCACCTCTGAGATACACAGTCATGCCATTTATGTTGTTCTGGCACAAAACATGGTGTTGCAAGACCACTTTTCATCTCAGCAAGTGAGACAAAGATGCACCTAAATCCATTCCTAGGGGTAAAAAGTGCTTCCAGTTACAGAAGCAGTGACAACTTTTTGCATAAAAATTGTTGCCATTTTTAATACTTCCTATGGCCATTGAAACCTTTCATTTTTGGTCAGATTTGTTCAAAGCATTTCTTAAAGCTCTGGAGAGGCGTTCAGTGTCTCTTGGGCTCAAATTCTCCAGTAAGTGAGGCTTGAGCAATTCACAGGGAGCAAATAAAAACATATGGTATAAAGTTCATTATCACAGTTCCTCTGCCCTGAAATTGTGACAAATGAGTATTACTGCTCTGTCAAAGGAGATCCTAATTACCTGAAGCTAATGCATACAGCCTTCCTAGAGTGAATCTGGCATTTCACTACAGTCCTTCCAAACAGTTTACTTAACTGAAAAGTGTACTTCAGACTTCTTAAGGCTGTGGCAGAGCTGCTGGTAACAGCTCTTAAATATATGTGCCTGAGGAAAGAAAGCTAGAGATATATTCTTCAGGAAACATTATTTTTACTTAAAAGAACAACAATAGTAAAAATCTGAGGGGGAGGGATCCTGCAGATAAATCTGTTTTTTAAATGATATGAAAGGCATTGATTGGTGTTTCATTTTAGAAAGAAAGTGGGTGGTTTATTTCTTGATTCTGGATCTGGCAGGGAGTAACTTGGTAAAGGTGTAAGAAGAAAGAGAAGTTAAAAAAAAAACACACTTGAATTCAGAAATCCTCATTAAACAGAAAACCAGCAATGCTAGTCATGTTGGTGGTGCAGTGGATTCTTGTGATGCAGCAGCAGTTCTAATAAAAGCTACACAAACACCAAACTACCTGCAGCTATATCATCTCCTGACACAGAAATGGAAGCTGCAGATGCTGTGGCAACAGTTCCAGTGAAAAGAACACAAGGATCCACAAGATGCACGGTTGGACCATAAGAAACCAAGGATATAGTGAGGAAGCAGCTGATGGTAAATGAAGATATTCTCACAAAAAAACCCCAAACCAAAACCCACACACACAAAACCCACAACAAAACAAAAGCCAACCAAGCCAAAACCTGACAGAAGCATCTTGGAGACTTCTGAGCAGTGAAGATGTGACTGCCACTGGTATGATCTGGCTGCCACTACAGCTGCTACCTCTAAAGTAGATCCCAGTCCCAACCTTAAGGAAACTGCCATTCCATGCCACCTAAGCTTCTTATGTAATATTATTATACAAGCAGAACGTGTTTTCTCCTGCATTCCCATCCACGGACAAGAGGCTCATAACTCATGGAAGTAAAGTAATAGCCTTTGAGGCTGAAAACAAGCTCCCTGTAGACAGATATAATTGATGATAAGGACAGCTCTGCTTTCCGGTGGGACCCTGGGCCTGCTGCTGTGGGGTGTCCAGCCCAGAGAAAGCCACACAATGGTTTCCACAAGGTCCAGGAAAGCAGTGACCACTGGTCTGTAATGAAACAGGGTACAGCTCTGACTCTACCACAACCAACACAAACAGCCCAAAAGCATGAGAATGCTACAGACAGAGAAGCCAGTGCAAAGCAGAGCAGGAGGATCCCACCTGCACCAAAGTAGAGACCTCTGCAGTTTGCTGGTCTCTCTCTGTTGTTTTCTGTATTTGAAACTAAGTCAGGTCAACAAACTGCCGCTCACTGATGTGGCTTTAGTATCTGTAGTTTCAAGCATCCACTTTGTCTGATCTACTCATACTGGATTTCACCAGTGAAATAAAAAGCAGATTCAATATCACCTCAAAATTGCTCTCTTTGTGCAGTTGTTGCATTTTTTAAAACTCTTAATGTGCCTCTCTGTGTCCTTCAGATAACATACAAGGGGAAGGAATCTGTATTCGATGTTTGACTATTTTAGCATGGCCATATCCTGAGAGAAAACAAAGTAACTGGCAGAACATCTTTAATTAATTTTTTTAAATGATACTTTTAAAATTTTGTGTTGTACTGACAAGGGCAGCACCTTATACTATGTACAGACAATACTTGAGATGGAGTTTAATAACAAAGAACAAAACAGGTAGCAAAACAGAATACAAAGTATGGATAAATTACAAATCTAACTCCCGTCAAAGTGTTTGAAATGGCACAAGCCTGGAACTCTTCTGGTGTATTCAAAACCAAATTCCTTGAGAGGCTATGATCTAGTGAATTTGGTGGTTTTCTTTTCCAAATTATTCTAGTATCTTAGACCGCATGTAATATTAACATTTTCCAGTAACTACTATGCTTGGATCTGCTGCCAAGTTTCTTTCTGATTTAGTTCAGATACTCCAATCCAGAGTAAACTGTCTTTGGTGACTTCACTTTAAATGCAGATATGCAGAACTACTGTTTGTCTAGTTGCATAAACAAGTACTAAGCCTTATAAAAATATGATGCCAAGATGCTTAGAGGTTAGATAATATAGAAATACAAGTGTTTATTGGTCTACTTAAACTCCTAGGAAAAAGGAAGAGGGGGCATATGAATTACTATTTCATAGTAACCTTAGATATGAAAGGCTGCTTCTAATATCAAGGTATGCAATCTCAGAACAAATGGCCATCTGAAACTATTTCCAAGAACTACTTCTGGTTTTCTGTGTAACCCTACCATGGGTTGGATGATGAGTGTTCCTTTCCAGCTTATCTTTTTTCCTACTCAAAAAGCATGTTAAAAAATCTGACCAAGATGTGATCCCAGGTGTGTCTACACTAAAAGAATATGAAGCACTGAATTCAGATACTCATAAAACTAATTTTCTTGTGGAGTATGTGCCCTGCATTGATTACTTCTGAATAGTAGTCCCCTATATCTTAGCTAGGAGACTGAAAGATAGAATGGAGTTTTACATTAGATACTTAAAATACACAGTTTATCTTGGTCACTTTCCATGGATATATCTATGGTTATATCTGTGAACAAACTACCTGTTGTATTCTTCTTGTATTTATTTCAAGATCTGGTCTCCCATCTGATAATTGAAAACAAGGTTCAGCAGAGCTGCAGAAGAGCCTGTGGCTTCCACATAAGATTTCTGTTTGATGTGCAATAAACTGCTTTTTTTCTGAGGAAAGGCCCCTTTTTACCATCACAGGATTTAATGGCATAGATGACACAGAAACTGATGAGAATCAGAATCTTCCTGGCAGGGTCCACAGGTCTGGAGCTTAGGGATGCTCACTCAGTTTGAATCCAGAAATACATTTCCTATTTTGTGCATCAGCTGATAGCTGTATGAAATTCTCAACACAGAAAAAGTGCAAGTACCAAATTATGTTATTATGATGCTGAAGGTCAAAACATACTTGAGGAATACATCCACCTCTACTAAACTTGCTAGTTGCACCACAACATGCAAGGCTTTAAGATAAAACAAATCCTTTAGACTATAAAGCTCAACTAAGTTTCAAGCTTCAAAAGGAAAGCTTATATTTCTCAGAACGAGTCAGTCATTCCAGTGACTTGCTGCTGCAAGTAGTATTCTGGAATGCCCTCTATTCCCTATTAGTGATGTTATAACTAACATGTATGTTTCAGTAATGTTTTTCTACTGTCATGGATCTTCTCTGGAATATAGCCGAAATTAAAAAGTCAAGTCAAAAGACTTCCCATGCAGTAACAGCAAATCATCAAGCACGGTGATGGATGTAGTTTGAAAAATGGAGTAATGTGATGCACAGAATAGTCTGTTATAATTATGTAAAAAAATAGACGTAAATTGCTTGCTTTGCATAGTACATTTTTAAAAAAGAGAACAGTCCCACTCCTATCTAGTATTTCTGAGACTAAAAAGTGCCCCATAAATGGTAATGTCTTTTTCTCTGCTCCAGTGAAGCTAGAGGATACAATGCTCATGATGTTCATAAGATTCCTGAAACTTCACATTCCTTGGTGGCATACTTCCATCTGGAAATACCAGCCATCAGTCTGTCAAAGTAGGTGGTGACAGACTGAAACACTTGCAGTATTTGCAGGCAGCTTCTGCTCATGAGGGAAGTCTCGCTGCTGCTCAAACCCTGCCTTCCTTGCGTTGCCCCCTCTCTCTCTCGAACAGCCCTTTCCCAACAAGCCAGAACTGCTCCCTGCAGACAGAGCTGGTGCCCTACAGACCAGGCATGGTCGCTGAACAAGCTCCCTGCTGCCGAAGGCAGACCGGCATCCTGGGCAGCGGCTGCTCTCCGGTAGGAACAAGCTGCGATCAACCCCGCCATACGGCACGATTTTGGCAAACCCCGATGTCTTCTGCTGTTCCACTCAGCGTGGGCTGATGCTACCGAGACACGGTGCGTCCGCGTCGTTCAGGCTGGGAACAGCCGCTCTTCCTGCACGGGTGGCTCTTCTCTGGCGACTGACCCGCAGCCGCCGACTTCTAGGCACCTCAGCGGACCTTCCTCTCAGCAGGCCCGCGGCCCCCGCAGGCTCCCCGCGCTGCCCCGGGACGACGCGCGCTGCACAGGCCCCGCGGCTGCAGGCGGAGGCGGAGGCGGAGGCGGCGGCGGGCCTGGCGTGCGCATCGCCCCGGCAACCGGGGGCGGGCCCGGCGCCCGCGGCGTGTAGGCGGTGGCGGCCGTGCTGACGTCCGGGGGAAGCTGAGCAATAACAGCAGC